>JAKSZT010054487.1:28834818-28900987 GCA_026826555.1 Tolypeutes matacus
CTTGCTGTCTGTGTCCATTTGCTAGGTGATCTTCTGTGTCTGTTTCTTGCCTTCTCTTCTCCTCCAGGCTTCACCGGGATTTGATCCTAGGGACCTCCGATGTGGGAGAGAGGCACCCTGTCACTTGCGCCACCTCAGTTCCTGGTTTTTGGCACATCTCCCCTTGGCTCTCTCCTGTGTCTCTCTCTTGTTGTGTCATCATCTTGCTGTATGGCTCGCTGCATGGGCCCGGCTCACCTTTTTTATTTTACCAGAAGGTCCTGGGGATCAAACCCGGGTCCTTCCATATGGTAGACGGATGCCCAACCACTTGAGCCACATCTGCTTCCCCCAGTGTTGTTTTAATATCCTTTATTTCTTTAGTCATATTTTCTTTAAATTCTTTGAAGTGATTTAGGAGAGTTGTGTGATTATCACTGATTGTCTTAAATCCTGTATCTCTTCAGGATATTTGGTTTGTTCTTTTGGCTGGGCCATCTCTTCCTGTTTCCTAGTATGGCTTGTAATTTTTTGCTGATGTCTAGGCATCTGAATATATTGGTGAATTTACTCTGATGGCTAATTTCTCTCTTTTGCCTATTTTTTCCCCCACAGCTCTTCTTTGATATTTGGTTCAACTTATTCTCAGTCTTTAAAATTGCCCACCTTCAGTTTTCAATATTGGGCTAGGGAATCACTAGTGGGGTGCA
The DNA here is from genome assembly GCA_026826555.1 of Tolypeutes matacus. Lineage (NCBI taxonomy): Eukaryota > Metazoa > Chordata > Mammalia > Cingulata > Chlamyphoridae > Tolypeutes > Tolypeutes matacus. The sequence continues at coordinate 28,835,508 of JAKSZT010054487.1, forward strand.
GATTTTCTTCCAAGGGTTGGATATAGAGCGCACGAACAGTTTTTCTCCATGCAGTTTCCAGACCAGCCAGCAGATGGCGCTAGCCAGCGCACCTTTCCACAGACATGTTTCAGTCTCGGCTTTCCTGTGTTCCCCTATTGAATCTCTAGATTGGAGATTCAGAGAGGTCTCTGCTGGCCAAATTCACTGAAGAAAAGCATCCCAACCTCCCCTCCCTTTTCCCTTGAAACAACTGACAGGGAGGAAGATGTCTGTTCCCCTCTCAGTTGGCTGCAGTAAGCCAGGTGTTTTACCCCAGCTTAATATCTTGGGGGTGGGGAAGGGGAGCCCTTCCTGGTACCTCAGGGGCTTGGTAACTCACATTTGTATTTTAGCTTCTTTGTTTCTCTGTCCCTCACCCTCCCGAGAGTTGTGTAGCACTATCCTGGTATGCTAACTCCCAAAGCAGGTCCCTCAGACAGCTTTTGGCTCTTTCTCCATTGTGTTTGTGAGAGCATTCAGATCTGCCTGTTAGTCTGTCACCATCTTCCCACAATCCTTGGTTATTTTGAAGTATAAACTCTGAAGGTCAGTTTCTCTCTCTTGTCTAGGGTTTTATTGTTGATTGGCTTCATGTTTAGGTCTTCTTTGACACTTGGTTCAACTTATTCTGGACTTTTAGAATAGCCCAGGTTTAACTGTTAGATTTTCTCAGCTCTTCATATGATTCTTTCCCTAGATATGTGGCAGACTTTCTAATAGTGCACTTTTGGTGCAATTGTTTCACCTCCAGGAGGAAGCTTCCTTTCCTCTGTTCCTTTTCTGGGAATCATGACGTATTTTTGTGCCGTTTTCTCCCTATCTCCTATGATTTGTTTAAATTCTCTCCCTCACTCAATGCCCCCTTTTCTGTACACCTTTCAGTTCTGTGACCCATCCTGTCTTACAGCAATTCAGCCACCCCCCCACACACACACCTTTTTTATTTTTTAAACAATTTATTGAAGTATATCATTCATACAAGAACATACATAAACTATAAGTGTTCAGTAAACATTGTGAACTTACAAAACAAACATGCATAACAGCATACAGGGCTCACACACATCACCCCACCACAAATACTTTGCATTGTTGTGAAACATTTGTTAACAAATTATGAAACAGCATCATCAAAGTATTACTACTAAATATAGTCCGTATCTTACTCCCCTATACTTTATTTTTTATTTTTTTTACTTTATTTTGTACATTTAATAATTGTTTATATTTTCAATTAAAAACTAAAAAGTAAACAGATGAATAAATATATACATTTCTCAAGTAAATGTAATGGATACATATAAATTTTTTTTTGAATCAATATGTTACACAATATATTTGGTTCCTAGTAACGCATTCATACAGTGTTTCTCCTTTTCTGTCTGGCATGCTTTGCTCAACATAATGTCCTCCAGGTTCATGCATGTTGTCATATGCTTTATGACTTCATTTCTTCTTACAGCTGCATGATTTCCATCATGTGAATTGACCACAGTTTGTTTATCCATTTGTTTGTTGATGGACAACAGGGTTGTTTCCAACTTTTGGCAATGGTGAATAATGTTGCTATGAACATCGCTGTGCAGATGTCTGTTCGTGTCACTGCTCTCAGTTCTGGGTATATACCCAGTAGTGGTATTGTAGGGTCACGTGGCAAGTCTATATTGAACTTCTTTAGGAACTGCTAAACAGTCCTCCATAGTGGCTGTACCATTCTGCATTCCCACCAACATTGAAGAAGTGTTCCTATCTCTCCACATCCTCTCCAACACTTGTAGTTCTGTTTTTCATAGTGGCCATTCTGATAAGTGTGAAATGATATCTCATTGTAGTTTTGATTTGCATTTCCCTAATCATGAGTGATGTTGAGCATATCTTCATGTGTTTTTTTCCTGTTTGTATTTTTTCTTCGGAGAAATGTCTATTCAAGTCTTTTGGCCATTTTTTAATTGGGTTGTTTGTCTTTTTATTGTTGAGTTGTAACATCTCTTTATATATCCTGGATATTAAACCCTTATCAGATGTGTGATTTCCAAATATTTTTTTCCATTGAGTTGACTGCCTTTTCACCCTTCTGACAACGTCCTGTGAGGTGCAAAAGCGTTTAATTTTGAGGAGGTCCCATTTATTTTTTCTTTTGTTGCATGTGCTTTGGGTATAAGGTCCAAGAAACCACCACGTACTACAAGGTCTTGAAGATGTTTCCCTACATTTTCTTCTAGTAGTTTTATGGTCCTAGCTTTTATATTTAGATCTTTGATCCATTTTGAGTTGATTCTTGTAAAAGGGGTGAGATAGGGGTCCTCTTTCATTCTTTTCGTTATAGATACCCAGTTCTCCCAACATCATTTGTTGAAGAGACTGTTTTTTTCCCATTAGTGTGGGCTTCGTAGGTTTGTCAAAACCAGTTGACTGTATAGGTAAGGATATATTTCTGGGTTCTCAGTTCTGTTCCACTGATTGATGTGTCTGTCTTTATGCCAATACTATGCTGTTTTGACCACTGTAGCTTTGTAATATGTTTCAAGGTTAGGCAGTGAAATTCCTCCCACGTTGCTCTTCTTTTTTAGAATGCTTTTGGCTATTTGGGTGCACTTACCCTTCCAGATGAATTTGGTAATTGCCTTCTCTAATTCTGTAAAGTAAGCTGTTGGGGTTTTGATTGGTATTGCATTGAATCTATAAATCAATTGACTTGATTGACATCTTCACGATTTTTATTCTTCCAATCCATGAACACGAAATGTCTTTCCATTTGTTTAGGTCTTTTAAATTTCTTTTAGCATTGTTTTGTAGTTTTCTGCATATAGGTCCTGTACTTCCTTGGTTAAATTAACTCCTAGGTATTTGAGTCTTTTTGTTGCTATTGAAAATGGAATTTTCCCTGATATCATCCTCAGATTGTTCAGTACTAGCGTACAAAAACATTACTGATTTTTGTGTGTTGATCTTATATCCTGTCACTTTGCTGAACTCATTTATTAGTTCAAGTAATTTTGTTGTGGACACTTCAGGATTTTCAAAGTACAGGATCATGTCATCTGCAAACAGTGAGAGTTTTACTTCCTCTTTTCCTATTTGGATGCCTTTAATTTTTTTTTCTTGTCTAATTGCCCTAGCTAGAACTTCTCGTACAATGTTGAATAACAATGGTGACAGTGGGCATCCTTGTCTTGTTCCTGATCTTAGAGGGAAAGCTTTCAACCTTTCTCCATTGAGTATGATGTTGCCTGTGGGTTTTTCATATATACCTTTTATCATATTGAGGAATTTTCCTTTTATACCTATCTTTTCAAGTGTTTTTATCAAAAAAAAGGATGCTGGATTTTGTCGAATGCCTTTTCTGCATCTATTGAGATGATCATGTAGGTTTTTTCCTTCAATTTGTTAATGTGGTGTATTACATTGATTGATTTTCTTATGCTGAACCAGCCTTGTATACCAGGAATAAATCCCACTTGGTCGTGATGTATAAGTCTTTTGATATGCTGTTGGATTCAATTTGCGAGTATTTTGTTGAGAACTTTTGCATCTATGTTCATTAGAAAGATTGGTCTGTAATTTTATTTTCTTGTGGAATCTTTATCTAGCTTTGGTATTATGGTGATGTTGGCTTCATAAAATGGGTAATTTCCCCTCCTCTTCAATTTTTTGGAAGTGTTTAAACAGGATTGGTATTAATTCTTTTTGAAATGCTTGGTAGAATTCACCTGTGAAGCCATCTGGTCCTGGACTTTTCTTTGCTGGGAGATTTTTGATGATGGATTCAATCTCCTTAAATGTGATTGGTTAAGTTCTTGTATTTCTTGTAAAATCAGTGTAGGTTGGTTGTGCGTTTCTAGAAACTTGTCCATTTCATCTAGGTTGTCTAGTTTGTTGGCATATAAATTTCTCATAATATCCTCTTATGATTCTTTTTATTTCTAGGAAGTTATTTGTAACTTCCCCCCTTTCATTTCTGATTGTATTTATTTGCATCTTCTCTCTTTTTCTTTGTTACTCTTGCGAGGGGTTTGGCAATTTTATTGATCTTCTCAAAGAACCAGCTTTTGGTTTTGTTGATTTTCTCTATTGTTTTTCTGTTCTCATTTTCATTTATTTCTGCTCTAATCTTTATTATTTCTTTCCTTCTGCTTGCTTTGGGATTGTTTTGCTGTTCTTTTTCTAGTTTCTCTAGTTGTTTCATTAAATCTTTGAATTTAGCTCTTTCTTCTTTTTTAATATAGGCATTTAGGGCTATAAATTTCCCTCTCAAGACTGCCTTCGCTGTATCCCATAAGTTTTGATACATTGTGTTCTCATTTTCATTTGTCTCAATATATCTACAGATTTCACTTGCAATTTCTTCTTTGACCTACTGATTATTTAGGAGTGTGTTGTTCAGTCTCCACACATTTGTTAATTTCCTTTTTTCCTATCTATTATTGATTTCTAGTTTCATTCCATTATGATCTGATAAGGTGCTTTGTATAATTTCAATCTTTTTATATTTATTGAGAGCTGAATTGTGACCTAACATGTGGTCTATCCTGGAGAAAGATCCATAGGCACTTGAGAAGAATGTATAACCCACTGAATTTTGATGCAGTGTTCTGTATATGTCTGTTAGGTCTAACTTGTTTATCATATTGTTCAAGTTCTCTGTTTCCTTGTTGATATTCTGTCTAGTTGTTCTCTCTAATGATGTGAGTGGGGTGGTGAGGTTTCCAACGATTATTGTAGAAATGTCTATTTCTCCTTTCATTTTTGCCAGAGTTTGTCTCATATATTTTGGGGCACCCTGGTTAGGTGCATAGATATTTATGACTGTTATATCTTCCTGGTGGATTGTCTCTTTTATTAATATATAATGGCCTTCTGTATCTCATAACTTTTTTGCATTTAAAGTCTGTTTTGTCTGATATTAGTATAGCTACCCCTGCTCTTTTCTGGTTACTATTCACATGGAGTATCTTTTTCCAACCTTTCACTTTCAGCCAGTTTGTATCCCTGGGTCTGAGGTGAGTTTCTTGTATGCAGCATATGGATGGCTCGTATTTTTTTATCCCTTCTAGCAGCCTGTATCTTTTGATTGGGGAGTTTAATCCATTCACATTCAATGATATTACTGTAAATTCACTATTTAGTTCCTCCATTTTATTCTTTGGTTTTCATATTCATCTTGTTTTTGTCTCTTTTTTTACTCTTTTGGTTATCCTTTGTGCTATTCTTTCTTTACTCTCCTCCAAGCCTCTCTCTCCTGTGTTTTTCTTTCAGGTTCTAAGGCTTCCTTTAATATTTCCTGCAAAGGTGGATTCTTTTTTGCAAACTCTCTTAGTTTCTGTTTGTTTGTGAATATTTTATACTCACATTCATATTTGAAGGACATTTTTCTGGATAAAGAATTCTCGGCTGGCAGTTTTTCTCTTTCAGTTTCCTAATTGTATCATACCACTGTCTTCTCGCCTCCATGGTTTCTGAAGAGAAATCTGCACCAAGTCTTGCTGGATGTCCTTTGTATGTGATCATTTGCTTTTCTCTTGCTGCTCTGAGAATTTTCTCTTTATCTTTGACATTTGACATTCTGAGTAGTATGTGTCTTGGCGTAGGTCTATTTGGATTATTCTGATTGTGGTATGGCGTGCTTCTTGGACATGTAAGTTCATTTCTTTTGTGAGAGTTGGGAAATTTTAAACTATTATTTCCTCAAATACTCTTTCTGTCCCGTTTCCCTTCACTTTCCCTTCTGGAACTCCCATGACACGTATGTTGTTGTGTTTTGTGTTGTCATTCAACTCTCTGAGCCCCTGCTCAATTTTTTCCATTCTTTTTTCTCTCTGTTCTTTCCTCTCCTCAATTTTAGCTGCTCTGTCTTCGGTATCATTTATTCTTTCTCCTATCATTTCAAGTCTGCTATTGTATGCCTCAAATGTGTTTTTGACCTCACCTGTTGTGTCTTTCATTCCCATGAACTCCGTTACTTTTCTGTTCAGGATTTCAAATTCTTCTTTGCGTTCACTCAATGTCTTCTTGATGTCATTTATCTCTTTAACTATATTGACTTTCATCTCATTAATTTGACTTTGGAAATTTGTGCTCATCTCGCTGATTAGTTCTCTCAAATTCTGCATCTCTTCTGGGACTTTGATGTATTCTTTTTCTTGGGCCATGTCTTATATTTTTTTAGTATGGCTTGTGATTTTTTGCTGGTGTTTAGGCATCTGGTTAGGATGTAGTTTACTAAGATGCTCAATCTCTTTCTCTTTTATAAGGATTTAGTGGTAGGGTGCTGTGAGTTACCACTGCACTTTGATTTTTGGCTCGACCTGGATTGTTAGGATTGTCCTGCTGTTTGCTCAAAACTGGGCACTGGCTCCAGTAATTGGTTGTAGAGTCACTTCCTAGGTCCTTGGGCAGGGAGACTATTAGAAGCCAGGAAAAGCCTCTCCTACTTATTTTTAATTTTCTTATGTGCACTTCCTTGGTCTGCCAGGAGATGACGCTCTTTGGCAGCTCTCAATTCAATGCCTGGTCGGAGTGTGTTTGTTGTGACACAGACCAGATCAATGTGATAGAGCTTCCTGTCTGGGGTCTAAGAGCCTTGTAATTCAAACTTTCTGAGACAGTTCTCCAGTCTTCTCTGGTAGCCCCCTCCCTTTTCCCAGCTAGGAAATATTTCCACTCCCCTCTGAGTCCTCAACAATCAGTCCCTATTAGTAGAGGAGGAGATTGGGGGGTTTGTATATCTTTAAGCCCCTTGCAGGCTCCAAGGTAAACAATGGCGCAGTCCCACCCGGCCTGGAAGAACTTTTGGGACAGGGCAGACCAAACCTGTGAATCAAAAGCCAAGTCAGCCCCAGGCTCTCTCTGTGGAGTCCTCAACCATTAGTCCAGGCTAGAAGAGAGGGAGATTGCAAGGGTCGGATTTCTCCAGACCTTTGTAGGCTCCCAGGGCAAACCACCGTGTGGTCCCACCTGGCCTGGAAGGGTCCGTGGAGCTCCACAGCCCAAATTTGCAGGTCAGAACTCGAGTCAGCCTTAGGCTATGTCCCTCTCTCTCCCCTTTCCTGGAGTGGTAGATTCCTGGAGCCCCCTTTGTCTGTAGTCGCAGGTCCAGAGGCCCGAGAATTCTAAAGAGTGTGGGGGAGGGTGCCGGCAGCAGCAGCCACTGCTGGTTCCAAGTCATGGTTCTGCCATTGTGATTTCCCTCTTTTGTCCCTCTCTCCTCTGGTTTGTGTGCAGCCTTCTCCTGCTGTCCTAAACCCTAGAAGATCTTTTTCAGGGCTGTTTCAGCCTGTCCTCTAGCTATTTTTCTCGAGAAGAGATTCCCCTATCTTACTTGTCTGCCATCTTCCTACTTTTTTTTTTAAGGATTTATTTATTTACTTTTATCCATTTTTACCCCACCCCACCCCCATTTTTGCTGTTTTTGTGTCCATTCGCTGGGCAACTCTCTGTGTCTGTTTCCTGCCCTCTCTTGTCACCCTTCTCCTCCTGTCTTCACTGGGATTCGATCCTTGGAACCTCTTATGTGGGAGAGAGGCGTCCTACTGCCTGCGCCACCTTAGTTCCTGGTTTTTTGGCGCATCTCGTCTTGTCTCTCCCTTGTGTCACTATCCTGTTACTTCATCATCTTGCTGCATGTCTCATGGGGCCTGGCCCATGTGCCTTCTATATTTTTCTTTTATTTATTTTTACCGGGAGGTCCCAGGGATCAAAGTCAAGTCCCTCCATATGGGAGACAGATGCCCAACCATTTGAGCCACATCCGTCCCCTTGCTATATCTCTTAAGGTTGACCAAAGATACTTAGAGGTACAGTCATTTCCCATACAGGATGGTCATACAATAAATCAGGCTTAGTTTATCACCAGCATTCTAAAAACCAGATGTAGGGAGAAAAACCTAGGTCCGAGGACACATGCATGGTTTCTAATATAGCGAATGTTTAGCCTATCCTGATTATCACAAAATCAGGACAGCGAGAATATTCACAACCTTTTTTATTTTTCCTATGAGGCTTTTCTGCCCCCAGTTTCTCCCCATTAGGATATCCCACCCTGAGGACCCATATGAGATCAAACCAGAAAGGTAGGTAAATCCAGAAAAGTCCATTTTGCATTCTGTCTGTGGATGGTCTATGATCGTACATTCATCAGCTATACATTGAATATCCATTTGTGAGAAAATGGTTAAGCCCTATGATTGGTGAAGAATGGGATGAGGAAAGATGCAAAATTAGGCAAGCAGGGAACATATCAAAAAGGTTCTTTCATTCAGCTATTTTAAAAAGGAGGGGAATCAAGTAGAATAACTGCAATTATAAAGTAATACACATTAAGTTTTAAGTTTTGGGGGAAAGACTTGTCCCTTAATTTTTGCATGGGCTTAATATTTTTGTCTTTATAAAAAATGATGTTTATCATTTTCATCTTTTTCTGGAGTAGGAAATTTACTTTCTAGGTACCTCCTATTTCTCTGTCAGGTAAATTGGATAACTATGTATTAATAGAAAAGCTCTTTTCTCAGAAGACCTAAGTATGCATCAGAGAAACTGACACCTTAAGAGACTCTACCTATTATTTTGGAGCCCTAGATGATAAAGGGGCTTTGATCTAGAGGAGTTTCCATATCCAATAAAGCAGTTCAGTAAAATTGCAAATACTGGGAGTTAATGTTCTTTCAATGTATTTATTCTGTAGCGAAAGGAACATCATTTCTCAAGGAATGAAATCATAAGCTTCTGTAGCTTTTTCCCCCAAGTTATTCTCAAGGAAAATGATAGCCTAAGTATCTTTAGTCAATTTTAATGTGCCTCTTTATAAAAAAAAATAGCGTAATTATATCCTGCAAACTTAAATCTGTTAATATCAAATATCCAATCAGTGTCCCAATTTCCAATAGTCTCATTCATGTCGTGTGTGTGTATGTATTTTTACAGTTTGCTTTTTTAGTCGGGATTCTAATAATTGTAGGGGTCAGCAAACATTTTCTATAAAGGGTCAGATAGTAAATATTTTTTGGCTCAAAAACTACTCAGTTCTGCCATTGTAGCACAAAAGAAGCCATAGACAATATGTAAATGAATGAGTAAGGCTGTGCTCCAATAAAAGTTTATTTACAAAAGGCAGTGAACTGCAGTTTGCTGGCCTCTGATCTGTGGTTCCCCACTCCCTAGTGCTCTTGTTATTTTTTCTTTCGGAGGTACTGGGGATTGAACCTGGGACCTCTTACATGGGAAGTAGGCATGCAACCACTGAGCTATACCCCGCCCCCCTCTGTGTCTTTATCTTTTCAATACATTTATTGAGGAATGATGTGCCTTCCTAACATCAATAAATTATTTCCTTTCCAGAATTACAAATCTGAAGTAGCAATGACCCTTACTCTTAGGTGGCACCATTTTAGCTGAGAAGGTTCAACATCTCATCGCAGCTCTGACTAAACAAGAAGTACTTAAATAGGATTTCACTTATATACTGCACCCTAGTACACAAGGTATTCCCCCCCCTTTTATACCCTGATTCCTGCATGAGAGAAATAAGAAATACATCAGATTCAGAAATGCATTCAGAGTTCATGAGAGGAGACTTTTACTTGCTGATAAAAAACATGTACCATTAGATCACTCTTCGATCTTAATTGAGTACTATAACATTAACTTTCCATAGCCTTTAGAAAGTAAGCTTTTTTGGAGTCTTTCCTTAATACCTCTACATTCATTAAAAGACATCAATAAATTAGACATGTCAGTCATCTTTGACATGGCTTGAAAATGCCAAGTTCATGAGTTAATTCAGCCAAATTATCTAACCTGAAAAATACTTTCCATCAAGTCCTGGAATAAATCCCCAAAATTAAAGACTTATCAAATTGAACCAGTAATCTTGATATCATTGCTTTCAACCCCTTACTGATTATAAGCCCCATTGAAAACTATCATGTGGTCTTTGTGTCACCCTGGCATTTGCAATAGGTTTTCAATAAGTACATATCAAATGAAACAAATGCTGAGCACAATTCTGTCTAGTCAGAAAAATTCTATTTAAACAATTTCAACATTGATCTAAAGCAGTTCGAAGAGGCTTTTTCTTAATGTCAGGGTTAAAATTAATCAGAACAGGTGGTTTGACTAAGGGATTTTTTTTAAAAAATTGTTGCTCTTCCTGTCTTAAAGAGATACTGTTCCATCAGAAGGATCAAATATAATCATAAAGGACATATGGCGGAACTCTGAGAAAAGCATAGTCACCGAAGAATACAGCAGGGTTACTATGTGGGCATCCCATTTACTGCTCTGCCCACTGCAATCTAGATCCCATCTCCAATATTTGAATGAAACCATCCTCATAAAGGCCACTATTGAATGCAATTGCCAAATCTGCATCCCTTTCTGCAACATTTGGTCAATGACTGATTTCCTTCATGTTTAACTCCTCATTGACATTCCCTTAGTTCTTTGCTGGGCATTCTTCTTTCCCAGTATTCTTTCCCTAGGTGGTGTTATTCATTCCCAATGATCACAATTGCTTAAACCCTGGCGACTTTCAGCCCTGGTCTTTCTTCAGAGCTTAAAAGTATTTGAATGACGTCATGCTTGTAATTTAATGCAAAAAGGTTTTTTGATCACATTTCTAATTTGGGTCACAATTTTTTAGTTTCTTTTAGCCCCCCTGGGGTCTTTAGATTTGTACTCTGTATGGAGTTTCATGTGGGCAGATAATGCATGGCAAAGTTACCTTTCGACAAATTATAACAATACTCTAGGATTTCCTTCTTCCAAGTATATCAGAAACCCATACTATTCATCCTTTTCTACTTTAATGTTACACTCTTCATTTTAAGGGTAAGAATTGTATATTTAATATGAAAAATCGATGCCCAAAAGATTTTTTAAGAAAATTATCTAGACATTTCTTGTAAGCTAGAATATTAATTTGCTAGCACTATGTACTTATCTTGGAGAAACAATTTTCTTTTTTAAAATGTTATTGTGGTAACATAAACACAATTTCCCATTTTAACCATTTTTTAAAAATTTATTGTGGTAACTTAAAAGTTACAATAATTTAAGTTTGAACTTTAAAAAAATCAGGAAATTTAATCACCAAAAATATGTAAGATTTTTTGCTGCTGTTTGAAAGTTACTGCCATAGCTTTCCTCTTTCTCAGAACAAAATCCAAGAATATGAAAGAACTGAGATCCTAGGACATTTTGCCTATATAGGTGATGGATTTCATTGCCATTTTCAGCAATTTATGGACATGAGAGAAAAAGAATGTCTTTTACTCTAAGTATTGCCACTCACTGATATCATGTCAATTTGTTAAAATATTTTTGTTTACTACCAGCAGTTTCTTTATAGTTATTATTATGACTCTAATCAAGACTTCAAAGTGTTCATATTTTGGAAACTAGGTAGAGATGTAAACATATTTTTTGCAAGCAGAAAGTGATCAAATATATATTAGCTGGTTTGCCAGCTTAAAAAAAAAGTTCATTTTCTGCATATATGATAGAAATGACTTGAAAATCAGATGAGAATTTTTCCAATTCTAATGTTACATACTGTCATTAATGTCCTGATTTTTTAAAAAAGATTTATCTATTTCTCCCTCTTCCCCCTCATTGTTTTGTGCTCGCTGTCTGCTCTCTGCGTGTTCTGTATCTGCTTGTCTTCCCATTAGGCAGCACTGGGAACTGATCCTGGGACCTTCCAGAGTAGAGAGAGGCACTCAATCTCTTGTGCCACCTCAGCTCCCTGGTCTGCTGTGTCTCCTATTGTCTCTCTTCTGTGTCTCTTTTTCTTGTATCATCTTACTGCACCAGCTTGCCTATGTGGGCCAGATTGCTGTGTGGGCCAGCTTGCTTTTCACCAGGAGGCCCTGGGAATCTAACCCGGGACCTCCTGTATGGTAGACAGGAGCCCATCACTTGAGTCACATCCACTTCCCAATGTCCTGACTTTTAATAGCATCTTTTTTCCCCTTATATTCCTACTTTTAATGTACTATGTAATTGATCCCCACCAAAATTTAAGTACGTTTACAGTATTTTCATTGTGGGGTTAATAATTAGAACATGCTATATTTTGAAGACCTTTATATTTCAGTTTCAGAATTGAAGGCTTTCCAAGATGTCTGAGAAGTAACAGTTATAACTTAATAATGTGGCTTTCTCATTCATAAGCACTGGAGAGGGAAAAGTTTGAAAGTCTCATGACGTACAATATATTGAAGAGGATTCCTCAAGCAAAAGTTTCCATGATTTGTAGATGTAAGTTAGAAAGGTTTCAGTATAAACTGCAGAGTTTCCTATGAACTGGCTTTACTTGTTTGAGCAGGTAAATTTGATGAATAAGTGTTTTTTTCCATCAATGTGTTCAGTCCATTTGGTGTATTAGGACACTGTTGTCATCACTCAGATCATGTGTATTTCATTGGCTCTATTAAAAGCTCTTGTTTTTTCTTCAGTAAATAGTGACTTAAATTGATGTATATGCATTTGTATTCTATGCTCCCCCTCGTCTGTCTGTGGCTAATGCTTGGGAGTTATTTTCTTTGGCTAAGTTCTTTCAACTAAATCTAGCCATGTTTTTGATAAAAAGACAAATCTAAGGGTCCAGGTTTTCCTCAAGCTAACCCAAGGAGAATTCTATTTTATTTTATTTGCCAAGAAGTAGTTTTGGTTTTAAAATTTTTATTCTAATGATAACCATGTAAATTTACCACCTGGTTTTGGATACCTTTCTTTCAGGAACAGTTTCTTCATGGTATAATTTTCTCTGACTCAAATTTGGCCATTTTGCCCTGACTATGACCTTTCTTATTTAAGCCTAACTAGCTAACAAATGCAGAGCAAACCTCAAAAGAGGAGCTTTGTTTTCACTTCTTCAGGGATTTTCAAACTGTGCTGTATGGAGTCCTAGGGGTTCTTTGAAGATGACTTCCTGGGCTATGTGGGAGTGGGGTTAGCTGGAGCAGAGGAGGTGGGTCCCTGGGCCTTCAGCACAAACCTAATTATAACTACTTCACTTTAATTTACTATCCTTCCAAATTCCAGTGCTTTAAAAAGTTTTTAAAAATTAACCACTGACTTAATTAGAAAACATTCACAGATGATAATATTAATAATAATGGTGGTAGCTTTATTTAGAGTGCTTATGTGACAGACCTGCTTTAAATATTTTCAAACATTAATCCATGAATCCATAAAAAAATATAACGCTGTAAGGTATTTTTATTATCATTATTTTACAAATGAGGTAACTAAGGCTTAAGGAGATTAATTTGCCCAACAGGTCACAGCTACTGACAGACTTTGGACTCAAATCTGGTTGCCAGTTAAGGTCCTAGTTTAAGCCAGGAATGGCAAATATAAGGTAAATGTGCCACTGCCCTGTGCTCCACACCTGACATAGATAGAGCTAATTGATGACAATAGTATTTCTCACCAATCACTGACACAGCCTTAGAATCCTTCTCAACAAGGTGCTATGAGGCAGTCACTCCTAACCTATTGGTGTTGACATTCAAGATGAAACCTATTTAAATTCCTTTACTTTAAGTTAAGATATTTGTGACTCTACACTCCTGATTAGGAAAACAACCCCCAAAGTGTTGCCAATTGCTTGTTTTGTTATTGGTAGTATAAAACACCAAATTATATTTGCTCCTATAAGTAATTTTATATCCCTACAGGTGTCAGACTTATTCCCACCAACCTCTAATAGGAGAGTTTTGTTTTGTATTACAATTGTAATTTGTATAAATTGATAACTGTAAACACTATACAATCCTCACAGTCAGGACATTTATGATTTTTAAGCTTTTCTTTGGGTACCTAATGGAATAAAGACCTAAGGTAATTTATAGTCTGAGACCAAATATTTTAGAGATGGGGTGGAGGTAGTGAGGGAGAGGGTGGAGAACTTAGGCTTGGGATAAGTCAGCCAGTTTCTGAATTTAGTGGTTTGAATAACCTTCACTATTTCCACTACCAGCCTGCCCAGCCCAGGAATGTCATAGCCACAGGGCTGGGTGAATGCCAAAACAGTTAAAAAAGAAACACACGCACCCAACCCCCAGCTGATTTTTCAACTGCTCTGGCTTGCCAGGACATAACCAGTAGTTCCTGTGCTGGGCCCATTCTCACCAGGGAAAGCTGGGTGCAATTAAAGTTTTTCCTGTTAGGTGGAAGACTTTTTAAATGACTCATTGCTCAAGACATGTCTAAGAGACCCAAGGCTATATTTAGGAACTTGCTATGAAATTATGTCAGTTCCAACCGATTTTTCCAATACAAGGAGAGTTAGTAGCAAGTAATTTTTTAAAAATTTAAATACATGAAAAAGTCAAGTAATTTTGTTGTCATAAACTGGTATTGAAGTCTAGACATCCTTTCTTCTGTGAAATGATTTAACTTTCATTTAGCATACACATTACTATATTGGAATTATATTTATATGACAGTTATTATGGAACCCATTAAATCCTTGTTCATAAAAATGTTTGAATATGTCTTAAAATGTTCTTTATGAATAAAAAGACTTCTTGAAAGCTATTTCTGGTGTATTCTCTTTCAAATTATTTGTAAAGTTAGAAATTGTTGGGCAGTGTCGGGCAGTGCTTAGGGGTATGTAATTATAGTGATTAATCATGATGATTATCCAATAACACTTGGATAGTGCCTCTGACTAGAAAGAACTTTGAAGAAAGTTTAAGCAGCCATCTCCTGCTGTTGAGGGTCTTGGAAAGTTCTATGGTTCCAATATAAAGGTCAGTTCCACATGCCTCTTTTCTCCTGGTTTTTGCTTGTGTCAAATGTGAGAAAACAGCTAACTATAAGTTGTCCTATTCCTAGCTGATCAGGGTTTGCTAGAAAAGACAACAAAAGCCATTGCTTCAATTACATGAGTCTTAACACCAGTAGCCCACATGAAGTAGAGACAGAAAGGCCAACAAGGAACTGTGCAATTCAAAGATAAGATTCCAAGAAACGTAGAAAGTAACATTATAATTAAGACTGGATATGATACCAAGTTTATAGTAAATGATGATTCATAGCAGTTAAGGTTGGATGAGCAAAGTTCAGTTATGTCTGTTTCTTTAAAAACTTTTTTTTTTTCCTTTGGTGCTTCTAAGTCATTTATCAAAGCATCTAAACCTAAACATTAAAAGTTAAAGTTCTGTCTTTTAAAAAGTAAACATGCACCTGATGCTACTATTTGCACAACAAATATTCCAGAGAAATAAAAAGTTCTTTTGAGTAGTAAATTTACAAATATCAGTGACAAATATCATGAGATATACATTGAATATAGTTATTTTTTTTTTACCTGTAATGATTTAGCAAAATGGTACTGATATAGGCTTAGCATGAATACTAAAAACTTGATCACTTTTAACAGAAATTAAAATTCTATAAGATCAGAATAATGGATTGATAAGAGGCTATCACTTTTGGAAAAAATATCTACAGAAATAAAAGTTGTAGACAAAATTCTTCCTTAAAAGCCTATTTTTAAAACTTCCAATAACATTTATGGGCCATAATTTATTTGTTGGATAACTGTCATCAGTATAGTGCTATGCTCAGTATTTTTTTAATGCTGATATACTCAAGGAACTCGTGTATTCAAAATGTCATTTTTGTGGAAAATAATCATGTAAAAATAATCCAATGTTAACTACTTTTCAAATATAAATTAAAACATTCTAGAAAATAGACAATGTTCTTTTATATGTATATATAAAAATACAACACTCGAAATGGCCAAGTATGAGGTGAGAGGAGACTTTGGGGACTATTGGGAGAACCTCCCTGGAAAGCAATATAGTGGTATGTTTCAAGAGTCATTAAAAGTAATCATGTCCCCAAAATGTGTTCCTAGAAAACTATCTCAAAGCAGAGACGGGAACGGATGTGGCTCAAGCAGTTGAGTGCCTGCTTCCCACATGGGAGGTCTCAGGTTTGGTTCCTAGTGCCTCCTAAAAACAAACAAAAAACACAAACAGCAAGCAAAGCAAATGAGAAAACCAACTCAGGGGAGTTGATATGGCTCAGTAGTTGAGCACCAGCTCTGGCTTCCCATATACGAGGTCCTGGTACCTCAAAAAACAAAACAATCAATCAAAAAAAACCTCAGAGATGATTTTTATACCAGAATGTTTATCAAAGTGTTATTTATAATAGAGGAAAATGAAAAAGAACCTATATTTCCAAAAATGTGGGAAAAAATTATGATAGATCTACATACTAGATATCCACTAATATTTTCAAAGAATATTTGATAAAATGGTATATAATTTTGTCTGAACATTAAAAAACAAGACAAACTATTTACAATATGATTCCAATTTTGTTTAAAAAATAACACCAAAATGTTAACTGTTAATGATGATTTATTTTTTGTCCTTTTCTATGTTTTCCAAATTGTCTTCAATAAGCATTTATTTCAATCAGAAAATTATATGGTAAAAATTAAGAATCAGAGCATTTCTTATTATTTTAGGGGACAAAATATGTAATTTCCATTTTGTGATTTGTGGAAATAGTGCTATTTAGTTGATCAGTTGGTTGGTTTCATCTCCTTTGCTTTTTCCTGGACATAGCCTTATTTTTTTCCTGATTATAAGAGTAATAATGCTGTTGTTTAAAAAAAAAACAAAAAACTGAAAATATAGAAAAGTATCCGTAAGGGAAGCGGCTGTGGCTCAATCAGTGGGGCTCCCGTTTGCCATGTGGGAGGCCCCGGGTTCGGTTCCGGGGCCTCCTGGTGGGGGCGGGCCGCCTGCACGGCGTGGTTGGCTGACCTGGCGAGCGCAAGCAGCAGGGGGGGGATGAATGAATAAATAAATAAAATCTTAAAAAAAAAAAAAGAAAAGTATCCGTAAATAAAAAAGAGAAATGAAAAATAACCCATATTCCCACCACCGAGGGATAATCATTGTTAACATTTTTTTACTTTTTTTCGATCCTTAAATCCCTATTCCCAACCCGTCCTCATCCCCTGGTAACCTATATTCTAGATTCTGACTCTCTGAGCTTATTCTTTTTATTTTTTTCTACTCATTTATTATCAGCGAGATCATACGATATTATATTTTGATGTGTATTCCAGATTTTTTTTTATCATATCTATCTATTCAGGGCTGGTTTTCTGGGACATACACAGGTAAATAATTATGTCAGTCATTACAAGCAGCATTTGTCCTGGTTCTCCTGTGTCCATGCCTACTAGGTGTAGAATATGTAGACTATCACCCATTCTTATCTATATGAATGTCTATTTTTGTATTTTATAAAATATGATCATATTATGTGCTCTACTATATAATCTGCCTTTTCCCCCATTTAACAATATAGAAACTTTTTAATTTAATAAAAATGTGGATCTATTTTTACCATTTTTATCTGCATTGTATTGATTGTGTGCTTAGAAAGCCTTCTCCAACTCAAAATGATTAAAATAGTCATCTAGGTTACTTCTAGCCAAGCATATCTCTAATTCAATGGTCAGCAAACTTTTTCTGTAAAGAGTCAGATAGTAACTATTTTGGGCTTTGTGGGCCATACAGTCTCTTTCGCAACTACTCTGCAGTTGTAGTGGGAAAGCAGCCACAGACAATATATAAACAAATGGGTTAGAATGTGTTTCACTTACACTTTATTTAGGCACACTGAAATTTGAATTTCTTTTAATTTTCAGGCCACCAAACATTATTCTTCTGATTTTTTTCGCAACCATTTAAAAATGTAAAAACTACTCCTAGGTATCCAGTTGTATAAAAATAGGCGGCAGGTCAGATATGGCTCATGGCCACTGTTTCCCGCCTTTTCTCTAGCTGAACGTTTCCCTTCAAAGCTTTTATTTCCTGCTATGGAGTATCTCAGTTTCATACGTAAGTTTCCTTCAATTAGATGCTAACCCTCTTGGAAAATGCTCTTTTGGTGTAAAGATGCCCTGAGGAATAAAGCAAAAAATCATAACACTGCTTTAGCTTGTCCAAAACTGTAAAATTCAGAGAGAATACCTTCATTTCTATTTTAGAATCACAACCATTTAATTTCTCCAGAAGTTGAGCATGTTCACTAAATGCCCTGGCATATTTTATAAAATGTTTATTTCATTTCCTTGTAAAATTTTCTCATTGCTTTTAAACTTTTACTGAGACAATATTGACTTGATATTGCAGAGGGAGGCCTTAGTGTTGTCCGGTGGAAGTCATATCCCCAAGCTTCATTACATACTTTTTTAAAAAAACAAATCAATTTTATTCATACATATTAATAAAGCATAAATTTATCCAAAGTGTACAATCAATGTTATTCAGTATGATCACATAGTTGTGCATTCATCACTTCAATCATTTTTAGAGTATTTTCATAATAATAATAAAACTAAACTCACAAAACTCATCACCTTCAATCTCTTTATGCTTCCCCTGCCGTACATAGCTGCTATTCTGCTTCTTTCTCTCTAGTACGTATTTATATTTTGTAAAAAGTTTTATTTATGCAATATCGCCATATTCATATTTCACAAGAGGTTTCACTGTTATACAGTTCCATGTTACATTTTTTGGCTTTCCTTCTAGTAATGTGCTACATATTCTTTTTAATAATTTGTACTGCTTCCTGAAGTTTTTTTCTTAACTGCCACCGAGGAATCTTGAAGTATTTAGAAGTTTGTTTTTTTTTTTTTTTTTTTTACCGGGAGTTCCCGGGGATCGAACCCAGGTCTCTCCATATGGCAGACGGACGCCCAACCATTTGAGCCACATCCGCCCCCTATTTAGAAGTTTTTATGTGCCAAGTACTCTGCTAAGGACCTAATATACATTACCCCATTTACTCTTCATACTATGTTTGTGTGTTAGATATTTCGATCCATTTTACAGCTATAGACTAGAGTGGACTTAATGGTATTCTGTTGTAGACATAATGTGATTCAAGCAATAAGAAATTAAAACAGTGAGATGGAGCCAGTGGCCACTGGATGCTTTTGGGGCAGGGAAGGGAAAAGCAATTGTAATGCAGGGGCTTTTTCAGGACTTGGGAATTATCCTGAGTGACATTACAATGACAGATATAGGCCATTTTACATCAGCATATAACATGCAGAACTGTGTGGGGGAGAGTGTGGTCTACAATGTGAACTATGGTCCATGCTTAGTGGCAAAGCCCCAGGATAAGTATATCCATTGCAGATGATGAGCCACATTAATGAAAGATGTTTATGTGGGATGTTATGGGAGGTGTGGGAGCTGGGGAACATGGGAATCCCTGTAATTTTTGTGTAACATTTATGTAATCTATGCATCTTATTTTATATATATATTAAAAATAAAAAAATAAAAAAAATACTGTGGATAAGAAAAGTAAGTAGCCTGCCTAATGTTAGTCAGCTAGCAAGTGAAGGGCTGAAATTTAAACCTGGATTTGTAAGTCTTCGAAGGCCAGGGATGCTCTTGAACTGTGATAGTCTGTATCCGGCAATTTATTTGCCACCTCCAATGAAGTATGATTTTTGATATTCAATAAAAATACTGTGAGAGGTTATTTTGATGCAATTTCAAAGGCTTGTCTCTACAAGGTCTATATCCCACCCAGAAACAAATTGTAAGTTTGTTGGCCAACATGGTCAGAGGCTCAGAAAGAATTAGGCCTGACAAAAAATATTTTAAAAAACCCTCAGTGAACAGAGGTACATTTTTCTTTTTTTTTTTGAGATACAATACACATACAAAACTTTATCATTGTTTTGCTTATCTATTTATTACTTTATGCTATACAGATTTTTTTTTTAACATGGTCAAATCATTTTTTTTTATGGTTTCTGCCTTTGGTATCTTGTGTAGAAAGGCCTTCTCCATTCCAAAATTTAAATGGTTGTCTATTTTCTCTTAAAGTAAACCAATCTCCAAGCTGTTTGAAGATTGCTTGGTGATTTATTTAGAAGAAATTCATGTCAGAGGACCCAAGTTTAGTATGCTTTTGTATTGATTTCAATGCCAAAAGGTTAAATACCAATTTTGCTATATTTTCTTCACTCCAAATCTTATCTGGATTTATCATGTTCAAATGTAACACCACTTTTCAATAGATTGTTACCTTTGAAACGATGCTTCATGTTTATTAATTGCAGAGAAATCCATGAACTGTAGAAAAGAGCTCCTGTTCCTAGAGGTCAATCTCAGATTACTATCTAAATAACTAGTTCATATCATAAATGATTTTTCTTTTAACTTATTTTGAAATAATTTCAAACTTACAGGACAGTTGCAAAAATAAAACAGTTTTCATTCAGACAAATTCATATCCCCACCCTCCCGCATACCCAGATCCACCAGTATTAACATTTTGCCACCTTTGCCATGTCACTTTCTTTCTATATTATCTATAGATCTATCTTCTGAATATTCGAGAGCAGACTGCACAAATTATACTCTGAACACAAATTTTCATGTACCTTTCCTACAAACAAGGATATTCACGTATGTAATTCCATTACGTGCAGTTATCAAATTCAAGAAATTTAACATAAGCTTGCATTCTATATTCCAGTTTTTTTCTTATGTCTCAATGTCTTTTTTTTTTTTTTTTAAGATTTTATTTATTTCCCCCTTCTTGTTTTTCACTCGTTGTGTCATTGGTCTTTCTTGTTTCTTTAGGAGGCACCAGTTGCTGAACCCAGGAACCCTGCTGTGGGAGGGAGGTGACTAATTGCTTGAGCCAACTCTGCTCCCTGCTTTGTTGTGTCTTTCATTCTGTTTTTTCTCCCCACATCTCTTGTTGCGTCATCTTCTTATGTCATCTTGCTGTCTTCTTTAGGAGGCACTGGGAACTTCTGCTCCCTGCTTTTGTTGTATCTCTCAGTATGCTTTTTCTTCTTGTGTCTCTTGTTGTGTCAGCTTGCTGCGCCTGCCCATCATGCCAGCTCACTGTCTTCTTTAGGAGGCACCAGGATCCGAACACAGTGACCTCCCATGTGGTAGGCGGGAGCCCAGTCCCCTGAGCCACATCTATTTCCCCTCAATAATGTCCTTTTATGAGTCTTTTCTCCACCATTCTTAGATCCTTCCAATATGATGTACTGGATTTAATTGTCATTATCGCTTTAGCTTTTTTTTTTTTTTTTTTTTTTTTTTTAAGTTGTGGAAACATATATATAACACAAATCTTGCCATCCCAACTCGTCCCAATTATACCTCAGTGGGATTAATCACAATCACAATGTTGCAGTACCCTCACCATCATCCATTACTAGAATTTTCCCTTCATCCCAAACAGAAAATCTACACTCATTTTGCATTAATTCCTCATTGTCCCTTTCTCCTACTGCTGATAACCTATGACCTGCTCTCTGTCTCTATGAGTTTGCATATTCTCTGATCTTTTCTTTATGGTTACCATGGGGCTTAAATTTAACATCCTAAATCTATAACAATCTTGTGTGTTTCGATACCAAATTCAATAACATATGTAAACCATGTTACTTTACCCCTCTGTCCCCTCTTTATGTAGTTCTTATCACAAGTTACTATTTATACATCATGCTTGAGTCCCAGACACTGATTTATCATTACATTTTATGCATTTGCCTTTTAGATCCTGTAGGAAGTAGAAGGTGGAGTTACAAATAAAAAATACAATAGTACTGGTATTTATGTCTACCCATGTCATTATCTTTACTAGAGAACTTTATTTCTTCATGTGGTGTCAATTTTCTAGTGTCCTTTCCATTCAACCTGCAGAAATTCTTTTAGTCTTTCTGGTAGGGCTGGTATAATGGTGAGAGGTTATTTTGATATAATTTCAAAGGCTTGTCTCTACAAGGTCTCTACCCTCTCCACCCCCCAAAACAAATTGTTTATCTGGGATTGTCTTAATCCTGCCTTCATTTGTGAAATATAGTTTTGCCGGATATAGAATGCTTAGTTGGCAGTTTTTTTTTGCCTTCAGCATTTTAAATATGCCATCCCACTTCCTTCTTGCCTCCGTGGTTTCTGATGAGTCAGCACTGAATCTTTTTTTTTTTTTTTTTTACCAGGAGGTCCCCGGGATCGAACCCAGGTCCCTCCATATGGTAGACGGATGCCCAACCGTTTGAGCCACATCCGCCCCCCAGCACTGAATCTTATTGAGGCTCCTTTGTGGCTTTCAGAATTCTCTAGGCATTTGACAGTATGATTGTAACATGGCTTGATGTGGGTCTATTTGAGTATATCCTATTTGGTGTTCCTTAAGCATCTCTGATGTGTATATTCATGTCTTTTGTTAAATTTGGAAAGTTTTCAATCATTATTTCTTTGAATATTTTCTCTGCCTCTTTCTTCTTCTAAGACTCCCACAAGGCATATATTGGTACGCTTGATGGTGTCCCAAAGTTTCCTCAGGCTTGGTTCACTTTTCTTCATCCTTTCTTCTTTCTACCCCTCAGACTAGAGGATTTTGACTGTTTTATCTTCAGGTTCCCTGATTCTTTCTTCTATCAGCTCCAATCTACTGTTGAACTTCTCTAGGGAATTTATTTCTTTTGCAGTAATCTTCAGTTCTGGTTGGTTCCATTTCATAATTTCCATCTCTCTATAGATATTCTCTTTGTGTTTTCCTGATTTCCTTTAGTTCTTTGTCCATGTTTTCCTTAAGCTCTTTGAGTATATTTAGGACCTTTTTTTTTTTCTTTTTAAAGTCTTTGTCTGGTATGTTCCAGGTCTGACCCTCCTTATTGATGGCTTCTGATGCTTTATTAATCTTCTCCTTTACCTGGGCCATCACTTCCTGTTTCTTTGTATATATTTGTTGAAACCTAGACATATTGATATTTTAATGTGTTATTGCTGGAATTTAGACTCTGAGGTATCTCTTCCTTAAGCTTATATACAGCTAGTGTTATAACAGAGCCTTCCTTGAATGCCAGTAGTTAAAAAAAAAAAAAAAAAAAAAAAGGATGAAAAGAAAAAACTTTACACTGTCTTTGCAGATTGACCTGTGTAAGTGCTCTCTTTCAGAGCTTATCCATACAATGAGTTTAGAGATAGCACTTCAGGCCCAAATATAGGGGCCTCCTTGATCCTTTCTGCACATACTTCTTGTCTTGGGCATGCACACATGGCTTTGGGAACTCCCCCAAAACTTCCCCTCTCCCCTAAGAAACAATTTCCTCACTGTCCAATGCACTGCACCTTACAGCTACCAATCCCTTGCTCCAGGTAGCCACTTGACTGCTGTCTAGCATGCTGTAGGATGGCTCAGTGAACCCCCTTCTAAATGCAGAGCAAGTTTGCAGGCCACCGCCAGACAGACTGGGCCAGACATACAAGCTTCCAGTATGTACATGAGAGTTACTCTGCTCCCTCTGGAACCAGGACCAGGGGCCTGCACTGGGAACATGGACCGACCCCATGGTGAGTCTGTGAGGGATGGGAGAGGGGCCAGCCAGGGCACCAAGAGCTCTTACAGCTTTTAAGTAGCCTTTTTGTGTGTGTGATTTGGTGCTCACCCTGCAGTCCTTTAGTTGTTTTCTGGAGCTTTGAGAAAGATGTTTCTGCCAGTTCTTCTTGGTTGTTCAAAGCTTCTCACTCTGCCATCTTAATTTGGGTGGGGCTCACGGATGATTTCTTAAATAGCCTGTTATTAATTCCCCATGAGAGAGAAAATTTAATTCAGAAAGTACCTGTTGTATAGCCTATCTGTACACTTTTTGACACAAAATGGATAGTCCGTATGTTGTTTTGTGGAGCTAAAATTTCAATCTCTCCGAAAGATCCACTAAATTCTTTATTTGTTCATGTAATTGAGATTTTATAGTCCACAAAGTGAACTCACCAGTCTGCAGCTAATAGTTAGCCAGTAGAACTTCATAATATCTTTCAAGAATATTTTCTGTTTCTAGAGAGACTATTAATACAGCCTTTCTTGTCTGCCCAAGGTGCAATACTACTAAGTAGTGTGTGAATGTAATTTCACTTCTATTTCTTATATATTTTTCTGATTAGAAACACAAAGTCTTAAGAATTTTGGGAAACAGCAGTATAGATAACTC
The DNA here is from genome assembly GCA_026826555.1 of Tolypeutes matacus. Taxonomy (NCBI): domain Eukaryota; kingdom Metazoa; phylum Chordata; class Mammalia; order Cingulata; family Chlamyphoridae; genus Tolypeutes; species Tolypeutes matacus. The sequence goes on from JAKSZT010054487.1 coordinate 28,859,557, forward strand.
TGGTTATGAATTTTGTGAACAAAGAAGTATATACTCACAGGAAGAAACCTGGAAAGATCATAATGTTGACAGTGCTTATTTCTGAGTCATGGCATTATGGATGATTTTTAGTCTCTTTATACTTTTTGTTATTTTCAAATTTTCAGCAATGAACATATATTATTTTTACATTAGAAAATAATTTGAAAAAAAAAGCATAGACCTATTCTCTTTTACTAAAACTTATTTGAATAAACATTTGATATAATTGTAATTATTTTATTTCTGAATAAAAACATAAAAATAAAATACAGCAAAATTTTTAAAATAATTATCAAACCATTGGCTTATTCTTTATTCCACTTTAGAATAAGGAGATGAAGTCAGCCCTGAAACAAGGGAACAGAAAGCTGATAGATGATGGAGAAATGGTGGGAAGATGCATAAGTTCCGAGGATTTTTTTTTTTTTTTTAAAGGAGACATTGGAGATCGAACCCAGGACTTGTACATGAGAAGCAGGTGCTCAGCCACTGAGCTACACCTGCTCTCTTTTTCCTTTTTTTTTTAAAGGAACATATTTTACGGTGTGAAAAGAGTCATGAAAACCAAAAGCTTTCTGCATTTATTACTTAGAAGATTTAATTAACTTTTTGGTTACAACCATTTATGATTACAATTTTAATCCATTTTATGGAAACTTAGTTTATTGAGTTAGCACATATTTAAAAAAAAAAAAAAAAAAAAGCAGCCCTGAAAAGTGAGCAAATGAAGCTAGTCAAGACCTAAGTATACTTTAAAAATATCCAAACATTGTTTTCTTTCTTCATCTTGGTGGTAGTTATATGGGTGTGTTCATTCTGTAAAGACTTATCAAAGTTTATAATTAATATTTGTATACTTTTCTGTATTTGCGTTTACTTGGGGGAAAAAAAAAATCCCACCACAACTCTGCTTCTTTCTCCAATGCTCTGCAGATGTAAAACCACTGTGTCGGGCTGCCCATAGCAGTGCCTCTCTACCCCCCAGCTCTACTGGTCAGAGCAGCCCACCTCCTGGGCACAGTGACTGGTGGGGATAATCCCACACAGGGCCAGTGAGGGTCCTTTCCTGGGCCCTTCTGCATGGAGTGGGGGGATGATGGGGGGTGGCAGGACGTGGAGTTGGTGTTGCTGTATTAATCCCTGTATCTCATTTAGAAATAGAGTCTGGGTATCTTCAGGACATCTAATCTGTCTGCATCCATGCACCTCTACCTACCTTTATCTTGGAGCAGAGTTAGATTGCTTTTAAAGTATGCAGAGAGGGCTGGTGTGCTTTTAATATTCTCTCCCCGCCCCACCCCCTCGCCGCCAAGAAGTTATTGCTCACTGTCCAAATCCCTCCTCTTGTTCGCCTCCATTTGGGGTGGGGGGAGGAGCAAAGCAGACCACCATGCTCTCCCTGCAGCCTTTGATTTCCTGGAATCCTCTAGTTATCTGGCTTCTTTTCATGGTTGTATACATCAGATTCTTTATCTTGAGGATAAGGAAAATGTTCCCCATCAATCCTCTTCCTTTATGGGACCACTGATCCATGAGAGAGAACGTGTTTTAGGCTTATCAAAAAGGGCACGGTTTTTAAAAACTTAGTATCTACTACTCTATTATCAAACTGGCAAATGAAATACTATTAACTATTATGTCATCTGCCTTTGTAGACTCCCTTGCCACTGGCAGAATGAAATGAAATTAACAGGTCTGAGACAACTCCTAAGAGGTAGGTTCTCCAGGTTTTCTGAAGCTTTCCTTTCTTACCTTTTATCCTATTCTTAATGAGGTAAGTTGTTAACCTAGAAATGACTTAGGAAAAGGATCCCACTGGTCAAGTTTGGGGATTTTTGTTTGTTTATTTTAGGAAGTACCAGAGGTTGAATCTGGGACCCGGGACATGTGAAGCATGTGCTCAATGACTGAGCCTACACCCGCTCAGGGTCAAGGTTTTGGTGCAGCAGTTCCTGTAGGCCTGGAGATGGACTAATTCATCTACGGTGTTCTTTTGTTCTTTTCTGAACCCTTTTCAAAGGAGTCATACACCATTAAAAAATTACCAGCTAACACACATTATTAGCTCAATTTTGATTGCTTTGGCAGGAGGGAAGTGAAAAAAGGGGAGTAAAAAGAAGATACTAGACACAGTGCTATGCCTAATTTTATCTCACTTATATTTGATATTTTTTCCTGCACATAATCATCCTGTTTGGTCTTGGAAAAAGTATTTATAAATTTCCTAGACTTCATTCATATTTACCCTTTTGTGGCAGCTTGAATAAATGCAACATGAAATATTTTGCTCATGCATTGTGCTTTTACTAATTCCAAGGAAAAGCACAATATATCATCTCTATTAGCAAATGTTTTGCTTAAATATTTAAATGCCAATACCTAATATAAAAGTATGCTCAAAATTGAAATTATTCAAAATTTTGAATTGTGTTGATTCATGTATATCTCTAAACATTAGATATATAACTAAATGTATGAGTGACTTCATTTCTGTCTTTTCTATACTCTGTATATTTAAAATCTGCACGTTACACCCCATGGTTGGGGCCCGAAGTAATTCTGTGTACATATAAATGCATTGCCCCCAATCATTAGGAATGTATGCCATAAATAATTCCATAGACCATTATAAATTTAGTCCACATAAACTTTAAAGCTTCTAATTATGAAAATCAAAAATATGAAAAGAAAACAAATTGCAAAGATAATTTACAATATTTATGACAGATAAAATTTACTGTTCTTTTTCTCTAAAGAATTCTTATAAAACACTAAGGAAAATACAGACTAATAGAAAAATGAGCACAGGTTATAAAATGGCAATTCACAAAAGAGGAAATACAAATGGCCACCAACAAATGTGAAAAATGTCCAACTTTGTTGGCAACTAAAGCATTGTAACATAACATAATATGATGCATCCTTTCATGTAAAAGCCACAAAAATCAAGATTTTCTTATACCCAGTGATATCTAGGACTCTGGGAAATGAGCACTACCATATGCTGTCTACACATGCTAAAATGCTGGTAAACTTTCGGGAAGGCAGTTTTACTATATGAAGCAAATTAATACCCTTTGGCTAAGCCATGTGGCTTCTAGGAATCTCTTCTAAATAATCACAGATTCATTCAAGGATGCAAGTGCAGTAGTGTACACAATTGTGACAAATAAAAACAACTTCAACGTCCAACAATCACAAGTAAGAAAAACTGAGACTAAGCATTTAAGCAAAATCCCCAGACTCTCTTTATATATTTAAGGTGCACAGCTGAATTCAAACCCGGGTCTGTCCACCTCTAGTGCCCCTCCTTAAACCCTTTGAACCTGTGGTGGTTTTCCTTGTGCCTCTCCTGGAACTTCCTTGAGGTACCTCTCAGATTCTGGAAATTCAAAGGTTGTTTCTGGCCCCCCCTCCCCACAGAGCTCAGCTAGTCAGTGGACTCAGTTAGTGGTTTTCAACCAGGGCCCCTGTGCAGGGGTGGGGGTGGGGCGCATAGTGCTGCTAAGCAACAAAACCAAACCTTTGACACCCTCCATCAAATTTGACTTAGTCTCCTTTTTACCTACCTGCTGCAGGTATCAGTGCCAGCTGAAGATGCAGCTCCCACCTCCTTGGGCCACTCAGCGCTGAATCCCAGGATTGGCAGGAAGAGACCTTAACCCAATGCTGTTGATGCAAGATAGCATGTATATAATGAACCCTAATTGTACTTAGATTCTGAATATTACCTTCTCCTCCAGGAACCAGTAAATCCACCACCACCCCTCTTTTCTGTTTTATTAACAAATAGTCCTTTTAATCACTAAAGAAAATGACATTTCTAGAGCCCCTGCCATACTTCCTTTGCCATGGATTCTAGCAGAGGAAGACAATGGTTGAGGTGTTTTACTTTCAGCTGATAAAGAGAAGCCCAAAGCCTTGCACAAGCAGACCTGAGAGCTGTAAATTGGATTTCTGAATCAGCGGCTGCAGCTAAACAAATCAAGCTTTTTTTTCTTGACTCACATGCCAACTAAATGTAATTACCCTAAGCCAGTGATTTTCAAAGAGTGCATCAGCATCACCTGAAACTTGTTAGAAATGTAAATTGTTGGGCCCCACCAATACCCCCAGATCCAAAGCTAAGCTATGGGGTGGAATCCAGCAGTCTGTTCAAACAGGCACTCCAGGTGGCCCTAATGGCTCAAATCTGAGTACCATTGCCCTAGCTTTCAGAACAGAGCTTTTAAATTGCTTCGCCACACATTATATCTGCACCATAAATCTTCTGATTGAGAAAGGTGGTGTTTTAAGTTCTGTTTTCATTGTGACCCAGCCAAGTGCCATACAGAATCTTGGGGGAGGAAGGACAAGAGAAGGCTGCAAGCGAAGTTCTCCCCCATAGGTGATGGTAAAAATAACCAACAACCCGAGAGGTAGTTAATAGTTAAAGAAAGCACTGCAAGACTATAATTAATCATGGTCCGTGATTAATTACCAAGTGAATGAAGCCGAGTAAGAGGGAGAAAACCTTTGTGATTAAAGCAGTGACTGGGGAATCCATCTCAGAATGTTCGAGGAGCTTATTCAGTGTTTATGCATGTCTCCCCCAGATTGTCATGATGCAGATCAGTAATTGATACCTGTAGAGGACTTGGTAACTTGTCAGTGCATATCTACTGGCCTTTCTACAGAATATGTGTATTTGCAGAGAGAGTGCTTGCAACACTGGAGCCAACCAATAACTGACAGTGTCTTGATATTATTTGGCATGATATTGAAAAAAAATGAGGCTTGCCGTCATTGTCTTCTGTACTTTGTCCTCTGAGGCTGCTCTTGCTAGATGCTGCCTCGGTCCTTTTGGCTGAGTGGGCTTGGGTACTAAAATAACACCTAAGTCTCTGGAGAGAGAGAGGGCAGGGAGCTGAGGGAATTTAGTTTTAGGAGAAGGGGGGAGGTCATCCTCCAGGCAAAGGGGTGGGAGTTGGGCCTGGGAACTTGTTTCTTTGCTTCCCCCATTTTTTTTTTTTTTAAACCAGAGATAGCAAGCACAACATCTGGCTCTTATTAAATGTGTGCTAAATGGATGTTGACTAAATGTAGTCAGTAAGAGCAAAGGGAAAGACTGAAAATTGCATGTCTTAGTGAGAGAATACTACCTATCACCATTGTGTATGCTCACCTAGTTTCATTTTCTCAGTTTTTCCAAAGCTGCCTATTTTGTTATTCTCTTTCACAGAGTTCATTGTCTTTTGCATTACTTCTGAAATTTTAGCATCTGTTTCCATGTGTACAATACCTTGTGCTGCATTTTGTTCCACTTCTGTTATCTTTGTTATGTCTTCCATTAAATTTTTTCTTTTGTTGTTAGCCAACATTCATTGAGCCTTACTATTCATTTATTCAACACATATGTATTGAGTATCTACTATATGCCAAGCACTGTTCAAGATGTTTGAGATACATTATGGAAGAGAAGAGACAAAAATCTTACTCTGTATCTGGCTCTGGGCCAGATGTTTTCTATAAACATCATCTCATTTAATCACATGCTGTGAAAATGAAGTTTTCCAAGTGTCACGGCAGCCCTCAACCTAGTGTGCTGGGAAACATTTCTAATTTGTGTTTGTCTCTTTTACTCGACTTTGACTGGCAAAATAGACGAAATTATCACTAACCATGCCATATCCCTTTATATATATTATAAACTTTACAAAGACCCTTTTCTGGTTCAAAGCCCTTCATTACTGAGCATTGAGCAGACATTCATTAAAATTGCATAGTAATTGTCAGATAGCCCATCCAGCTCCAAGTGTATATCAGGTGCACCCAAAAAGAAGCTTGGCTAAGACTATGAAAGCTCCAATGTTCTTGGGTCCTATAGCAGTTTGACATTGTTTGTGAATTCCAAAAATAGATATTGGATTTTGTTTGTCAACTGGTCTGTTCCTCTGGGCACATTAGATTGTATTAGATTCAGAGGTTTCACTTTTACTTGATTAAATTAAGACTGGGGCTTTGATTCGGCCACGTCAGTAGGACGTTCAAGAAAACCACACGGCAGAGGAGAGAGTTGAGTTTTGATGCTGGAGCCCTGGGAAGTAAATACACAGGAGAAAAACACAGAGGAATAGAGATGGTTCCATAGACACAGTAGAGGCCCCGGGAAGAGAGAGAGCTTGAGTCTACAGCTGACCTTGTAGAGAGAACAGAGCAGTTGAGCCCAAAGAGAAATAAGCCCTGGGAAGAGAGACAAGCCTTATGCTATCCTACAGCTGAGAATGGAAGGGAACTGGGACCACAGAGCCTTAAGAGGAAGAGGAAGGCTGACCCCTTGCAGAGACCAGCAGTCATCTTGCTTCAACACGTGGCAAATGATTTTGGGTGAGAAAGTACCTCTAATGTTACTTTGAGTTGGACTCTTTAGGGCCTGGTAACTCTAAGCTTCTACCCCAAATAAATACCCTTTATAAAACCCAACAGATTTCTGGTACTTTGTATCAGCACCCCTTTGGCTAATACAGGTCCTTATGACTGTCATTATTATTCAGAATATGTATTTTTTTCTCTAGGGTTGCCATGATAAAAATTTCTAACTGGGAGGCTTACTCAACAGGAATGCATTCTCTTACGGTTCTGGAGGCTAGAAGTCAGAAATCAAAGTACTGGCAGGTCCCCGCTCCCTCTAAAGGCTCTAGGGGAGACTCTTTCCTTGCCCCTCCAGCTTCTGGTCTCCTTGGCTTGTGGCAGCGTAGCATCACTCTCTGCCTCCTTGTCACATGACCTTCTTCCCTGCATGTGTCTCTATATGTCCTCTCCTCTTATAAGGACACCAGGCATTGGATTTAGGGCCTACCCCAATCCAGTATGACCTCATCTTAACTAATTACATCTGCAACAGATATATTTCCAAATAAGGTCACATTCTGAGGTTCTGGATGGACATGAATTATGGGGGACACTATTCAATCTGCTACCAAATGACAACCACATGGCACAGAACTTCAAACCTCCTGGTTTGATTTTTATCCCTCACTGAAACTAGGAAGTGTTGAAGAGTAATGAGATAGAGTTTATCCAATTTTCCTGCTTAAATACTATTGAAAAAACACACACACAAATGAAATATTTTCATACACAAGGCTTACAGAGATCAATCTTTTTTCTAGTGTAGGGCTCTGAAAACACAAGAAGAAAAATAAAGACAAAAAAAAAAAAAATGCTGTATGTGCTTCCCTATGAGGCCTTTTATCTTTCTGTCAGAAAGGTCCCTGTGTGACCTCAGGCCCCTGACCCCTGAGTGTGCCAGTGAGCTGGAATGCCTTTTGCTCATATGTGTATTTGGGAGGGCTTCTAGAAAGGGGTTCTGGGAGGTTAAAGGGCTGTAGACTCACCTCCACCCCCACAACGCTGGGACTTTCTCCACCACATCTCGGATGAGGAGCACATGGGCTTCACTTAAATGCCTCCAATGATGGGAAATTCACTGCGCCTGGGGTCAAGATGCTTTCCTAGCCTCCCCTTTACCCTGACTATAGGTTTTCAGACAACCGCACAAAAGTGGTCTCCTGTGTACCTGAATGCATTTGGTGTGATGTGTGCAATGTCTCTTCCTTGTCTTGACTGCTCTGGGCTCACTTGCTTTTCTTCTAAACTCAATCTGAGTTTAGAAAATATTAAAAGGAAATAATAAAAAATAGAATAATAATATGTGCCTCCTGAGTCTACCATGTCAGTATGATTTACTCATGAATTCATTATGTGTGAAGAGCAGCCTACTGTGAACCAAAGCCTGGAAGCCAGGACACATATTAGGGAAACAACGTTTTTTTTTCTTTTTTCCTTCTCAAGATCTCTTTAGTGAGATCATCCTTCCTCCCATTCTTAGTCTGTGTCATTTAGGTAGATGTAACCCACCCCTCCTTTTACAGTCAAACATGTCACCCAGGAATGTCCAGAGTATCTACCCCAACCACGGTGATGATATGAGCCACCATGTTATTCCTTGGTCTCTCACTAGGTCTCTGGGAATTGCCTCCACCTAGATATAGGTGTCCAAAGCAAGGTCCAACAGCAGGTAGTATAATGTAACTTTCAGCTGTAGGATGAGGTGGTCGAGGAGAATCAAAGTGAACAGGTCATAATGATGTTCACAGACTCAATATGATCAGAAATAAAGCTAGGAAATTAGATATGTAACCTGAAAAGAAATTGATTTTTCATTAAGAAACATCTAATGAATTAAGCAAATGTAAAGGAAGACCTGAGGCAGACCCAACCCTGAAAATGTGTTGAGAGAATTGAGAATTGAGTAAAAATATTCCTAGCCCATATTAAAGGGCTAATTTATGTATATTTAGAAATATACTTCTGAAATATATTAAAACTTTATGTTTTAACAAAGAAACAAAGTAAAGCATATTATTTCATCACTGAGCACTGTATCACCATGTTTTTGTGACATCGGTACTTTAATCAATTCTATATGGATTGATTACCATCTCCTATCTCAAGAACAATTTCTGGGCATTTTGAAGTGAACTGTGCCTTTGAGTTGAAGATTAACTTTCTTAGAAGACTTTGTGCTGCCAAAAATACCAACAGACAGCAAAAAATAATAAAGAAGTAAGCTGCTCAAACTTTGCTGATCATCACGATAACCCATATCTCTTGTGGCTAACTTCCGTTCAAAGCTCCATTAACTTTAACTTTCAAAGGCTACTAGGGTAGTAGCTTTCCAATTGTTTGACCCTGCCACACAAAAGAAACACTTTCAATGGAAATCTAGAACAGGCATTTACACGTATGTATTGACTCAGAAAAAGTTTTACCAAACAATGCTTTTCCTTATCATGTGCAATTCATTGATATTTCATTTCCATTCCATTCCATCCTTTTCTGTTCTTCTATTTGTTTTGTTCTATCCTATTTCATTTTTAAATGTCAGTTGCGGCTCACAAGTTGATTTCACAACTCACTAATTGGTTTTATTGTGAAGTTTGAAAAATATTGCTCTGATCTAGGGTACACCAAAGATGAAAACTAGAAATGTCTTCTCTCCATACCAGCCCCAAGAACCTTGCCAGTCTACTTTAGACTCATCACACACTTGCTTTTCATCATTTATTCATTCATTCATGTATTAGAGGAATGTTTATGAAGCCCTGACAGAAATTGGGCACCCGGCCAGTCACTGGGGTTATAGCGGTGGGCAGGATGGATGTAGTTCCTACTTGTATGGAGCTTTTAGGACTAATTGACTTTTTAATTACCAAACTTACTCCCCTTTGGGTGCACTGCAGAGGGCTATGTAAGGGAAGCTGGTCAGAAGAGACATAAGCCCCAAGGGAGGGAGAGCAGTAAAGTAAGGAAGGAGGCAGAATGTGCTTACATCACGGCAGTGTAGGAGGTTATCAAAGAACTTCCCCGTGATAACAATTAATGTAGTTTTCAGAAAGACAAGGCATTTTACTTGGTTCTGCTAATATAGTGACATGGTCTCTTCCCCACTTCTAGTCTGAGGGTGTGGGGGTGGGTAACACTTAGATGATTACAATATAATATGATATTGCAATAGACTAACATAACCATCTCTGAATTGCCCAGAGCTAAGAGGAATTGGAGAGGGGAGGAAATGAAGACTGCAAGTGGGTGAGGGCAAATGTGTGGGAAGAAGCCTGGTATGGGGAAGATATTTTCCAAGATAGGAAGGGATTTTATAGGTTGAGGGGAAGGACAAGTGGAGAGGCAGAGGCAGGGCATGATTAATTGATACCGTAAGGTGCTGGTGGATTTGGGGGTGGGAGATCAGGTACAGAGATGGAGGATTCTCCTGGGAATTGAGAGTCCCTGGCATGGTAACCCTTATGGATGAAACAAAGGGATAATAGACAAAGCCTTCAATATTATTAAATTTATTGCTTAGAGTAAAAAATAGTATTTGGTTTGATGGGATTTTTGTCATTAGTTACATATTCTAGTTTTCTTGAGTGATGAATAGATAGCATTTTGTCCTGAAACTACTACCTAAGTTACAAGTCCTCTTGCCTCATTCTTTTATTTCATTGATTTCTTTGGGCCTGCTAAAAACTACATCATCTTTCACTCCATAGCACTTTATTTTTTAACCTGTAATTGAAGAATAACATACATACTGAAAGGGGCGGGAATCTTAAGTGTGGGGTTTGATGAGTTGTCACAAAGTGAACACAACTGTGTATATCCTGTATGCATTTTAAGAAACAGAACATTTCCAGCATCCCAGAAGCCACCCTGTCCCCATTGCCCCCTTCAAGTCCCTGTCTGCCCACCGACGGGTAATCACCACCCTGACTTGTAACAAGCAGTGCACTGTTAAATGAGCTCTCCAACAGATAAATCTACATTCAAGAAAGTATTTCTTTAAAAGTTGTCCAAAAAAGAAAGCTGTTTCCAACCTGTACTCAACTGTTTACCCAAAATGTCTCCCTTGTTCCTATATTGTTTGACTTGGAGAAAAAGTGGAGTAAGGAAAAATAGGCCAATCAGAAGGCCATTGTCCGGAAGACTCCCCTTAGAAACAAATATTTTGAAATTAAAAGGGAAGCAAAATTATAACCAAATGTGAACCAATTTATATAATAGGTAACCTGTTTCTGGCTATCTTATGCAACTGATGCATTGATACCGTTTTAAAAAACAAAATGTGTTCTTCATATTACCTATAAAGTGAAATTTTGGAAAATGCAGAAAAACACAAAGTAAAAACAATCCACACTCCATCACCTAGTGATACCATTGCTAATATTTCTGCTTTGTTTTTTCTTTGATTGCATTATCTATTGAATATATGTACCAGATGGTCCCTATAGCATTGTTTGTAATAGTGAAACACCAGAAACATTTTAATGTCCGTAAGTAGAGAAATTAGATTATGGTACAAACATACAAAGACATACTATGTACATGTTAAAAAGGATGAAGTAGCATATTCATCATAAATTCATAAATGAAAAAGTCTCAGAACTATATGCATAAAATGATTCCATTTATCTTTAAATACATAGACATCAAAAGATTTGGACATCTATTTCTTATTCAAAAATATCTCCCTTGGTCTTACATTGACATGACTTAAATTTGGCTCAGGAGCAGATAAGGAACATTTTATATCTGAGGGCTAATGCTATTTGAGGACAATGACAAATGGCTATTTATTCATTTATTCAATATTTATTGATAATAGTTTGGAAGCTAATACTCAAATGTCTTGTGGAAATCTGTCAGCTAATTAGAGTTATTATATTTTAACATTTCCTATCGTGTACTAATTTATCGTTTATAGTGAGTCATTCTCTTTTGTAAGATATCAAAGTGTCATTAATCCAAGTATGACTTATTGAAATATATTATATGAGAAGTTGAGCTTAAGATGCAACCAGAATATTCCATCTACAAGATAATTTTTTCACCACTGCCTTAAATTGGTATCTACATTAAAAATTTAGCTGTGCTGCGAATATTCTCGCTGTCCTGATTTTGTGATAATCAGGGTAGGCTAAACTTTCCCTATATTAGAAACCATGCATGTGTCCCCAGACCTAGTTTTTCTCCCTAGGTTTGGTTTTTAGAATGCTGGTGATAAACCAAGCCTGACCTGATATGACCATCCTGTATGGGAAATGACTATAACTCTGGGTGTCTCTTGTCAATCTTGGGAGATATAGTAGGGGGGCGGATGTGGCTCAAATGGTTAGGCATCCGTCTCCCATATGGAGGGACCTGGGTTTGATCCCCGGGACCTCCCAGTAAAAATTAAAAAAAGAAAAAGAAAAAAAAAAAGAAAAGTGTGGATGGCGTGTGGGCTGCTGGACTCCGTGTGGGGGTGAGCCCCCTAGGCCCCGCACGTGGGTACGCTGCCAGGCCCTGTGAGCGGGTGTGCCGTCAGGCCCCACGAATGGATGAGCCCCCTAGGCCCTGTGTGTGGGTGAGCCGTCATGCCCTGCTGAGTCATGCAGCAAGATGATGACGGAACAGGAGACTGACACAGGAGAGCCAAGATAAGACACATCAAAAAACCAGGAACTAATGGGGGCACCGGAGGTAGGATGCCTCTCTGGAGGTTCTGAGGATCAAATTCCAGGGAAGACAGGAGGAGATGGATGAGAGGAGAGTGCAGGAAACAGATACAGAGAGGTGCCCAGCAAATGAACACAAAAACAGCAAACACAGGGGGGTGGGGGTGGTAAAAATGGATAAAAGTAAATAAATAAATCTTTAAAAAGATTTAGCTGTGGAGGTATACTGTTCCTTCTAGTATAAATGATCTCACCCCCTTCTTTTTTTATTACTGTACTTTTCAAGAGCCAGATTAAAGAGGTTCTCCTCTGTGACGGCATCTGTTTTTCACTCAGATGGAATGAGATGCAACTTTCTCTTCATATGTCAATACTTATCTGTATTATTGCATTTACACATATAATTGTTATGGATGGAGTTCTCCCAATAGATTATAAGCTCCTTAAAGTTAAGGCTAATGCCTGATTCCCCTTAGGAACCTTAGCCCCTTGCATGGGGCTCTACACGTGATAGATACCAGTACTATCCCTGAGATACTACCAATGGCAAAATGAACCTAAATAGTTTCAAAAGTATGTCTTCTTTAAGAAAGAGAAAGAGGGAGAGAGAGAGAGAGAACAAAAACTCTCTCAGATGGAAATCTGAGTGATTTACTTAGCTACTCTGAGAGACTGTTCTTCCCAAAGATGTCTACCTCAATATATCCATCCCACATGCTCTTTTTACAATTAGATGGTCATACTCCTCCCATCAAGAGGTATAGTCTGTGCCCCTCTTCTTGAATCTAGGTGGACCTTTGTGACTGCCCCCACCAACAGAATACAGTTGAGAGTGATGCTATATGACGTCCAAGGGTAGGTCATGAAAATACCATGACCTTCTGCCTTGTGGTCCTGGGACACTTGCTTTTAGATCCCAGCCATTATGCTGCAAGGAAGCCAGGCAGCCACATGGAGAGGTTCCAGCCTACTGCTTCAGCTAAGGTCCCAGCCATCAGTCAGCATCAACGGCTAACCAGTGAGGGAAGCTTCAGATGGCTCCAGTCCCTCGTTGCTGATACTCCATGGAGAAGAGCTAAGCTGTCCTCACGGAGCCCTGTCCAAATTGCAGACTCATGAGCAAAATAAATGATGGTTGTTGTTTTAAGCCACTAAGTTTAGGTTTCTTGTTATGCAGCAACATGTAACCAGAATAGCCACAACTAGTTCACAGGCCAGCAGAAAATGGAGGACAGGATTGGAGGCTGTGGTGGTTTGGAGCTGTATGTATCCCAGGAAAATATGTTCTTAACCTTACTTTATCTCTGTGGGTGTGAACCCATTGTAAGTAGGCCCTTTTGAGGAGGTTATTTCAGTTGAGGTGTGGCCCACCTCAATCAGAATGGGTCTTAATCCTATTATTGGAGTTCTTTATACGTGGAATCAAATTCAGACAGAGAGAAAAGTCACGGGAATCAAGAAGCTAAAAGTCAACAGAACCCGGAAGAAAAGGGAGAGGCCAGGAGAGGTCGTCATGTACATTGCTATGTGACGGAGGAGCCGAGCACCAAGGATCACTGGCAGCCAGCCCCAGAATACCAGTCTTCTGGAAGAAAGCATTACCTTGATGACGCCTTGATTTGGACTTTTCCCTAACCTCAAAACAATTCCCATTGTTTAAGCCAGGGGTTCTTAACAAGGGATCCAGGAGCTTGAATTGAAATTCAAAAAAACATTATTCTTGGGACGTGTTGGTGCAGGTGTGATGTATTTATTAAATAATACACAGTATAGTGTGGACTTAGTAAGGGGTCCATGGTTTTCACCTGACTGGCAAAGGGGTCCATGGAACAAAAAAGGTTAAGAACCCCTAGTTTAAGTCAAGCCGTTGCCTGGTATTTGCTTGAGCAGCTGAGGAAAATTAAAAGCAGGAGCCAGATCCTTTCCTTTTGTTTCATGTTCTAATCAAGGTGCAGTGAGAAGCAACGGGATCAAATGGTAGTAGGATTAGAACCATAAGGATAATCCCAAACTTGGACAAACAGTCCCTGAAAAATTAATTAGAGTCCATAAAATTTCAAGCAGAAATACTGAAAATTATTTGTGAAGCACAGAATTTTTTTTCGGGGTGTGGGCAGAAAAAGTTTTTTAAGTGATTACAAAATGATTGTGGCAAATTCCTCTAAAATCTTACAGATGTGTTAAGAATCTTACTATAGACAAAGGAAGTTTATCTAATGCTAGTGTTTTGTGATCTTGTGATGAAGGACCTGTTACAGGCTACAAGATGATAGGAAGATTTGCCCAAAGTTCCTGAATAAGCAGAGTGCGACCAGAATGTGGTTACCGACCTTATCAATGCTTTTGTCAAAGTAAATCATATTGTGATGAAAAAAATTAAACAGGAGTGAAATGTGTGCTGCAAGCATAGATGAGTTCACTGCCTGATCCATGGGCTCAGGCTGCTTTCTTTCCTGGGAAATTTCATGTGACAGTTAAATTAACCTTAAGGGACTTGGAGGTTGGCAAAGATTTGCATACTTTTTTTTCATTCTGTATTTATGAACTGCCAAGTTCTTTTGGGAGAACAACAGTACACTTTTATATTAACAATGAAATACATTATTTTGAAGGAAGCAATGAAGAATGAGATCGAAGTAACAAACTTTGGGCTTATCAACCATCTCAATCTAAGAAAACCCTGCAGCATATAACCTTGAGTGATACTGCCTTGGTTCTTCAGTTCAGATAAAATGTCAGCTTTTTAAAATTAAGAACAAAAGGCTATTAAATTAGAATTTTCCCTTTATTCCCCTTGGAATCAAACTATCTCTTTTTGACTTTGAGAACAGCTACTGTCAAGTCCAAAGGAGACTTGGAGGTTAACTAGAATGCATTTGCTTGTTCATCCAGCTGGACGGATGCTAGCGCTCCTCCGAGCTCTCCAGCAGTGGTACACCGTCCCTCATAAAGGTGGGATACTTGTTTGTGAAGACCCTCTGACTCTCTCTCCCTTTTATACCTTTTTTCCTTTTTCTCTTTTGTCTAGAACTCTGGATGGTGATTGCTGACAGAAGCAAACTATAAAGCTGATTCCTAATCATATTTTTGAAGTTTTAAAATGAGTGCCAATTCTGGAAAGAAGATTGGTGTCCATTGTCATTGCTGGACTCTCTCTCAAGTGCCACACTGTCCTACTGTCTGAGTCTGGAGGGCTGAGTTTCATTAAAGATAATTTTTAAACCCAAAGTACTGATGAAGCATATACAGAACGATATTCTTCATAGTATTGTTTATGTTTTTTTCTTACATTTTTATGATTTTAAAAATGTAAAAGAAGTTGTAGTACATGCAATTAATAAAATAGTATGCTGTGCTTACAAATAATGATTATGAAGAACGATTAGCAAGATCTTGTTACATAAAGCAATACCCCAAAACTGTAAGTCCTGGTTACAACTATGGAAAAAAAAAAAAAAAGTAATGGAAAAGGAAGGAAATCTATTATAATGTTAACAACAGTTTTGTTAGGATAGTAGAATAAGGGTCGATTATTTTTTCTTTTCTTGTTTTCCCTACATTCTGCAAAGTGATGGTATCATTATTATGACAAAAATATCTTTAAAACAGTTGTCAAATATTTAACAATACTTGAATCCAGCAGGAGAGATCAGAGATCCTTTTGGGCTATGGGCTAAAGTGAAGTGATATATAAATATGGAGAAAATCTTGATGGGAATCCTTCCTTTGTTGTGTCTATCCAGATCAAAAAGGCACAAAGGCACATAGAGGTGATTTCCTTCCCCACCCCCCGTTCATAATTTTCCTCAAAAGAAAGTCTTTGCCTGAATTCTTCATGCAATTACTGCAATTCCAACTCTTCACACAACCTGGAATTAACCAAAGACATTCTGTTTATAAGTAGGTGGAAATAATGTTTTTTTTTAACAAATCAATTTTATGGATACATATTAATAAAGCATACAATTCATCCAAAGTATACAATCAATGGTATTTGGTATAATCACATAGTTGTGCATTCATCACTTGAATTATTATTAGAGCATCTTCATTATTTCAATAATAATAATAAAAAAAACAGACAACAAACAAGAAAATTCCTTACCTCTCAATCTCTCTATGCTTCCCCTGTGGTACATAGATGCTATTTCAGGCTATTCTTGCACATTCATTTATTTTTCATCAGTTTTATTGAGATATATTCACATATCATATGATCTACCCAGAATGTATAATCTATGGCTTTTAGTATAATCACAATATCATGCATTCATCACCACAAAAAATTTTAGAACAATTTCATTACTCCAAAAAGAAAAACTCCATACCCCTTAGCAGTCCCTCTCAATCCCTCCATCCTTCCCCAGCCTTACATAACCAATAATCTAATTTCTCTTTTATAAATTGACTTATATTTACATTTTATATAAATGGAATCATATGTATTGTGTCTGGTTTCTTTCACTTAGCATAATTTGTCTGATATTAACATACATTAGTTCAATTTCAAAGAACAGTGGTCTTATATACACAATTTTACCCATATTCATATTTCACATGTGGTTTTACTGTGCTATACAGTCCCATGTTACATTTTTTAGCTTTCCTTTTAGTAATATACATGACCTTAGACTTTCCCTTTCTTTCTTTTTTTTTTAAAGATTAATTAATTTATTTTTCTCCTCCACTCCACCCCCTTTTGTTTTGCGCTCACTGTCTGCTCTCTGTGTGTTCTTCTGTGTCTGCTTGTCTTCTCTTTAGGCAGCACTGGGAACCGATGCCAGGACCTTCCAGAGTGGAGAGAGGCTGCCCAATCTCTTGGGCCACCTCAGCTCTCTGATCTGCTGTGACTCTCATTGTCTTTCTTCTGTGTCTCTTTTTGTTGCGCCAGCTCTCTGCCTAGGCCATCACTCCGTGCCGGCCAGCACTCCTGCGAGAGGCCAGCACCCCCCCGTGGGCCAGCTTGCTTTCCACGAGGCCCCGGGAATTGAACCCTGGACTTCCTATATGGTAGAAGGGAGCCCAAACACTTAAGCCACATCTGCTTCCCCTAGACTTTCCATTTCAACCACTGTCATACCCATATAATAGTACTGCTAGTTACAAACCTTATGTAGTGATTTCACCTTTTCTAGTCATTTCAAAGATTAACATACATCCTTTTTACCAATTCTGCACAGATTAACCCTCAACTTTCCATTCTCTAAACTCATTCTATTTTCTGGTGACCTATATTCAAGTTAGTAACTTCATGAGGTTACATAATATATTTAGTTCATAATAACACAATCATACAGTATTTGTCCTTTTGTGTCTGGCTTGCTTCACTCAACATAATGTCCCCCAGGTTCATCCATGTTATCATATGCTTTACGACATCATTTCTTCTTACAGCTGCATTATATTCTATTGTGTGTATATACTACAGTTTGTTTATCAATTCATCAGTTGATGGACACCTGAGTTGTTTCCATCTTTTGGCAATTGTGAATAACACCGCTGTGAACATCAGTGTGCAGATCTTGGTTTGTGTCACTGCTCTCAGTTCTTCTGGGTACAACCCAGTAGCAGTATTGCTGGGTCATGTGACAAATCTATATTCAACTTCTTTAGGAACTGCCAAGCAGTCTTTCACAGTGGCTGTACCATTCTGCATTCCCAACAACAGTGAATAAGTGTTCCTATCTCTCCATATTCTCTCCAACACTTGTAGTTCTCTGTCTTTTTAATAACCTGCATTCTAATAGGTGTGAAATGATATCTCATTGTAGCTTTGATTTACATTTCCCTAAAAGCTAGGGATGTTGAACATTTTTTCATGGTTTTTTTTTTTGTCATTTGTATTTCTTCTTTGGACAAATGTCTATTCAAGTCTTTTGCCCATTTTTTTTGTTTGTTTATTTTGTTTTGTTTTGTTGTTTTTACTGGGAGGTCCCGGGGATCGAACCCTGGTCCCTCCATATTTTTGACCATTTTTTAATCGAGTCGTTTGTCTTTTTATTGTTGAGTTGTTGCATCTCTTTATATATCGTGGATATTAAATGCTTATTGGATATGTGATGTCCAAATATTTTCTCCCATTGAGTCAGTTGCTTTTTCACCCTTTTGACAAAGTCCTTTGAGGAGCAAAAATGTTAAATTTTGAGGAAGTCTCATTTATCTATTTTTCCTTTTGTTGCTCATGCTTTGGGTGTAAGGTCCAAAAAACCTCTACCTACCACAAGGTCTTTATGATGTTTCCTACTTTTTTTTTTTTTAAGATTTATTTTTATTTATTTATTTATAATAATAAATTATTATATAATTTGCTGCTTGTGCTCGCTGTGTCCATTTGCTCTGCACTTTTCTGTGTCTGCTTGTCTCCCTTTGTTGCGTCATCTTGCTGTGCCAGCTCACCAGGCTGCGTGGGCTGGCTTGCCTTCACCAGGAGGCCCTGGGAATTGAACCTGGGACCTCCCATATGGTAAACGGGAGCCCAACCAATTAAGCCACAGCCACTTTCCCACTCCCCCTATATTTTATTTTAGTAGTTTTATGGTCCTGGCTTTTATACTTGGGTCTTTGATCCATTTTGAGTTGATTCTTGTATAAAGATTCAGATAGGGGTCCTCTTTCATTCTTTTGGTTATGGATATCCAGTTCTCCCGGCACCATTTGTTGAAGTGACTGTTTTCTCCCCTTAACTTGACTTTGGTAGGTTTGTCAAAAACCAGGTGGCTGTAGAGGTGAGGGTTCATTTCTGGAGTCTCAGTTTTATTCCACTGATTGATGTGTCTATCTTTATGCCAATACCATGCTGTTTCAACCACTGTAGCTTTGAAATATGTTTCAAGGTCAGGCAGTGAAATTTCTCCTACATTGCTCTTCATTTTTCAAATGCTTTTGGCTAATTGGATGCATTTTCCCTTCCAAATGAATTTGGCAATTACCTTTTCTGTTTCTGTAAAGTAGGCTGTTGGAAATTTTATTGGTATTGCATTGAATCTATAAATCAGTTTGGGTTGGATTGATATCTTCACAATATTTAGTTTTCCAGTCCATGAACACAGAATGCCTTTCCATTTGTTTAGGTCTTCTTTGATTTCTTTTAGCATTGTTTTGTAGTTTTCTGCATATAGGTTCTATATATCTTTGGTTAAATTGATTCCTAGGTATTTGGGTCTCTTTGTTGCTATTGTAAATGGATTTTTTCCCCTGATTTCCTCCTCAGATTGTTCAATACTAGGGTACAGAAAAACTACTGATTTTTGCATGTTGATCTTGTATCCTTCCACTTTGCTGAACTCGTTTATTAGCTCAGATAGCTTTGTCATAGACATTTCCGAATTTTCTAAATATAGGATCATATCATCTGCAAATAGTAAGAGTTTTACTTCCATTTTTCCTATTTGGATGCCTTTTTTTTTCTTGTCTAATTGCTCTAGCTAGAACTTCTAGCATAATGTTGAATAACAATGGTGACAGTGGGCATCCTTGTCTTGTTCCCAAATTTAGAGCTAAAGATTTCAACCATTCCCCATTGAGTATGATGTTGGCTGTGGGTTTTCCACATATGCCCTTTATCCTATTGAGGAATTTTCCTTCTATTCCTATCTTTCAAAGTTTGTTTATCAAGCAAGGATGCTTGATTGTGTCAAATGCCTTTTCTGCATTAATCGAAATGATCATGTGTTTTTTTCCCTTCAATTTGTTAATGTGGTATATTATGTTAATTGATTTTCTTATGTTAAACCAGTCTTGCATACCAGGAATAAATCCTACTTGGTCGTGATGTGTTGGGGGCCGTAAAAATAATATATCCATGTCTATTTTGCCTTAAGCGAGGTCGGTGGCATGCAACATGGCCGCCAGGGCGGAAACAATAACACCCTAGCCTTCTTCTAGGAAGTCAGCAGCATTTCGCGCCCGCGCCAAAGATTCGCGCCAGAAATGCTGCCACCTCCCCCTAGCAACAGCACCTAGCCACTCCCTCAATACTGCCACCTCCCCCCAGCAACAGCACCTACCAATCCCACACCCCCAGCAACAGTACCTACCAATCCTAAACCGCCACCCGTCCTTGTTAGCCACTCCCTCTTCCCTTAGAGTATATATACCCTGCTTCTTCAATAAAGTTTTGCAGCTTGATCAGAATCCTGTCTTGCTGTCATTCTTCGTGTCTCTTGTCCCATACCATTCTTCTCTCGCAGGAGCCAGTGCCCCAGGTTGACTGTCCCGCCGGCCGGGACAACTGGCGCCCAACGTGGGGCCGCTGATTCTGCGAGGAGGAGAACGCCGCACTCAAAGAGAGAGCTCTCACATTCACCGAAGGAAAAGGCACATTCACCGAAGAAAAAGGCAACCGGGATCGCCGTGAAGGACTCGCTCGCGAGACAGATCCGTTCACCAGTTCACCAGTGTCGGCGAAACGAAAGAAGAAAAAAGGAAGAAAAGCAAAAGTAAGCTCCCACCCCCATCATGGGACAAGTAACTTCCCAACATGAAGTATATGTTAGTCAAGTCAAACAATCACTCAAGGCACGAGGAATTAGAGTTAAGAAAAAGGATCTCACATATTTCTTTGATTTCTTATTAAAAACTTGCCTTGGTTCCCTCGGGAAGGTACTATAGATCAGAAATGCTGGTTTAGGGTCGGAGATTGTTTAAAGGATTACTATCGCACTTTTGGTCCTGAAAAGGTCCCTGTCACCGCTTTCACATACTGGAACCTCATTAATGAAATCCTAAAAGTTCATTCCTCCGCCCCGGACATTCAAAAGCTCTGTAGAGAAGGGGAGGAAGTTTTGAAAGAGCATTCTTGCTCCGCCTCAAAAAATAACTCCGTAATCATCCACATGTCCGATATGTCTGAGAAACTTCTTAACGAGGACCCAAATAAAAGTAGAGCAAATACCCCTGCCAGTCGGATTGATTTGTTATCCGATCGGTTTTCAGGAAAACAAAATGAAAGCAGGCCAAGCACCCTTATTAATCAGGCTGGGTTATTATCCAATCAGTGTAAGAATGAGACAGAGGCTGAAACTTCTTCCTCCTTAGAGGGTAATTCCCTTCCCCCGTTCCGGCCACCTCCTTACGGCGCCTGCTGTTTCACAACCACCATGTCCTCAATTCCACCCAGTCACATCCTTGCCTCAGTTCCACGCCCTTGAAGAGGTCACAGAAAATCTCCAGCTACACGCCGAGAATTTCAAGGATGCTTTTCAGCAGGAGCGTCTGCGGGCTGCCAGTTTGCTTGCTAACCTTCGCTCGGCAACCCAAAGTATCGCAGCCCTTGCACTCCCAGACAGAATGCCTCTAACCCCAGAGAATGCCCTCGCTTTCCAGTCACGCGTAGTCAAGCCCAACCTGCTACCTCTCGTGTTACCTCACAAAATGGCACCGCTGATTCTCAAAATGGCGACTCTAGCAGTGAAAGCGAAAGAGATGATAAGTCGGAGGCTCATAACTCTAGTGAAGACGAGAGGGAGAGGATAGTACCACTTCCACAGCCAAATACAAAAAACTCAGCTTAAAACACTTGGAAAAACTGAAAAAGGCAGTGAATGATTACGACGCTACCGCCCCTTTCACGCTCGCCTTATTGGAAAACATTAGTGAAAAGGAACTTATTCCTAACGATTGGTCACACCTGGCTAGAGCCGCCCTGTCCGGCGGTGACTTCCTATTATGGAAATCGGATTATGAAAAGCATTGTAAGAAATATGCCACCCGCAATGCTCGAAAACCAGCCTCCAAAAATTGGACTTTAAACAAATTTTTAGGTCAGAGCCCTTATCATCAAAACGATAAGCAAGCTCAATTCCCTAGATATCAATGGACAATCTGCTGCTGACAGGCACTGGCATCCCAAAACACAAATGCAACAAGCCCCTGTTATGTGGTGTGACCCCATAACATCAAAATGGAATGGGCCTGACCCCGTTATTATCTGGGGATGAGGGTCTGCTTGCATATATGACCAAGAAGAGAAAGGCCCTCGCTGGCTCCCAGAAAGACTAATAAGACATGTTAATTCTTTACCGTCGGAACCTACCCCACCTACATCCACTCCTCCACCAAACTCCCCTTCCCCCGATTAACAATCTTTCCAGGGTACAGTCTCCCCTCCCTGAGAAGCCTTTTTTCCTTTCTCTCTCTCTTCCAGAACACCACCGGTACACACCCGACAGTGAAAAGGAAGCAGAAGAAAGAAGTCCTGCTCGCAGGTATAAACTATCTGCACTCCGTCTCCTTAACCAAATACAGCTCAAGCAAGCCCCTAACAATACGATCATGTTAGGCCTATCACCACTCAAGCCTATCGTCCTTTGCCTCCTTACCCTTACTGTCACTACCTACCGGGAAACTATCAATCCCCATCAGCCTTACAAATGGACTCTTTCTAGATGGGAGGATTCCCAAGTCCTGCTAACCAATATTACTACCTCCCCCACCTTTACTGCCCCATTTAGCAAGCTCTTCTATCGTCCACCATCCATCGCTCGGGAACTTTGGTTATTCGTATATCAATATTCAGGATGTTTACCTCTGTCCCAGTTCCGCCCTAAGGCGTTCGTACTGCAATCAGCCCGTGTATTACTATTGTGCCTACTGGGGATGCGAAACATTGGCTACTGGGTGGTCACCCCCAATTGCTGACCAATTCCTCACAGTGCAATTCGCCCCTGCCGGATGCACTCGACCATTTTGGCCCGAACCCTTGAAACTACCACCGGGTAAAACTCCCTGTGCCAATCTCACCCTTTCCATTCGAAGCCCTACAGATCCCTCTTGGGTCGTCGGTCGGACCTGGGGAATCAGACTATATGTCTCTGGCCCCGACCCTGGCACGCTCCTGCTTATAAAAAAGGAATTGGTGGAAGTGAACCATGGCCCAATAAGCCCTAACAAAGTCCTGTCCCCTTCCCCATCGCTCAGTTCTCCTGCTGCCCGCCCTGCTTTAAACCATTCTACAAATGCACCAGGGGCTCCCACTATACCTAGCGTTGTAAAAATTACCTCTCCTACCCCTAATCCAGCCATTAACAATCCACTCTGGCAAATGCTCGATGCTACCTTTCTTGATCTAAACGCTTCCCAACCCAATCTTACTCGCAACGGTTGGCTATGTCTTTCTGTTAAACCCCCCTACTATGATGCTATAGCCCTTGATGCCAGCTATAACACTTCCTCTATTGACAATCCTTCCCAATGCAATTGGAACAAAGAAAAAACCCGTGGCCTCACCATACAATCCGTCCTGCACACCGGACGGTGCGTCGGTAATGCCTTTGGTAACATTTCTGCCACCTTAACTAAGGCATATGTACATTTATCCCCTCCATCTCAGGATAAATTTTACATTCCCCCTGAAGGGGCAAAATGGCTGTGCTCCTCATCAGGGCTTACTCCCTGCGTAGCCACAATAACCCTCAATAGCTCAGGAGAAGTGTGTGTCTTGGTTATTGTTCTCCCCCATGTCCTTTACCATCGCCAGGAAGACCTCTATCAGCATTGGGACGAGCAGCCCTCTGTTACCATAACTAGACAAAAAAGAGAAATTATTACTGCTGTTACCATTGCTTCTCTTTTAGGTATTGCAGGTATAGCCACTGGGACCACATCTGCCATCCTCCAACAAGGTCTCTCTCACCTAAGAGCTGCAGTAGATGAGGATTTAGCCCGCATTGAAACCTCCATCACCCATCTTGAGAAATCCCTTACGTCTCTATCGGAGGTAGTTCTCCAGAATAGAAGGGGTTTAGACCTACTTTTCCTTAAACAGGGAGGGCTTTGTGCCGCGTTAGGCGAGGAGTGTTGCTTCTACGCTGATCATTCTGGATTGATCAAAGATTCCATGACCAAACTTAGGGGAGGATTAGTGAATCGCAAACGCGAACGGGAGGCCCAAGGAGGTCCTTCCTGGGGTATCGATGGAATCCTCCCTTATCTTCTCCCTGTACTAGGCCCCATATTGACCTTACTTCTAGTAATATCATTTGCATCCTGGGCCATTAAAAGAATAATTCAGTTAGTTAAAGATCAGATTGGTTCTGCCCTAGGCAGGCCCATTCAAGTGCATTATCACCGGCTCCACCTCACTGATCAAGGTATAAATACAGAATTCTTGGCTTAAGACCCCCCCCCCCCCACGGGAACAGCATATAACTAAAAAATATGCTGTTAACCTCTGCTGTGTTTGGTACCGCTGGGTGTAGGGCAAAGCACCGCAAAGGAGGGTCAAAACTACCAAAGGCCGTTTTTGAGCTCCTTGTGAAATATGCCTCACTTGTATAAGAGTTTATGCCAACAGCAAACCGACTGGCCAGCGGTTTCAAGTGCTGGGTTGGATAGCCAGTGACGGGCAACTGGACCCCCCTTCTTCTCTTCACTGCGGCAAAGCCGCTGGATCAAACTAAGACAGGGACTTGGCCAATCGCTGCCAAGGTCTCCGATGACGGGTAAGATTCAGCAGCCGTACAGCACGGTCCTGACCTAAAACAGGCACAGCCCCCCCTCGAAAGCAAGTGAGGCCACTATTTCCCCCAGCAGGTCAATGCCAAACGAATGCTACAACTACATTCTTCCTCCATCCTTTTGAAAAACAAAGGGAGGATATGTTGGGGGCCGTAAAAATAATATATCCATGTCTATTTTGCCTTAAGCGAGGTCGGTGGCATGCAACATGGCTGCCAGGACTGAAACAATAACACCCTAGCCTTCTTCTAGGAAGTCAGCAGCATTTTGCTCCCGCGCCAAAGATTCGCGCCAGAAATGCTGCCACCTCCCCCTAGCAACAGCACCTAGCCACTCCCTCAATACTGCCACCTCCCCCCAGCAACAGCACCTACCAATCCCACACCCCCAGCAACAGTACCTACCAATCCTAAACCGCCACCCGTCCTTGTTAGCCACTCCCTCTTCCCTTAGAGTATATATACCCTGCCTCTTCAATAAAGTTTTGCAGCTTGATCAGAATCTTGTCTTGCTGTCATTCTTCGTGTCTCTTGTCCCATACCTTTCTTCTCTCGCAGGAGCCAGCGCCCCAGGTTGACTGTCCCGCGGGCCGGGACAGTGATGCATGTTTTTTGATATGCCACTGGATTCTGTTTGCAGGTATTTTGTTGAGAATGTTTGCATCTTTGTTCATTAGAGAGATTGGTCTATAATTTTCTTTTCTTGTGGTGTCTTTATCTGGCTTTAGTATTAGGGTGATGTTGGCTTCATAAAATGTGTTGGGTAATTCTCCCTCCTCTTCAATTTTTTTTTGGAAGAGTTTAAACAGGATTGGTGTTAATTCTTCTCAAAATGCTTCATAGAATTCACCTGTGAAGTCATCTGGTCCTGGACTTTTCTTTGTTGGGATATTTTTGATGACTGATTCAATCTCTTTAAATGTGATTGGTTTGTTAAGTTCTTGTATGTCTTGTAGCATCAGTGTAGGTTGTTTGTGCATTTCTAGGAATTTGTCCATTTCATCTAGGTTGTCTAGTTTGTTGGCAAACAGATTCTCATAGTATCCTCTTAAGATCCTTTTCATTTCTATAGGGTCAGTCGGAACATCCCCCCTTTCATTTCTGATTTTATTTATTTGTGTCTTCTCTCTTTTTTTCTTTGTTAGTCTAGCTAAGTATTTGTCAATTTTATTCATCTTCTCAAAGAACCCGCTTTTGGTTTTGTTAATTTTCTCTATTTTTTTTTTTTTTTGTTGTTGTTCTCAATTTCATTTATTTCTGCTCTAATCTTTATTCTTTCTTCTGCCTCCTTTGGGAATAGTTTGATGTTCTTTTTATAGTTTCTCCAGTTGTTCAGTTAGAACTTTGATTTTAGCTCTTTCTTCTTTTTTAATATAAGCTTTTAGGGATATAAATTTCTTTTTTCAGCACTGCCTTCGCTGTATCCAATAAGTTTTGATAAGTTGTAGTCTCATTTTCATTAGTCTCAATGTTTACTAATTTCACTTGCAATTTCTCCTTTGACCATTGAATATTTAGGAGTATGTTGTTTAGCCCCCACACATTTGTAACTTTACCTCTTTCCCATCTATTATTGATTTCCAGTTTCATTTTATTATGATCTGAAAAGGTGCTTAGTATCATTTCAATCTTTTTATATTTATTGAAGGCTGCCTTGTGATCTAACATGTGGTCTATCCTGGAGAAATATCCATGAGAATTTGAGAAGAATGCATAACTTGCTGAGTTTGGGTGCAACGTTTTGTGTATGTCTGTTAGGTCTAGCTCATTTTTCATATTGTTCACGTTCTCTGTTTCCTTGTTGATCTTCTGTCTAATTGTTCTATCTAATGATGTGAGTGGGGTGTTGAAGTCTCCAACTATTATTATAGAGTCATCTGTCTCTCCCTTCGATTTTGCCAGAGTTTGCCTCATGTATTTTGTGGCACCCTGGTTAGGTGCATAGATATTTATTACTGTTATTTCTTTCTGGTGGATTGTCCCTTTTATTAATATATAATGGCCTTCTGTATCTCTCATAACTTTTTTGCTTTTAAAGTTTGTTTTGTCTGATATTAGTATAGCTACCCCTTCTTTGTTTTGGTTACTGTTTGTATGGAGTATTTTTTTTCCAGCCTTTCACTTTTAGCTGGTTTGTATTCCTGGGTCTAAGGCAGGGGTTCTTAACCAGGGGTCTGTGGAAAGATTTCAGAGGGTCCATAAGCTTGAATTGAAAAATCAACTTATCTTTATTTTCTCTGACCTCTAACTGAAATCTGTCATTTCCTTCACTTATGAATGTATGCAATAAATACAGTAGTATTATTTCATATCACATTACAGTTCTTGCATGTCTCAAAAAATCACTTATGCTCGTTCATACTTTGAAATTACAGTAGTTGTTAGATCCGACACTAGATCATATGTCCTGCTGTGTACAAACTATTGTGCAGTAGTTGGTCAACTATCTGGTCACACAGAATAGGTAACAAACAGAAGGAGATCTCCCGAGCAGTGTCTTTGATCTTTTGAAGTATAGGAGCGTCGTTTTGTGAGGACGGTGTGGGCACACGTTATAGATGTTGAAAATTTCATTCCACACAATTATAATTAATGTAACTATAACAAAAAATAAAAAAATACAAAGAGAATAATATAACCTTATAAAATAAAGCACAACTGAAATATATAACCCATTCAACACCTGCTGCATGATTATTAGTGATTTCAACAGAGCCACTTGTGTTAGAAACTTGTTAACTGTGACTTCAGCCACATTTTTAGGTAACCGATCATATCAAAGAAACACGATTATGATATTATAATTAATAACTAAAACATGAAAAATGACAGGTTAAAATTGTCTTACGTGATAAACACAAAGACACTTGCACATTTTATCCAGACAACATGGCTGCCCTTGTTGTTTAGAGAAAATGCATATACTTTTCCTGCCAGCTCAAGAAATTTGTTTGTTACCTAATCTGTACTGGCAACTCAACACCTATTAGTTGTTCAGCTACCAAATGGTGAAGTCAAGCATTCTAACTTTGGTTGCCCAGTGATTGTGTTACATTCAAATATTTCCCTGTCTATAATTGTTTGTTAACAAATAAGTGAAAGCAGGTAAGTTGTTTCCATTGAATGTTAAAATTTTACAAAGTCAGTTTAAATGAGAATTCATAACATTTCCTAAGTAGGTTACTTTTAACAGGAATAGACACACTGGCTACGAGTGTAAATCAGGCACGCCCACCATGAGTTTGTTGATCCATGTAGTCGACATTTATTTTATGTCTTTCAGTTGCTGATACTGTGGTGTATAACTGTCTGTGACCCTAGTGATGTCTGCAAATGTCCACATGCATTATATGTTTTTCTTTTGCTGCTAGGTTTCTAGGAAGGTTCTGAAATCCCTGCTACTTAACACTCAATTCCAGGAAAGACACCGAATTCCAGAAAGGACACAAATCCTGATCTACTGCTGTAATCTACGTGTCTATCCGAGAGTTTAAAATTACTTACTTATATGCATATTTATCAAACAAATTACTTTAAAACCTCACAAAATATTGAGTGTTAAAAACTGCCAATTAGGGGGCGGATGTGGCTCAACTGGTTGGGTGTCCGTCTCCCATATGGAGGGACCTAGGTTCGATCCCCGGGACCTCCCGGTAAAATAAAAAATTAAAAAAAAAAAACACCAAAAAAAAAACCTGCCAATTAAATTATATATTTTATTTTACAGACCCAATTTATGTTGAGATATCAAGAAAAGGAAGTATGATAAAAGTTAGGTATTATTCGGTTTTACTTGTATTAGTGAACGTGAGGGAACTCAAAAACTGCAGTGTTTTTTGTGCGGAAAAACTCTTGCGAATGGAAGTATGAATGCAGCAAAACTGAAAGACCATCTCATGTCTGTCCATGCTGAAAATGCATCTAAAAATGTGAGATTTTTCGTGTGAAAAAAGCTCAACAAAAAAGCAGGGATACTTCCAAAACTTGGACTTGCCATCTCACAAAAGCCTCTGATTGAAGCATCCTATAAAATTGCTTATTGGATTGCCAAGCAAAAGAAACCCCACACTACTGGACAGACTTAAGTAAAGCCATATGCACTGAAAATGGTGGAATTGGTGAGTGGACTGGAACAGAGGAAGAACTGGAAATGGTTCCCTTGTCAAATGATGTAATACATTCTAGAATAGTTGCTATGTCTTTTAATATTTTAAAGCATGTCATCCAGGAATTGGCAGCCTCGCCATTCCCCTTCAGTATGCAATTGGATGAAACTACAGACATCTTTCTATGTAGCCAGCTCCTTGTTTTTTTCACAATGTGCATGCTGACATCATCAAAGAATTCTTATTTTGTGAGTCTCTTTTGGAAACCATGAAGGCTGTCAATGTTTTCGAAATGGTAAAAAGGTTTTTTCGCAAACAAAACTTTGATTGGAAAGAAAAACTTCATTCTCTTTGCACTGATGGAGCTCCTGCGATGATTGGTAATACATCTGTTTTTGCTACTTTAGTAAAAAAAGAAGCTCCTCAAGTCATCGTCACTCATTGCTTTTTACACAGACATGCTCTGCCAAAAAAGACTCTTCCAACAACCCTGAAGGAAGTTTTGTCAACAGCCATAAAAGTTATCAACTTTATCAAAAAAGTTTTCTGAATCATCATATTTTAAAAAGATTTTGTCAAGAAATGGGAGCAGAATATGAGGTCCTTCTTACCACACAGAAGTGCACTGGTATTTCAAGAGGACACATCTTGAAGCGCTTACTCAAACTAAGGACAGAAGTTTCACTTTTTCTCAAAGAAGAAGAAAACCCACTCTCAGAACATTTTGAAAGAAAGGATTTTATCCATGGGTTGACTTACCTGGCAGATATTTTTCACCATATGAATGAGATAAAAATTTCCATTCAAGGTTGTGAAGTCACCATTATGGATGCAACTGAAATATTACAAGCTTTCTTGGCTAAGTTACCAATATGGAAGAAGAGAGTAGAGGCCGAAATTGCAAACTTTGCAATGTTGGAGCAAGTGCTTTACCAAGTTGGAGTTGAAGTACAAAATATTCTGCCATTTTTTTGGAAGATATCTGCAAACACTTGGAAATATTACAGAACTCTTTTAAAAGTTATTTCTATCTTGATGGCATGAAAACTGAATCATAGATCCACAATCCTTTACTTTCTGATATAAACTATATCAAAGATGTTGACTTAACTAAAGATGAACTCATTAATCTTAGGACAAAAAACCTGCTACAATTGGAGTTTAACTCAAAAAGCCTTGGAGAATTCTGGTGTTCCCTGCAAGAAGCCTATCTTGTAAAGTGAGCTATGGAAGCTTTGATTCCATTTGCAACAATATATCTTTGTGAATGGGGATTTTCAACACTTGTAACCATGAAAACAAAAAATTGAACTCGATTAGATGTCCAACATGATATGCGTGTTGCCTTATCAAATACTACACTACAGTTTAATGTTCTTATTCAATATAAACAACAGCCTGCATATTGACATATCTTTAAAAAATAAAATTTAACTTTAACTTTCCTATATTTTTGATGTATTGGATTATGATTTAATGTGTTAAGAAAGAAGTACATATGTATAGTATTATATCACATGTTTTTTATTTTAGTAACTATATTTCAATATTTGTAACTGATTTCCTTTATAATTTTATTTTATTTATTTAAAAACATTATTCTTCCACCTGGGCCTAGCTCTGTCTGGTCGCTTCCCAGACCACCCCAGCCCTGGCGGGCAGGGGGGCGGCGAGAGCGTGAGTGCCCAGGGAAAGAAAATGATTTGCGTTGTCCCCCACCCAGAGACAGATCTGGAGTCCAGGTTTTTCTTCTCCAGTCTCTTCTCTGTCCGGGGTCCTGGCCAGAGCTGATTCTCCCACAGGATTGGGAAGAGGGAGAGGCAGGGAGTGCCTGGGGAGCGGGGCACAGAAGACGTTTTTAATGATTAGGTTATTTCAGCTGTGACACCTCCGAGGCCCCTGGCTGGGAGCTCAGTGAGCTGAGTCGGGGGCCTGTGCCCACCCCCAGCCGGCAGGGACAGGATGGTGTGGTAGGCATGATGGGGACCCCTAGTGTGAGTGTCCCTTTGTGGTGGAGGGCCCGGGGAGGGATGCTGCATTTCTCATCTGGGCAGTAATCAGCTTAATGATCCTTTAAAAATGTCTGTGTATTAAAAATTTAAGAATACCACACTTTAATATTAAATATACATAAGGTCTAGTATCTTGATAATAATGTAGATGTTTTAATAACAATTTTTGTCCTTCTTAAAATAAAAGGAGAGAAACTTAGAAAAAATAAATAAATAAAAATAAAAACATTATTCTTGTGGGGACATGTTGTGCAGCTGTGATATATTTATTAAATAATACACAGTACTGGGTGGACTTAGTATGATTTTTATTTTGATGTAGCATGTTCTGAGTGCAGTGGATAACTACCTGCAAAAAGCTTGGTAAGGATGGTGGAGATGATTTTATAATGCTGTGGGAAACCTCAAACTTCTAAATAGTTGCCAAAAATGACCATTTGAACAGAAGTTGAACAGTATTATGTTATCAGGTATTGAAATTATGGGAAAGTTGTAAAATGTAATTTTAAATAATCCTAAAATTTAATTTAAAGACATGCCGAGGGAAGCGGATGTTGCTCAGGTGACTGAGCTCCCGCCTACCGCATGGGAGGTCTGGGTTTGGTTCCCGGTACCTCCTAAAAGAAGATGGGTTGGTGCAATGTGCTGGCCCAGCAAGCTCATGCAGCAAGGTGACACAGCCAAGGGACACAGCAAGGAAACACTATGAGAGACGCAACAAAGCAGGGAATGGAGGTGGCTCAGATGATTTGATGCCTCCCTCCCACATGGGAAGTCCTGGGTTCAGTTCCTGGTGCTTCCTAAAAAAGAGAAGACCAGCACACAACAAACAGACACAGCACATGCAAACAATGAGGGGGTGAGGGGGTGGGGAGAAATAAATAAATAAAAATAAATCTTAAAAAAAAAAAATAAAGGGAAGCAGCTGTGGCTCAATCAGTAGGGCTCCCGTTTACCATATGGGAGGCCTCGGATTCGGTTCCTGGGGCCTCCTGGTGAAGGCAAGCCCGCCCGCACGGCGTGGTTAGCTGACCCAGCGAGCACAAGCAGCAAGGGGGGGATAAATGAATAAATAAATAAAATCTTTAAAAAATAAAAAAAAATAAAGACATGCTGATGTTGAGTGTCATTAAACTATCTACCATACGTTCTGAGAAGGGGTCTGTGGTTTTCACCTGATTAGCAAAGGGGTCCATGGAACAAAAAAGGTTAAGAAGCCCTGCTGTAACAACAGATACAGGCCATTATATATCCTGCCATAACCTACAGAATTGAGTGGGATAGAGTGTAAACTACAATGTAAACTATAATCCATGCTTAGTGGCAATGCTCCAAAATGTGTTCATCAGTTGCAATGAATGTACCACACTAATGAAAGAAGTTGTTAATGTGGGGAAAAGTGGGAGGTGTGGGGAGTGGGGCATATGGGAATCCCTTACATTTTTTAATGTAACATTTTGTGTAATCTAAGTATCTTTTAGAAAAAAATATATATATATTAAAAAAAAAAAAAAAAAAAAAAAAAAAAGAACCCCTGCTGTAAAGGCTGGAAAAAGCCTCTCTTATTTACTTTTAATTTCCTCATGTGCACTTTCCTGGTCCACCAGCAGATAGCACTCATCGATAGCCCTTCAGTTCAAAGCCTGGTCAGAGTGTGTTCACTGCAACATGGACTGGTTCAATGCAATAGAGGATCATGCCTGGAGGCTAAGTGCCTTGTAATTCAGACTTTCTCAGAGGCAGTTCTCCAACCTTTGCTGGCAGCCCCCTCCCTTTTCCAGGGTAGGAAATAATTTCACTCCTCTATGCATCCTCAACAAACAGTCCTGGTCAGTAGAAAGGAAGATTGGGAGGGTTGGATCTCTTTAGTCCCTGGCCAGCTCCAGCCCCACCCAGCCTGGAAGCGCTCCTGGGACACAGCAGACCAAATTTGTGGGTCAAAAGCTGAGTCAACCTTGGGCTGTGTGCCTCTCCCTCCCTTTTCCTGGGGAGCTGGATCCCTGGGGTCCCCTTTATCTGTAACTGTGCCCTGAGGCCTGAGAATTCAAGTGTCTATAGAGTGGAGGTGGATGCCAGCAGCTGCAGAGGCAGCTTTTAATCCACAGGTTCTTTTCCTTTGCCCCTCTCTCTTCTGGGTGATGTCCAGCCTTCCCCTCATGTCCTAAACTCTAGAAGATTATTTTCCAGGCCATTTCTTCCTGTCCTCTAGCTATTTTTCTGGAAGAGAAGAAGAGTCCTATGTCTTTCTAATCCACCATCTTCTCAGAAGTCTTGGGAATAATGTTTTGAAAATAGAAAATGCACACCAGAAATTACAAAGTAGTCTCTGAGAAAACAAGGCTCAGCCTATATGAAGAGGTATGAGGAATATAGGAAGATGTGATACTGTCAGAGGAAGACTTGTTTTAAGGGAAGAACCTTACAAGTAGTGAAGGAAGGTAGAATTAGCAAAATTAGCAAAATAGAAGTAGGTGAACCACAAACTTTACAGAAACCCAGAAAAGTGTTAGTAGAAAGAAATATTAGATTATAAACCAAAAAAAATAGATTAACCTAGATTGGGAGGTGGCAGGAAGGGAATGGATAACTTATCTTGATCTTCTATAACATTTTGGGTTTCCAGAGTGGTCTGGGGTTGCACACCTGCGCTCTTTTGGGCTTGCTCTTTTGTTATAAACATGTTATTAAGTTATAGTTGACATGAGTACTTGGAATACAAGTTCAGATTTTAGAGACTATCAAAAAGTTCTTTGTTATTATATCCTAAGGAACAACAATAGCAGGGTATAGGGAGGTATGGAAATTTTCCCTTTGGAGTAATGAAAACGTTCTAAAATTGACTGAGGTGATGTCAGCACAACCCTGCAATGAAAATGAGAGCCACTGAGTTTACACTTTGAATGGATTGTACAGGGCAGGGGACTGTATAACACAGTCCTGTGGTGGAAGATGGACTGTGGTTAACAGAACAAATAAGAGAACATTCTCTCATGAACTAAAACAAATACATAATACTAATACAGGGTGTTAATAATTGCATGGGTTGGGGGAAAAATACACCAAACCTAAGATATGAGCTATAGTTAGTAATATGTTGATGATATTCTTTCATGGTTTGTAACAAATGTTTCAAAACAACGCAAGGTGTTTGTGGTGGGGTGATATATGGGAACCCTGCATGATGATATGCATGTTTGTTTTGTAAGTTCACAACTTTTCCTCTACACTTATTGTTTATGTTTGTTCATGTATGAATGATATATTACAATAACATTTTTAAAATGAAAAATAAAGTTCTTTCTTTTCTTCCCTTGCTTAAACAAATTTAACCTTGGGTGATTTTGTCCTTCTGTTCAATATACACTTTCATTTAAAAGATCATTCTAGTTACAAGCAGCTAATAGGTTAATGCAAAATTTATGGTGTTTGAAATGTTCATTTTGCCTTTTACCCTGAATACATCCAAAATAATTCCACCAGAAGTTTATATTTGATTTGCAAATTTGAAAGCCAGTTTTTCCGACATTCTGGTTATTATGTTTTAGGATCATCACTCTCATTATTATTTGCGTATATTAAAAACAAGGGGCACATAACATTATCTGTGCCTTGCCTGAAGCCAGTTTTTTTTCTGAAGAGTATCATTACAAAGAATGGCTCTATTAACCCATTTCACAGTTCTGATATTTGATAGTAACCATTTTCTGTTAAAATGATTATAAGAAATTCTTCACAATCAATCAGGTATAAGAAATCTTTTACCAGTTATCATTCCCACAATCATTCTTCTCTTTGACAAAAAAGAGTATATGACAGTTGTTTGCAGAACATCTTACTTGTATATGCATCTTAAAAACTTCCTCTTCTTTCTTATGTAAAAAGTTTCTCATCAATTTTCCTCAAATCTCCTGCACCTCAATCACCCCAGCCCTATACAAAACAACATACACGTGCATTTGAGGCTTCCAGGTTTTCCAACAGTGGTTCCATGATCAGGACTCTATAGTACACAGTCAACATCAATTATTTAACTAATGACTATCGTGGCTCTAGCGAGTACATGTTTGTCATTCAACTGTTAAACATGATTCAAATATGAGCCAAGTGTTTTGGGCATGATTCATGCAAGTCAGGTGCTTGATTCACACCTACTTGTCTTTTGACAGTAATCCTTCTTAATGCCCTAATTTTATGATGTAATTTTAGTGGAATTAGCCTTGAACAACTCAAAATTATGTAATTAATTACATTCAGCTTCAATTACAATTACCACTTAATCTCAGCCTCGCAGCCTGCTACTCCAGCAGACGTCAGTTCACACAAAGACATCCAGTGTGGGTGGGGAGGCCCTTCCAGTATGACAGTTTATATGGGCTCCCTGAGTGTGGCAGTTTGATGTAATTATGAATTCCAAAAATGTAATTGAATCATGCTTGTAAACTGATCTGTTAATCTGGGCATGATTAGGTTAGGATTAGGGCATTGAGCCCCACCCCTTGGTGGGTGGGGAATTGAACATAAAAGGCAAGGTAAAGGACAGTTGAAGCAGTCTTTTGAGAAGCAGTCTTTTGAGAAGCAGTTTTGATGTTGTAATGAAGGCCCCAGGAGAAGAGAAGCAAGCCGTTTGCCTGATCGTCTACAGCTGACCTTGTGGAGGAAACAGGAGCTAAGCCCTGAGAGAAACACAACCCCGGGAAGAGAGGAACCCCAGAAGCCTGAACCCTGGCAAACGCCGGCAGCTGTCTTGCTCCAACACGTGGCAATGAACTTTGGTGAGAAGAAACTTAACACTTTATGGCCTGGTATCTGTGGACTTCTACCCCAAATAAATACCCTTTATAAAGACCAACCTATTTTTGGTATTTCACATTAGCACCCCTTTGGCTGACTAATACACTGAGCATATGTTATATTTATTTTTGTGAAAAAATCTCAGGATATATATCATTTGCTTGGAGCTAGGGGCTTGGAGAAGTTCAGGTATAGAGAATGAAGGGAACTGCTTTCAGCAATTCCAGCTTACGTCTCCCTGAACATTCATTTGAGGGAATCTAATTGGTGTAATTTTCAAAAAATTTCCCATGGTCACATTACTTTGATTTATATTGGATTAAAAAATGCAATAGCTTTCTTTACTGTGGAGTTTCTTAGGCTTTAATATGTGAATGTATGTT
This sequence comes from Tolypeutes matacus, assembly GCA_026826555.1. Classification (NCBI taxonomy): domain Eukaryota; kingdom Metazoa; phylum Chordata; class Mammalia; order Cingulata; family Chlamyphoridae; genus Tolypeutes; species Tolypeutes matacus. The sequence continues at coordinate 28,895,363 of JAKSZT010054487.1, forward strand.
GTGTCTCTCCAAGAGGGGAGATATAAAATCTGTCCCAAACATTTACATACCATAAAAATCACTTGTTTTAACAGTACAATGAAATCATTTTAGTAAATTTACAGAGTTGTGCCTCCATCACCTAAATCCAAGTCTGTCCATTTTTATCCATTTCAATCATCCATTCCAATCCATTTCTATCACCCAAAAAAGATACCTCCAGCCTCCAGCTCCAACCACTAATCTACTTTCTGTCTTTACAGATTTGCCTCTGGAAATTTTATATAAATGGAATCATAAAGTATTTGGTCTTTTGTGTCTTGCTGCTTTCCCTGAACATGTTTTCGAAGATCATCTATTTTATAGCATGTCTCAGTACTTCATTCCTTTGTATTGCCCAATAGTATTCCATATAGATATTCCACACTGGTTTATCCATTCATCAGTTTATGGGCATTTGGATTGTTTCCACTTGTTAGCTCTTATGTAGAAATGCTGCTATAAATATTCATGTCCAAATCTTCATGTGGACATACATTTTCATTGCTCTTAGATATATATCTAGAAGTAGAATTGCTGGATCATATGGTAAATTTATTTAACTTTTTAAGGAACTGCCAACCTGTTTTCCAAAGTAATGACATCATTTTACATTCTGAACAGCAGTGTATGAGGATTCAAATTTCTCTGCATCTGCATCAATACTTATTATTGTCTGTCTTTTTTATTATAGCCATTCTAGTGAGTGTGAAGTGGTCTCTCACTGTGGGTTTTTGTTTTTGTTTTTTTTTTAATAAATTACATTTTTTAAATTTATTTATTTTAATCTACCGGGACCAGGGATTGAACCCAGGACCTTGTATGTGGGAAGTGGTTGCTCAACCACTGAGTCACATTGGCTGCCCTCTCACTGTGGTTTTGATTTGCATATGTCTGGTGGCTCATAATGTTAAGTATCTCTTCATGTGCTTAATGGCCATTTGTATATCTTCCTCGGAAAAAGTCAACTCAAATATTTTGCTCATTTTAAAAACTGGGTTATTTGTCATCTTATTATTGAGTTGTAAGAGTTCTTTATATGTTCTTTATCAGATATATGATTTGCAAATATTTCCCCCCTTACTGGCTTGTCTTTTTTACTTTCTTAATGGTGTCTTTTGAAGCACAAAAGATTTTAATTTTGATGAAGCCCATTTTACCTTTTTTTTTTTTCTTTTATTGCTCTTGATTTTGTGTGGTATCCAAAATCTTTCTGCCTAACCCAAGTTCACAAAGATTTACTCCTTTGCTTTCCTCTACGAGCTTTCTAATTTTAGTTCTCATGTTTAAATCTATGATACATTTTGAGTTAAATTTTTGTATATGATAAGAGATAAGGGTTTAAATTCGTATTGTGGCATGTGAATATCCAATTGTATCAGCATCATTTGTTGAAAAGACTACTCTAGGCACATTTGTTGAAAATCAATTGGGCATAGATGTTAAGTCTTTAATATGTTAATGTGTGTTGTGAATCTCCAACAGGGAGGATATAAAATGTTTCCCAAACCGATTTAAATAAGGAATCCTAACTCCTTTAACTCTCCTTTTTTTAAACACAGGTTCTCATTGCAGTCCATAGAACAAACTTTCGGAAATGCCTCTCTGCTGTGTTTAGAGCACTAGCTTTTAGTTATAACTCCGTTGCTTGTTTTAGAGTTTGAGAGGCTGAGTGTTGTGTTTGAAGCTGTAAAACCAAAGACATAATTTTTAGTAATGTGCTTATCACAAATATCTCTCATTATGCAGAAATGTATGTAAGTTCTGCTGAAAATATTTGTTCTCAAGTTAGACCCATATTTTATACATTTATAGAAATGAAGGTGAATTTTTTTATAGGCACTATAAATGAAATGTTGGAAATACAAAAAATTATGCAATTGTATTTTTGTATTTTTAGGGCAATATATCTTGCTTGGTCATGATATCTGACTGCAGTAAATGACTGCAGTAAACATAAGTAGTAAGATGATGCAGTCAAAGAAGACCTATTTGTATATGCTTTTTCCTATCTGTTAATATATCACAAATGTTAGGGACATATTTTCCCCTTTGAGAAATAGTAGATTTTTTTCTTTAATGTTCTTATTTAACAAAGTATAATGTAAAATTTTTGGATAGTTGCCTAAATATGACATTGTCAAATGACAATACTATCACTTTAGCATTATATTACTACAACAAACCAAATAGCAGAACTTAGTATAAAAATAAAAAGTGGAGAAGTAAATTAGTTAGTGCCTCTTTACCACCTTGTTACTTTTCTGCAGAACAGGAAAAAGAAATATAAAAATGATGAGAGGGGAAAATGTGCCAGCACTTTGATGGGCAGAAGAGGTCATCCTAAATCTAGAGGAGACTACAATTGCTTTGTTAGTGCTCGTGCCAGACACAACCCCAGTGAATGGCTGAGGTTCTAGGTACCCACCGAGAATAATCGTGGAAGCCAAGCACACAGGTGTTCTATCAATGCTTTTGAAGTGGATTTCCTTACTCTACCAGACATGTTCATTTTCTAACTTTGCATCTTTCTACTGAGTTAATGTTCTTTTCTAAAGTATGACTAATAATATTTTCTGAATATTTCAGATGGTATAATCTCAGCAGAAATATAAGAAATGGTTACATACAGAAGATTCCAAATAGTATATAATAATAATAGTATTTTTCTTTTGGATATTCTATTATGCCAAACAAGATTTACCGTAGAAAATATGTTTTCTTATAAAACTGTAACCATATTTAGGACAGGATTTAGAATAGAAAGCCTCCTCCACCCCCCCCATTGTTGCATTCCATCTACTTTTGAGGCCTCATAGCCCTTGTCTATTTTTTTAAATAAAATTTTATTGAAGTATATCATTCATTCATTAACATACATAAACAATGTTTACTAAAATTTGTGAATTTACAAAACAAACATCCATATCATCATACCAGACTCCCATACATCTCCCCCTTGTCTATTTTTTTCCCACTAGTAACTTAGTTTAAATCTCATCTTTTACACAAATGGATTTTTCAATTAGCTAATTTAGGAAATTTTTGCTTGGGTTTCATTCTTTTGTTTGTTATCTGAAACCATGCTTGATATTTGCTCAGCATCTTAATTTACCTTTTTTGTTTTTTTTTCAGGCCACTTGGATGACTATTTGCTTCCTTGGGGGAGGCATTTACAGATTTTGTTTTTTTTAGTTGTTTTTTCCTTTGCCCTGTGGCGTTCCCCTATAGTATGTTATGGTTACTTACAAAGGACCATCGTCAAAGGTGAGGTAGTATGCTAGGACTGGAGCAAGTTAAGCAGCTGCAGCCTTTGTCCCCTCCCCACTATGACCTTGTATACCTCATGAGGCTATAAGCAGATATTGATGATGTCATAGCCTTATGCTATTGCCCGCGAGATGATTAAACAGCTAAATCCATACATTGCAGTTCATGGGTGGGTGCAGGACGGATAAAGTCTGGATTTCACACAAATATCAGGGCATCTTGGTTTTTGCCTACTGGGGAATCTCTTTTCAGCCAGGCCCCCAATTCTGCTAAAGGAGAAAATAAAATGCCCCTTCCATCAGCATGGCTGGGCAGTTTCAGAATAAGTCTGGGCAGAAGGCTGATTGGGCAGAGCCTGGAGCAAACAGGAAGCCATGCTCCTGGAACAAGAAATTTGGGCCAGCAATTTGCAGATGTTTTCCAGGAGTATCAAAGTCTGGGAGATATTCCTCCCCAAAGTAAACTGCCCTAAACTGAATTTAAAAACCTACCTTCCAGGGATTACACTTGAATTGTCTTCCCTGAAGGGACCAGGAGAATTTGGACAATACAGGGAGAAGAACCTAGTCGAGGCTGGGAATGATTCTTTCACACACCTGGCTAAGAATTTTATGAGAGCAAAATGGGATTAGAAAATAATATATGTTAAACCATATATAAATCATGCTTAACTTATAAAATGCACATAGTTCTTATTTTGTAGCATAGGTTTGGTCATTATCCACTACTCCTTTTGTTATCTTCATAAAATTCTGATTTAAAAAAGCACTACAGTGCTGTGAGAGAAAAGTGTCTGGGTTTGTGAACTTCCCCCTTCACTGCACATAACTACAAGGCTGTTTTTCAGTCTGAGTTTACCTCAGTGCTACAAATTGCACATGTGTTATAAACAGAATCAATGAATGATGATACTTGGGGAGCAAATGACCAGCAAATCTTGCATTCAAAAGAATTAACAATATATTCCTACTTAATTAATTGCACTCTTTACATCTGTATTCCTTCTATTTACTTTACTAGGAGAAAAGCCCTTTGAACCCAAACATTTATCGACCCCAGTTCCAGACAAGTTACAGAAGAGGCCAGAGGGAAGGCAAATCTTTGTGTTTATTTCTAGCATAGGTAGAATTCCAGGGAGTAACTGCCCAGGAGCATTTAGGAAAAATGGTGAATTTTCCCCACAAAGCTAAAAGATATTATTGGATAATCACCTTCATATAGCCATTCAAGTATATGTACAATCTATTTACCAAATTGAATGGCAAGTTGTTGTTGTATTGTCCATACCCCTGCTTCCTTCCTGTGGATGGACTTTACCTTGGATAAATTTATATATTTAAATTAAATAAAAAGGAGAAAAGAGATAGACTGTGAAATGGACAGAAATAGAAGCACCCATCCTGAAAATATCCTAATACTCTGGGAAATTTTCCAGAGGAAGGTGAACTTAAATTAAAGCAGGGAAGTTTCCCATGCTAGGTTTACTGACACTGTATTCTTTGTTTGCTTAGATTACATTTGGGATGGACTAGAATTTTCCCCCATTTATTTGTTACTGGTTATTGATACTTCTTGGGAATTTTCTTTTTTTTTAATTTTCGAAAGTGCCGATAGAAACTTTATTGATTAGGAAACAAATTTTAATTTCTAAGAAAGAGAATGTGAAACCATCTACAACGTGAGGTTCGTGGCTGTAAAACTTGGGTTTCAGATTATAGTTTCAAAGGCAAATAGTATTTCTATGTACTCATGTGTATATAATTATATAATCACTTACAGCCTGTCTGAACTAGCTCTTAACCTCAATGTTATACTGCCTTGGGGAAACATAACACTTTTTGTACCCAAGGAATTTAAAATTTATCGCAAAGAATAGTAAATATATTTTGAAACTCCCAAAATATTTGTTCCGTGTAGAAACTAAAAGGGATTCTCCTGCTTGAGAATTGGTGGTGGGTTGAAGATGACTGCAAATTCTTTACAGGTTCCCGTCCCTCACCCCCAGAAGTGAAATTTATTTCTCCACCCCATGAGCTGGCACTGGGACTAGTTAATTACTAGCAGGTGGCAGAAGCGAGGCTAGGCCAGCGCTGGGCCTAAGCTTTAGGAAGGCTGGAGGCTTCCACTTTTCTGAACCCATAAAAGGAGTCGGGCCCTCCTGCAGGAGGTGCCACAGAGAAAAGCCGCAAGGCAGGAAAGGCCCAGACCCTGCTTGGAGAGGGACGGACGGGGCCTGGCCTCCTGGAGGGGCCTGGCCTCCTGGAGGGGCCTGGCCTCCTGGAGGGGCCTGGCCTCCTGGAGGGGCCTCGCCTCCTGGAGGGGCCTCGCCTCCTGGAG
>JAKSZT010054487.1:28907131-28946429 GCA_026826555.1 Tolypeutes matacus
ATAAATAAATAAAATCTTTAAAAAAAAAAAAAAAAAAAAGACAGTCTATAAGCAACAGGATATAACCAAGTTAAAAATTTTTTTATCATTGAATTCAGAATATATATTTTAAAAAATGGCTACCACCACTGGACATTTTCGGGGCAGGGAGAGGGAAAAGCAGTTGTAATACAGGGGCTTTTTCGGGACTTGGGAATTATCCTGAGTGACATTACAATGACAGATATAGACCATTTTACATCAGCACATAACATGCAGAACTGTGTGGGAGAGAGTGTGGTCTACAATGTGAACTATGGTCCATGCTTAGTGGCAAAGCCCCAGGATGTGTACATCCATTGCAGGTGATGTGCCACACTAATGAAGGATGTTTATGTGGGATGTTATGGGAGGTGTGGGAGGTGGGGAACGTGGGAATCCCTGTAATTTTTTGTGTAACATTTATGTAATCTAAGCATCTTTAAAAAAAAAAAAAAAAAAAGCCACCATTCTAAATATTCATGTGACACTACATTAACAATTTGTGCTTAGTGGATGTAGGATTGGTAGGTTGCTACTCTCAGTTTTTCTGAAGTTTACAATATTGCACAAGATTTTTTTTTTCTGATTATTTTATTTTATTTTTTTTTAATTGCACAAATATTTCTTAGCAACAGTACACGGGGCAGGATCCCATAGCTTTATTTGATTAAAGATCCTTTTTCACTTCCTTGATTTCTTAAACAAATTTACTCTTCCCTCTGTCATTTTGCTATATGAAATTCAATGTAATGATTATCTTTCAAAGCCATTTTATATGATTACTCTTTCACAATTTTTGACTCTCTTAAAAGAAAAGGTCTTGGTTAATAATTGCTGAAGAACACAAAATATAAGAAAATAATGACCCTTGAATTTACATGTATACTTAATACCGGAAAAACTAGGTGAAACTGAGAAATTCAATTAGTCCATGTGCATTTTTTGCCCCTGGCTATGGTCAGTGTTATTCTAGATAAGATGCTCTTGTGGAGTGCTGTAGACAGGAAGAAAACAAACTGTTGAGTCTTTATCCCAACCTGCCATTTACTGCTGTGAGAATCTTTGCAGGTTTTCTGTCCTCTTTAAGCCACAGTTTGCTCATCTGTAAAATGGGATAATGATAGTATCTGCCTTCTAAATTTGTTAAGAGGATTAAATAAAATGCTAATGTTGATAAATGGCTTAGGATAGTGCCCGAACATGGTAAGCCCTCAAAAAGTGTTACCTGTCAACCTGTTGGGAAGCTAAGGCTAGAAATTATTAGTTTTATATTAAAAAAATAAGTAAACATTTAGAGTTTTATGTAGTTGGATGTTTGCCTACATTTTTCATCTTTTCCTTCCTCCCTCCTTCCCTCCCTCTCCACCCCCCCCCCAACCCCTCACCCGCTTCCCCTCTCATGCTCCTTCTTTCTCCACAGACACTGTTAAAACCAGATGGGATATCACACAATTACAAACCTAGTTTTCCTGTTTCTTTTAGATTGGTATCTAATTTGGGAGTGTGTAGGTAGAAGAAACTAAAAAATACTCCTTTGGGCAACACCTGAAAACAGGGGTTACAGATCAGGACTTTCAAAACAAACAACAAAACAAAAGCCCTGCCTATATACACAGAAACTGTTCTCTAAGGTTTCGAGGATTCTTTGACCTTTGCTTTATGAAATATGGACAATCTTACATTTCATTGGTGTATTTTCTGCTGTCTTAAAAAAAAAAAATCCATGCTCCCTGTCTGAAAGCTGAACCTATTTATGGTGAGCACTGTTTTTCCAATTAGGTTTATTTTCATTTTCCCATAGCCCATGTTAGCTGAGAATGTCCACAAGTTTATTTTTTCGTCCCTTTACTTTTTATAATGGTTTTGAATAAAATATACAGTACTTTTATCTGTTGGCTTTCTTCTGAAATACTGATTAACCTGAAATAAAAGTTTTTTTCAGACGTTTAGTGCCACGTCATTAAAGCTAGTCTAAATGCTTTCAGAGTGCAATAGCAGTCTATTTTTGTGGTAGACTCGAGAGCAATGATCACGTCAGTCTTGCCAACTTTGTGATGTCTTGTGCAAGCTGGTGCTTAGCAAATAGTATATAAGAGTGATGATCTGTTTTTGACTCCTTTTCCCAAACTTTTTCAGCTGGATATCAGAAAACATTGTTTTAAATTCCAGGCTTAACACTGGTAAAATATTCCCTCTGCGAGTCCCTGATTTGGGGGTGGAGATGGGGTTTTGAGGGACTCAAAAACCTACCTCATTTTTCTAATAGTTTTGTGATGGAAAATATTCTCTAGTGAAAACTCTCGGGGCAAGAGCAAGTCTGAGCTAAAACTTCTGTCCACGGCAGAGCTCCTCCCCTCTCGGAGCCTGGCTCGCAGCCCGCGGGGACGAGGAATTGCACATCCCCGGAGAATTGCGCGCTGCTCCGGGCCTGGGGAGCCAGCTCGCGAGGCTGGCAAGGGGGTGCAGCAGGAGAGGGTTCCAATCGCGAGGTGGAGTGGGCCAGAGTACCACCGGCTCCCGGCGCACCTCCCGGGTTGGGGTGGGCGGTTGCGGCTTGACCCGCAACCCCGGCAGCCACTCGCTCCCGCGGCTCCTCCCTGCGCGCGGTCTCCCGCCCGCCAGCGCCTCCTCCCGCCTATGGGCAGCTGGGGCAGGGATTCTGCTGAAGACCCGGCCGGTGCACCGTGCCCCAGAGGGCTGAGCCGGGCGACTCCAGGCTGCGCCCTCCTCCTTAACTCCTGCCCCTCCCTTGCTCTTCCTCCTCCTCGCTCCTTCCCTGCTCCTCTTGCTCCCCTTCTTATCGGCCATCCTTCTTCCTGCTCCCCTCCTCCACTGCGCCCCCTTCTCCTTGCTTCCCCTCTCCCCGCTCCTGCTCTCTTCCTTCCTTTCCTGCTCCTCCTGTTCCCCTCGACCCCTGCGTCCCCTTTTTGCTTCCCCCCACCTCCGCTCCTGCTCCCCTCATTTCTTCCTTCCCCTCACCTCTTCTACGCCTGCTTCTCCCTGCTCCCCCCTTTTGCTCTCCTCTTCCTCTGCACCGTCTTCTCCTTGCTCCCACCCTCCCCTCCTTCCCTGATCCTCTCCTGCTCCTCCTCCTCCCTCGCGCCCCTCCTCCCTCCTCTCCCCACTCCCTATTCCTGCTTTCCTCCTTCCTCCCCTTTTCTTGTTCTGCTTCTCCCGCTCCCCTTCTCCCTATGGGTTCCTTCCTTTCCCACCTCTCGCTCCTGCTCCCCTCCCACCTTCCCCCCACCTTCCCTTTTCCTCTTCCCACTTTGGGTAGCTCCCACGCCGTTGCTATGGAAGCGCCTGGCGGGAGCTGCCCCGGGGCCCCGGGGACAGAGCAGTGACTCTGCCCAAAGTTCTGGCGCCTCGCCCCCTCAGAGCCCAGGAACAATGCGCGCCCTCCCCCACCCCGGGAGTGCGCCGTGATATCTCCCGGGGCTCTAGGCGGTGAGGCTTAGGGCCACCGCGGCTCTGCTCGCCCTTCAACCTCTGTGCGCAAGACCGCGGGGGTCGGAGTGACAGCTGCGCTCTGCAGCTCTACCTTCCTGGCCCCCGAAGACCATCCCCGCTCTCCCCATCCCCACTCCTGTCCCGGAGGTGTCACTGAGGCCGGGGGGAAGGCCAGATGGTCCCATTTAACAGGACTGTCCCCTTTTGTTGGGTGCTGGAGCAGCGTCCAGGCCAATTTACATAGGAAAATGGGGTTTGTGTCCCCAATTCAGTGCAGTGCCCCGACAGCTGGTGGCTCTGTCATCATGTCAGGACCCCACAGCGTGATGTTTAAAATGGCTTTATGTGTGCAGATGTGTGAGTGTGAATAGCAATTGATTGGAAACCGGTAGCAGGATTGGGGAAAGTCGGCGTTCACAGAGGAAATTGATCAGACTGGTCATAGCATAAGAGCGTAGAATGGAAAAATCTTGCCTAAAATGTCTGATGTTCCTTTACAGACCTTTAATTTATCATTTAATCCAGAAATCTAAAAAAGCTAATTTGTTTGATTCTGAGGAAGATTTTTAAAATTCTTGCTATTTACAACTTGGTCATGACTTGTAGAAGTTGTGAGGCTGAACATTAAAAAGCATAAGGAAGAATTCTGGGACTTAAGAAAAATAATAACTATTGATGAAAGACAGTCTAATTCATTTGATTGGATTAGTTTGATTTGACTGGTTTGTGTCTGGTGCTATAGGCAGTAACAGATTGAAAATGATCATTTGTTTATCTTAGAATCAGTAGCTTAAACATGTGTACTTTAATTATAGAATGTAAGAACAGGGAGGAATTTTAGTGGTGATTCAATTATTTTGTCAATGAGGAATTTGAGTCTCAGAGAGGTTAAGTGATTTTCCCAAGATCACACAATTCTGTGGAATATGATCTCAATTGTTCAAATCCACAAAAAATGAAGGAAAGGGAAGCTTAAAAACACTGTAGACTTAGCCCTTGAATACATCTAAATCAAGAAGTTCTCAAGATTTTCTACTAGTCTGCTGGGGCCACCAACAGGTAACTTTCTAGAAGACAAGAGATAGAGAGGAATTTTTTCCTCAACCTTTATACATTCTTTAACCTACTTTTGTATTGAAGCCAAGTCTAACCACTAGAATCTTCCGGAACATTGTACTGGTATTTGTGACTTGGTTTCCAATAGAGCAATCATTCTGTGATAAGATGGAAAGTACATGGTTCATATTTGTATTAAAAGGAAAAGTCAAAGCTTGTTGGAAATCCTCTAGTCCCTGCCTTTAGGTGGAAGAACATATAATGGCTGTTCTTGCCAGAAGGTATGGTGGATAATTTGGAAAGGCTTTGATCTCCATGCAACAACCACACTAGCTACCTTTATGACAATTTAAAAGAATCCTTGAAAGGTGGCTTCCTTACATCAGAAAGTATGTCAGAAGAATTCTATTGGCTAAACTTAAAGCTAAACTTATGCCAATAGAACTAGGCTAAATCTTTACCCTTGACCCCCTAGTGAGTTTGGCAATAACTTAGGAAAGAGTGCCTCTTTGTGATATTATGAAGCAAAAACAAAACAAAACAGAACCTAGAGGATGCCCCATTAAAAAGAGAATATGAGTTCACACATTCTGATCCAAACACAGGAAAGAGAAAGAATGTACAACCCGAATGGAGATGGAGATGGAGGATGGGGGTTATTTCTGCCCTGGTTCTCATATCACAACAAGCTAGCAAGTTTTTTCTGCCTTGCATTTGTTTAGGCCCATGTAGTACTAGGATGAGAGTGCCAAATATGTGATAAAAAGGATGTCAGATAATGATGCTAAGAACCTCTCAGTTCTTGGAAAAGAAGGTTATTTTTAGAATCACTAATGTGCTATATTTTAAAAATAATTGTATACAAAGCTGGATTTGAAATTGAACCCTTATCACTCCCAAACACACATTTTCTATCCCCTCTTACTGCTTTGCTTTACTTTAATCATCAGCACTTTTATTCCTTAGCTATTGAGGTGTAACAAACAACCCCCAAATGCAATCCCCAAAACAATAATCATTCATTACTACAGCTCATGCATCTATGGGAGGTGGATGTTGGCTGATCTAGGTTGGGCACATTAACCGGCCATGCGGTTGTTGGCTGGGCTCATACATGCATCTGGGGAGCTTCTGGGGCTCTGCTTTAGGCTGGGTTTGGCTGAGGAAGCGTGAGCAGCTCTGCTTCACATCTCATCCTTCTCATGGGACCAGCAGGCAAGCTTGGGCATGGTGTCATGCGATGGCAGAGGAGCATGGAGGGCACTGGAATCATGAAGGCCTCGTGAGGTCTATACATGGTCAGGAGCTGGCACACTTCCACTTTACCTCAATGTATCAGGCAAAGCAGGTCACATGGCCAGGCTCAAGTTCAAGGGCCAGGGAAGAAACCCCATTCACAACAGAAAATATGGCAAATGGAATGGATGGAGGGAGAATGAAGAATTGGAGCCATTAACACAAGTGACCATAGCCTTAATCAACATCTGACATAGTATATTTTACTTATGTTTGTTTCTCTTTCCACAAGAATGAAAGCTCCATAAGGGCAGGGATTTTTGTCTACTTTGTTTATTGCTATATCCTCAAACCCAGAACAGTGGTAGGTTATAGGTATTTAATAAATATTGGTTAAATAAATTAGGAGGATTACCTGACTTATTTTTGGTTTATGTATCAACCAAAATTTCTAAGTAACTTTGTTAGTTTATCCTAAATTGATGGTAAAATCTTCTGAATTAAATTTCATTGCCCATATTTTCTGATTGCAGAGTTGCTAGCTGCTTAGAATAAACATTATTTCTTAAACTTATTTTTTATTGCTAGATTTCAAAATGGTTTGAAAATTTCTCTAGAAACATAAATAAGTGCCGTATAAAAGTAGATTATTAAATGGGCAGAAAATTAGAAAGAAGAGATAATTTTACATGTATTTTATCATAGAATGTATTGCCTCTTCCTATATAGGAATAATACTAATACAAATCTTGAGCTCCCAGAATGTGGATCTGAAAATTCTTGAGACATTTGAACTTGAACTGAGGGATACAGGATAATATACAACCAAATAATTTTTGTTGTGCTTTCAGGTCCATAGATAATCATCCCTTTCCCCTCTCCAGCCTACTTAACCCAACCAAGAGGAGACAGAGCAAAGGAGATTTTTAAGGTCATGATTTAAAGGGGAATTCTTTTATATTCTATATATATATTTTTAAACTCTCTTGGAATTTGAATTTATGCTGCTGTTTTTTGACTGTGACAGATGATAATGTAGGAGATAAAGTAGGCGTTGATGCTCAGTTATATAAAGGGAAATTTTGCATATACTCGTAGTTGCAGCAAGCTAATTTGAGACTCACAAGAGACCTGGTTGTTGAATGCTGGAGTGAGTATCTAAAGTTTCAGAGGGCCAAGTGATAATTCCTGAGACAGGCAGCTTTTAGACCTGAAAGCTAGATTCCAGGTGGGTATATTATTTTAGATCAAAGATGAACCTGGAAAGTTAGGGTCTTCTGAATTATAGTTGTTTCTCTCTGCCAGTCACCGAATAGAATCCCCACTAACAGCGAGTGTTGCCAGTAATAAATTTAAGCGTCGCAAACATTTCTCAGAAAGGTTTCAGTTAGAAATTTACAGATATGTTTGCCTTATTAGTGAGACCCTAAAAGGATTCAATTAGTTGAGCTTGACTTATGTCTTCTGGGTTGGGAGTTAGGAGACTAGGGTCATTGACCCCTACATGCTGCAAACCCTCATGGGGGGGGGTCTGTTGGGTGCACAAAGTGCAATTAGCTATAGCCCTTGGCTAAGGAGCTGATGGTCTTGGGAGAAGACCCGCAAGTCAGCAGGTCTTCAATACAGTGGGATACCAGCTATGACTGAGGAAGGGTGTATGAGGTCAAGGGGGGAGGCTAAGAAAGTCAGCTCACGTTGGTGAGTGTGTAGTGCCTTCCAATTTGCAGAAGTCCCTTTGCATCCACGGTCTGCTCTCATCCTGGCAGTAGCTCTACCTACAGGCTAGATAGTGGGGAATTATTCCTGTGACCCCCAGAGCAGGAGACAGGCTGAAGGGTGTGCACTCTCAAAGTCAGACACTTGGTAAGGGGTGAGTCTGTGTGATGCCCCCTGAGCTGCTGTCCTAATACCACTCCTCTCCAGGCGGGGCTTGGGTGCTTTGCAGTTGTATGACCTGATCCGAGTTTTCCTAAGGCTTCCATCCTTCCCTGTAGAATGAGGATATTGTCTTCGGTGATTTCCAAGATCTCTTTTGCCTCCAAGGTATATTATTCTAAGAACCCTTGTTTCTCTGGCCAACCTGAGGAAGCTGGTTGCGAAAACAGTTTTGGTTTTTATTCTTTTATTTTTTATTTTTTTTGCAAAACTCCTTGAGGCAGGTTGGTCTTTATTTAAAATATATATATATCTGTTTCAAGATGAAGACATTGAGGAACTAGGATCCTACCACTTCTCCGTGGCCCCACAGAACCACTCGTGCTTCTGGCTCCTGGGTTTCTGCCCTCTTGTTCATCTGTGTTAAACAGCTTCCCCAGTACCTCTTAATTTTTTTTATTTCACTTCCACTTCAGGTGGGTGAGGTTTAAAACTTCGTTCTGTAATTATCTGTCTTAAGCTACTTCTTGCTCTAGATGCTTTAAAACGTGTGTGTATTTCATCGTTTGACCATTGTTTAAAAGAGAGGTTACAAACTGGCAGTTGGAGGGCCAACTGTTTACTTGCAAGCCTATTTTTATTTATTTATTTATTTTTTTATTTTATTTTATTTTTTTTTTTTTTTTACCGGGAGGTACTGGGGATCGAACCCTGGTCTCTCCATATGGTAGACGGACGCCGAACCTTTTGAGCCACATCCGTTTCCCAAGCCTATTTTTAAATATTGTCTTATTTATTTTGAACAGATGAATTCCAAAATGTCCTGTATAGGATTTTAAAAAATTTAAGCTGACACTTAACAATCAGGGACTTTCATATATATAAAAATCTGGGTTGACGCAACTCATCCTGTAGCATCCATGTCTAGGACTGTGTACTCTTTTCTTGTTTTTTAATAAACTCTTTGCTCTCTTGCCAAAAAAATAAAAAATAAAATAAATCTGGGGTTTCTGACTCATGAGAACCAGACCTTGTAGCAGGAGGCCAGCTTCCCTCAGGCCATCAACCAGCCTCTCCTTCCTCAGTGGCCTGTGGGTTCTCTAGATCCCCACCCCCAAGTTCTCACCTCTGACATGCCCATCCGTCTTTAAATCCTTGGCTGGCCCCTGGGACATTTGTGTTTGCACTTGCTGGCCCAAAGTCCCTGGAGGGTAGGTGCCGCCTGGCACAGGAGGGGCTAGCTGAAAGGAGGCTGGCAACTACAGTATTAGTATAAAGGTGGGTGGAGCCCAGCGGATGATGCTTGAGGTCCCAGGGAAAAAGAGCCAGCCAGGAGAGGGGCTTGGGATGGGCTAGAATTTGTTCTCTGGAAAAATAACATGAAAACCAAAGGAGAAAGAAAATCAACAGGGTCTGTTGAAAGATGGAACTGTGTCAGTGAAGACAAATTGAAGAAATACATGAAATGCTGAACATGAGCAAATTATCATCCCCCTGATTCCCGTTTACAAAATGGGGGTGTCTTTCTTAAAGAGCACTTGTGGGGATAAGATGTACTATAACACCTGCCCTGTGATAGATGCCCAGTAAGTGTGAGAATTCCTAAATGTAGATCTGGTGGCTTCACCATAAGTGATAGAAAGTAAAAAATACATTTTTCTGGATAAAATTCTATTATTTTTAAATGGAGCCAAAAAAAAAAAAAAAAAAAAAAAAAGAGAGAGAGAGAGACTATTTTTATTATAATCAAACTTAAGTTGGGTTGAGGGTTTTCTGTTTTAACACACTGTTAGAAACCCACAAATTCAGTTGTACTATATAGGGGATGTTATTAACAGCTTACATTCATCTTAGGTTATCTGACCCCTGAAGGCGACCTTAGAGGATTGACTGCTCATCTCTCTCTTCTCTACTTTGTCATCTTTGTCCCTGTGGTTAGGCAGCTGCATTGAATTTCCTGGCGACACCTACATTGTGACCCCAGCTTTGGGAATCCATTAATTCCCCCCATCTGCTTGGATCAATAGCTAAGGCAACCCTGGGCAACAAGGTTTTGTGCATAGCAAAGTCATCTTCCTCTTGAAATATAGTGTAAAAATGTGGGACAACGGCAACAGAGAAAATAGCATTATTCTTTTTAAAGTTAATGGCCAATTGTTATATTTGTTAATATGTCACATCTCTCTCAAATATTATAACTTTAAATTTATAAAGCTCTTTCAAATAAATTAGCTCAATTTCTTACCCCCAAATGGTGACATCCAGTTCATTATTATTATCCCCAATTTTTTAAAGAGGGAACTGAACCTTGCCCAAGGTCACCAATGAATAAGCAGGAATGGAATTCAAACTCAGGACTACATGCTCTTTAGTGAGCCTCTCTTTTCTTCTTTGGGGAGTATTGTTAAATAACAAAAGGGTGGCATTTTCTACAGTATTTTTTAGCTTTAACAATAATTAAATAATTTTTTCCTGTTTTGGTGTAAAGTATGATGGAGTTCTAATGCATGAATTGCTACATTTCCCCCTCAATATTAGCTCTCTTTCTTACATTGGCAAAGCATGCCTGTATCTCTGAGCCACCCTGCAAATTTACCAAAAAATCCAGTTGCTGAAAAGAGCCTATATACAAGCAGGTATTTGGGATCTGACAATTTAGCATAAAAAATATTAATCAAAAGAAAAGTAAATAGTTGCTTGTGTATTACTTAGTCTAAACCCAAACAGATCTTCCTTCTTAGTTCCAAAGAAAACAATAAGATCTTGGCCTATCCTATGTAGTACTATTTACTGAAGCACTGCACTCAGTCGGATGTCTATCATTTAATGCTCACGATAAACCTACTATGTCCATATATTTTATCCCCATTTTGCTGAGGAGGAGCCGGAGATTTAAAGAGCTCATGTTACTTGTCCAAGGTCCTACAGGGGGCAAGCAGCTGAGTGATATTCACAAGCACACTATTGTCTTTATTCTTGTACATGAGTAAATCTCATTTCAAGAAAAAAATTTATTTCCCACAAATTAAAAAAATTTCAACCAAACTAGAACTGAACTGAAGAAGCCAAGAGACCTATCTAAGAGATTTAAGCTTTGGTTATCAGAACCTGGCCTCAGTTGGAGACTTGTTCATCTTGTCACATTTCCTAGAAAATTAATTTGCTCTGCAACAAAGCCTTAGGACTGAGTGTATTAAAAGTCACAGCCAAGCTAGACCCAGTCTACCTTTAGCCAGGCTCAGACTGTACCATTTAAAGGGGGTGGGGGGTGGGGGAATGGTAAGTTAAGATAAAGCAATGTGAAACATTTTTCATGCAAAGACAAGTGAGCTCTTTAAAATAGGATAATATATGATTTTTTTCTAGCTGCAGGGTCTTAACCCTTTGGGCATGTTGAAAGCAATAATAGGATTGACCGAGGAAAGCGAAAAACAGCGACTTTTAAAAGGTTGTAGTAGATTAGATGGCGTTAAGATGCCTGTCATGACTTCCTCCTGCCAAAATGAGATTCATTAAAGAAAACTCTTAACTAAATTAAAACTCTCCTCACCAATATCCTCCCCTCCAGATGTTACCCACCGATTGTGGCCTGTTTGACAACACAGCTGTGGGTGATCAGTGGAAACATTTCTATTAAGAGGGTTGGCGAGAAGCTCTGGGAAATATTTTATTTACTTTTAACCAAAAATGATGAAAACAGTTGACTGATAGCTTTTTATATCAGGACTCCTCGAGGAGACAGCGGGAAGCACTGTTCTGTGGAAGAATTGCTCACCAGTGCAGAGTGGTGGTACCTGAGCCAAAGAGATGCTGTCGGTATTTTCTGACTTATGGATGTGATGAAAAGATGGCCGAGGAAGCAGCAGGAGGGAGCATTTGGCTCAGAGAGTGCAAGGCCCCTGGGTGAATTGTGGTCTTTTCTAGACTGATTACCAGGGGAGCTCTGGGCTATAGCAACAACTCCTGCCTGGGGGCTTTTCAGTTTTTGGAAAATGGCGGAAAACAGACCCGTCCACGTCCAATGAAAATAACCTTCCAGTTCTGCTGTTTTACAACGCCTGTTTTTATTATCCATGGAGCCAGCACTCAAATTACTACTAAATGACACAGTTCCTTCCCGATACGGTGGGTGGGGACTTACGTCAGGAAGAGACAATGTAGGTCACACCCCTTGTATTTCATCTATAATTCTGAAGCCTTTTAGTGTTCCCCTCCACCGCTTACATTCCAGGAAATAGGAATGTTAATGTGACTCAAGGAAGCATTTATTTGCAGGAATCTTTTACCAGATCGCCAGTTCCTTGAAAGCAGGACATGAACTTGTTTTATTATATTCCCAACTTCTAGTTTAGTGCTTGACTCCTAAGGAGAACTTGATAAATATTTGGAATGAGTGAACACATAGATGAGTATAGGTCTGATTTTTAAATGAAGGCTGCCTGTTTCTTCACCCACTTGGAGGATGCTGGGTTCAGACAGGGTTTAGGAATATCACTTGCTGATATTGTGTGTCCAGGGTGTGCACAAGGATGAAGGAGGCATGGAGTGGGCCACTCTGTCCCTCTGCTCCACGTTTAGGGGAGAAGGAATTCTTGTAGTTTCTAAGCAGCTGAGGCTGATCTATGGCTTAAATTCCAGTTCAATGTTCTCAACATTGACTAAACCTTAGTCCTTGGGAAAAAAAAAAAAAAAAAATCAGAGGTCCCATCCCCAAATAATTGAGACAGAACAGGGGGTGGGGGTGGGGAGGTGACACCCCAAGAAATGAGTACTTTCACAAATTTCTAATGTGTGTACAGAGTTGAGGTCCACAGCTCGTGTTCAGTGGTTTTAGCTCTGGAGGTGTATCAGAATCACTTGCAGAAAAATAGCTAGAGGACAGGATGAAACAGCCCCGAAAAAGATCTTCTAGGGTTTAGGATAGCAGGTGAAGGCTGCACACCAACCAGAGGAGAGAGCGACAAAAGAGGGAAATCGTGAAGACAGAACTGTGAGTTGGAACCAGCAATGGCTGCTGCTGCCGGCACCCTAACCCACACTAAAGATTCTTTACAATTCTCGGGCCCCTGGGCCTGCGACTGCAGACAAAGGGGGCTCCAGGGATCTACCACCCCAGGAAAGGGGAGAGAGAGGGACACAGCCTAAGGCTGACTCAGGTTCTGACCCACAAATTTAGGCTGCAGTGCCCCACAGGCCCTTCCAGACCAGGTGGGACCACACGGTGGTTTGCCCTGGGAGCCTACAAAGGACTGGAGAAATCCGACCCTCGCAATCTCCCTCTCTTCTAGCCTGGACTAATTGTTGAGGACTCCACAGAGAGAGCCTGGGGCTGACTCAGCTTTTGACTGGTAGGTTTGGTCTGCCCTGTCCCGAAAGTTCTTCCAGGCCGGGTGGGACTGCACCATTGTTTACCTTGGAGCCTGCAAGGGCCTAAAGATATAGAAACCTCCCAATCTCCTCCTAAAACAGACACTGATTTTTGAGGACTCAGAGGGGAGTGGAAATATATCCTAGCTGGGAAAAGGGAGGGGGCTACCAGAGAAGACTGGAGAACTGTCTCAGAAAGTTTGAATTACAAGGCTCTTAGCCCCCAGACAGGAAGCTCTATCACATTGATCTGGTCTGTGTTGCAACAAATACACTCTGACCAGGCATTGAATCGAGTGCTTCCAAAGAGTGCCATGTCCTGGCAGACCAAGGAAGTGCACATTAGAAAATTAAAAATAAGTAGGAGAGGCTTTTCCTGGCCTCTATAGCCTCCCTGCCCCAGGCCCTAGGAAGTGACTCTACAACCAATTACTGGGTCCAGTGCCCAGTTTTGAGCAACCAGCAAGACAATCCTAGCGCTCCAGGTCGAGCCAAAAATCAAAGAGCTGTGGTAACTCACAGCACCCTGCCACTAAATCCCTATAAAAGAGAAAGAGATTGAGCATCTGAGTAAACTACATCCTAACCAGATGCCTAAACACCAGCAAATAATTACAAGCCATACTAAGAAAATAGAAGACATAGCCCAAGGAAAGGAATACATCAAAGTTCCAGAAGAGATGCAGAATTTGAGAGAACTAAGCAAGATGAGCACAAATTTCCAAAATCAAATTAATGAGTTGAAAGACAGTATAGTTAAAGAGATAAATGACATCAAGAAGACTTTGAGTGAATGCAAAGAAGAATTTGAAATCCTGAACAGAAAAGTAACAGAGCTCATGGGAATGAAAGACACAACAGGTGAGGTGAAAAACACATTTGAAGCATACAACAGCGGACTTGAAATGATAGAAGAAAGAATAAGTGATTCCGAAGACAGAGCAGCTAAAACTGAAGAGAGGAAAGAACACAGAGAAAAGAATGGAAAAAATTAAGCAGGAGCTCAGAGAGATGAATGACAACACAAAATGCAACAATATACCTGTCATGGGAGTTCCAAAAGGAGACAAGAAGGGAAAAGGGGCAGAAAGAGTATTTGCGGAAATAATAGCTGAAAACTTCCCAACTCTCACGAAAGAAATGAACTTACATGTCCAAGAAGCACACCGTACCACAATCAGAGTAAATCCAAATAGACCTACACTAAGACACATACTACTCAGAATGTCAAATATCAAAGATAAAGAGAAAATTCTCAGAGCAGCAAGAGAAAAGCAAATGATCATGTACAAGGGATGTCCAGTAAGACTTAGATTTCTCTTCAAAAACCATGGAGGCGAGAAGACAGTGGTATGATACAATTAGGAAACTGAAAGAGAAAAACTGCCAGCCGAGAATTCTTTATCCAGCAAAACTGTCCTTCAAATATGAATGTGAGTATAAAATATTCACAAATAAACAGAAACTAAGAGAGTTTGCAAAAAAAGAATTCACCTTTGCAGGAAATAATAAAGCAAGACTTAGAACCTGAAATAAAAAGACAGGAGAGAGACTTGGAGGAGAGTAGAGAAGAAAGAATAGCAGAAAGGATAACCAAAGAGTAAAAAGAGAGACAAAAACAAGATGACATATGAAAACCAAAGAATAAAATGGAGGAAGTAAATAGTGCATTTAGAGTAATATCATTGAATGTGAATGGATTAAACTCCCCAATCAAAAGATACAGGCTGGGAAGTGGCTGTGGCTCAATTGGTTGGGCCCCCGTTTACCATATGGGAGGCCCTGGATTCACATCCTGGGGCCTCCTGGTGAAGGCAAGTCAGCCTATGTGCCGCGGTGAGCTGACACAGTAAGATGACCCAACAAAGGGAGACAAGCAGACACAGAAAAACGTGCAGCAAATGGACACAGAGAGCACAAGCAGCAAGGGGGTGGGGGGAGATAAATAAATAAATAAAAATAAATCTTAAAAAAAAAAAGATACAGGCTGATATAACGGATAAAAAAAAACAACAAAAAAACATGAGCCATCTATATGCTGCTTACAAGAAACTCACCTTAGACCCAGGGATACAAACCAGCTGAAAGTGAAAGGTTGGAAAAAGATACTCCATGTGAATAGTAACCAGAAAAGAGCAGGGGTAGCTATACTAATATCAGACAAAACAGACTTTAAATGCAAAAAAGTTGTAAGGGATACAGAAGGCCATTATATATTAATAAAAGGGACGATCCACCAGGAAGATATAACAGTCATAAATATCTATGCACCTAACCAGGGTGCCCCAAAATATATGAGACAAACTCTGGCAAAAATGAAGGGAGAAATAGACATTTCTACAATAATCGTTGGAAACCTCACCACCCCACTCACATCATTAGAGAGAACAACTAGACAGAAGATCAACAAGGAAACAGAGAACTTGAACAATATGATAAACAAGTTAGACCTAACAGATATATACAGAACACTGCATCCAAACTCAGTGGGTTATACATTCTTCTCAAGTGCCTATGGATCTTTCTCCAGGATAGACCACATGTTAGGTCACAATTCAGCTCTCAATAAATATAAAAAGATTGAAATTATACAAAGCACCTTCTCAGATCATAATGGAATGAAACTAGAAATCAATAATAGACAGGAAAAAAGGAAATTCAGGGGGACGGATATGGCTCAAATGGTTGGGCGTCCGTCTCCCATATGGAGGGACCTGAGTTCGATCCCCGGGACCTCCTGGTAAAAAAAAAAAAAGGAAATTCACAAATGTATGGAGACTGAACAACACACTCCTAAATAATTGGTGGGTCAAAGAAGAAATTGCAAGTGAAATCAGTAAATACATTGAGACAAATTAAAATGAGAACACAACATATCAAAACTTATGGGATACAGAGAAGGCAGTCTTGAGAGAGAAATTTATAGCCCTAAATGCCTATATTAAAAAACAAGAAAGAGCTAAACTCAAAGATTTAAATGAACAACTAGAGAAACTAGAAAAAGAACAGCAAACCAATCCCAAAGCAAGCAGAAGGAAAGAAATAATAAAGATTAGAGCAGAAACAAATGAAAATGAGAACAGAAAAACAATAGAGAAAATCAACAAAACCAAAAGCTGGTTCTTTGAGAAGATCAATAAAATTGACAAACCCCTCGCTAGACTAACAAATTAAAAAAGAGAGAAGATGCAAATAAATACAATCAGAAATGAAAGAGGGGAAGTTACAAATGACCCCAAAGAAATAAAAAGAATCATAAGAGGATATTATGAGAAACTATATGCCAACAAACTAGACAATCTAGATGTAATGGACAAATTTCTAGAAATGCATGCCCAGCCTACACTGACAGTACAAGAACTTAACAAACCAATCACATTTAAGGAGATTGACTCCATGATAAAAAAATCTCCCAACAAAGAAAAGTCCAGGACCAGAGGGCTTCACAGGTGAATTCTACCAAGCATTTCAAAAAGAATTAACACCAATCCTGTTTAAACTCTTCCAAAAAATTGAAGAGGAGGGAAACACATTTTATGAAGCCAACATCACCCTAATACCAAAGCCAGATAAAGATTCTACAAGAAAAGAAAATTATAGACCAATCTCTCTAATGAACATAGATGCAAAAATTCTCAACAAAATATTTGCAAATTGAATCCAACAGCATATCAAAAGACTTATACATCATGACCAAGTGGGATTTATTCCTTGTATTCCTTGTATGTAAGGCTGGTTCAACGTAAGAAAATCAATCGATGTAATACACCACATTAACAAATTGAAGGAAGAAAACCACATGATCATCTCAATAGATGCAGAAAAGGCCTTCAACAAAATCCATCATCCCTTTTTGATAAAAACACTTCAAAAGATAGGAATAAAAGGAAAATTCCTCAATATGATAAAAGGCATATATGAAAAACCCACAGCTAACATCATACTCAATTGGGAAAGGGTGAAAGCTTTCCCTCTAAGATTGGGAACAAGACAAGGATGACCACTGTCACCATTGTTATTCAACATTGTACTAGAAGTTCTAGCTAGGGCAATTAGACAAGAAAAAAAAAAAAAAAAATTAAAGGCATCCCAATAGGAAAAGAGGAAGTAAAACTCTCACTGTTTGCAGATGACATGATCCTGTACTTAGAAAATCCTGAAGTATCCTTGACAAAACTACTTGAACTAATAAATGAGTTCAGCAAAGTGGCAGGAGACAAGATGAACATGCAAAAATCAGTGTTTTTGTACACTAGTACTGAAAAACCTGAGGAGGAAATCAGGGGAAAAAATTCCATGTTCAATAGCAACAAAAAGACTCAAATACTTAGGAGTTAATTTAACCAAAGAAGTACAGGAGTTATATGCAGAAAACTACAAAACAATGCTAAAAGAAATTTTTAAAGATTTTAAATTAAAAAATTAAAAAGTTATTTATTTAAATGGAAAGACATCCCCTGTTCATGAATTGGAAGAATAAATATCATGAAGATGTCAATCTTACCCAAACTGATTTATAGATTCAATGCAATAGCAACCAAAATCCCAACAGCTTACTTTACAGAATTAGAGAAGGCGATTACCAAATTCATCTGGAAGGGTAAGTGCACCTGAATAGCCAAAAGCATTCTAAAAAAGAAGAGTGACGTGGGAGGAATTTCACTGCTGGACCTTGAAACATATTACAAAGCTACAGTGGTCAAAACAGCATGGTACTGGCATAAAGATAGACACATCAATCAGTGGAATAGAATTGAGAACCCAGAAATAAACCCTCACCTATACAGTTAACTGGTTTTTGACAATCCTACCAAGCCCACACTAATGGGAAAAAACAGTCTCTTCAACAAATGGTGTTGGAGAACTGGATATATATAACCAAAAGAATGAAAGAGGACCCCTATCTCACCCCCTATACAAGAATCAACTCAAAACGGATCAAAGATCTAAATATAAAAGCCAGGACCATAAAACTACTAGAAGAAAATATAGGGAAACATCTTCAAGACCTTGTAGTAGGTGGTGGTTTCTTGGACCATATACCCAAAGTACATGCAGCTACAGGAAAAATAGATAAATGGGACCTCCTCAAAATTAAACACTTTTGCATCTCACAGGACTTTGTCAAAAAGGTGAAAAGGCAGCCGACTCAATGGGAAAAAATATTTGGAAATCTCATATCTGATAAAGGTTTAATATCCAGGATATATAAAGAGATGTTACAACTCAACAATAAAAAGACAAATGACCCAATTAAAAAATGGGCAAAAGACTTGAATAGAGATTTCTCCAAAGAAGAAATACAAATGGCAAAAAAACACATGAAGAAATGCTCAACATCATTAATGATTAGGGAACTGCAAATTAAAACTACAATGAGATATTATTTCACACCAATCAGAGTGGCCACTATTAAAAAAACAGAGAACTACAAGTGTTGGAGAGGATGTGGAAAGATAGGAACACTTCATCACTGTTAGTGGGGAATGCAGAATGGTACAGCCATTGTGGAGGACTGTTTGGCAGTTCCTAAAGAAGTTGAATATAGATTTGCCACATGACCCAGCAATGCCACTACTAGGGATATACCCAGAAGAACTGAGAGCAGTGACATGAACAGACATCTGCACACCGATGTTCATAGCAACATTATTCACCATTGCCAAAAGTTGGAAACAACCCAGGTGTCCATCAACAGACAAATGGATAAACAAACTGTGGTCGATTCACACGATGGAATATTATGCAGCTGTAAGAAGAAATGAAGTCATAAAGCATATGACAACATGGATGAACCTGGAGGACATTATATTGAGCGAAGCAAGCCAGACACAAAAGGACAAATACTGTATGAATGTGTTACTATGAACCAAATATATTGTGTAATATATTGTTTGATTCAAAAAATTTTTTATATGTAGCCATTACATTTGAGAGATGTATATATTTATTCATCTGGTTTACTTTTTAGTATTTAATTGTTTATATTTTCAATTATTAAATGTACAAAATAAAGTTTAAAAATATTTTTTAAAAAGATTAAAAAAAAAAATAAAAGAATCACTTGCAAACCTTAAAAATATGTAAACATGTGGCACCACGTCAGAGGTGGGGTTCAGTGGTCCAGTTTGGATCCATGACTTGGAAATGACACCAGATTTTGAAGAACACCCAGGACTGAGCTAACTCTTTTCCTCACCTTTCAAAGATCAAGCTGGGGCCTTCCTAAATCTACTGACTCAGACTCTCCAGTGGAGGGGCATGGGAATTCAAATTTTATAGTGCTCCAGGTGATTCTCATGGTTAGGGAAACCTGCCTCCAGCTTGGTGGTTCTCTAAGCGTGGCCTCCAGCCTAGTATCAGCACCACCTGGGAACTTGTTGGAACTACAAATCCTTAGGCTCCACCCACCCCAGACCTACTGAATCAGGAACTCTGGGAGTGAGGTCCGATGTCTGTTATTGAACAATAGACACCTCCAGGTGATTCTGATGCCTGCTCAAGGTTGAGACCCACTGCTCTAATTCTTTTCTTCTCAAAGTGTGGGCTTTAGAGCAACAGTGTTGGCTTCATGTGAAGCTTATTAGAAATGCAGAATCTCAGGCCCACCCCAGACCTGCTAAATCAGAACAAGTATTTTAAAAAAGATCCCTAGGTGATTCATATGCACATTAAAGTTTGAGAGGCCCTGCTTTGAACCTGAATAGCTATCACTTTGCTTTGGAAATGGAAACATCTAAGCTCCCTTAATGAGAAAATCCAAAACCAACAATTTATTTCTCCCTTTAAGAATAGAAGTGGCTTTAATTAACGAGAAATTGTGAAGAAAATCATTTGGAACTACAATAATAAAGTAAATCCCCAAATTCTAAAGAATAAAAAAGAAACAAACAAAAAAAAAAAAAAAAAAAAAAAAAGTAAATCCCAGCATTATCTTATTAATTAGGATGACGTGAAGACCTCAAGTAAAATTAAACAGAAAGAGCTTTTAACTCTTATCTTGTATTACTTTTCCTTTTCATAATATTTCCTAATTCAATATAGAGTTTGTCTAGTTATTTTACTCCAGGGCCAGGTTTATTCCTTTGAAATGCAAATTTTCAATATTTTACATGTGTACATATATAAGTATATAAATATATATACATATATTAAATACATACAGATATACTTATATTGTCTCTCTAATTCTGAGGGTGAGTTCAGAGTGCTCCCCTCCACCACTTATATCCTAGGGAAAAGGAATGTTGATGTTGAGTCAAGGGAGCATTCGTTTGCTCAATTCTCTTACTAGATCATAAGCTCCTTGAGATCAGGACACAGACCTTGTCTCTTTATATTCCCAACTTCTAGTTTAGGGCTTGCTCATAATAATAATATATACATCAAGGTAAACAAAATGGTATATATGTATATCTCAAGGTTTGTGGGATGTATTTTTGAAAGTTCTAGAAAGTCAAAATATGGATAGAATTAGAATTAGTGATAATTCATAAAGTGTATCTATTGTTAATTATTTTAAGTATAGCTAAACTCTTTGGGTGTTTCTTCTTTTCTCACCTTGCATTAAATCTTGTGCTTAGTGCAACCTAGGGTGTTTGAGATAGCTGTTATAATTGTTCATCCCTGCTATCCGTTTATATGAAATTTGAGTTAAATAATTTCTGACACTTGCAACTTAAAACACAATGTGGATCTTCATTTATCTTCAACAATGCCCATTGTAATGATACTTGCCCTGAACTCGGGTTTCAAGGCTTGGGTCAGGTAAAAGTCATTTTTACTCTCCTTTCAAATTGCCAGCCTAACCACCTCACTGCTCCACCTGCCTCTACTTCTGTGTCCATGAGGGACATTTAATTCTAGCTCCTACTATAGGGAAAGACAAATTCAGATCAGGCAAAGGCAATGGGACAGCTGGTCTTGGAGACAGACACTTATTAATTTGGGGCCTTTTACTCTAGTAGATTATTTTTTAAATGAGAGGAATGATTGCCATCTGATAGTATGGAGAAAACTTTGTGTAGGCAAAACTCTGAAGATATTGTTTTTTTTGTTGTTGTTGTTTTCACTTGTTTGTTTGTTTTTGAACATGACCCCAAGAAAGAAAAGGGGATTAATTTGTAAGAGAATGTCTAAGCATGGCTCCTGATAGTGTCCTGGGATTTTGTTTTGATTTGTCTTAATTGGGAGGCACCAGAGTCACCATAGACCATCACATAGAAAGGTACTATTGGCTACCAAAAGTCAAGTAAAACACTTTGGAACTGGCAGTGATTCCAGAGCTGCCCTTTGGCCACCACTGGTTGAGGTGGATGATGGTATCATGTAGGACTCTGCTGTGACAGAAACTCAGTTCAATCCAGCTTAAGGATAAAAGAGGCTTTACTGGAAGGACTCACAGAACTGAAGGCTGACTTCAAGGCTCCAGGGCAGCTGAGCCCTGCATTTTAGGATTTGCTTATCTCTCATAATCCTCTCAGGCTTCTCCATAAAGTCAGGCTGGATTGCTGACCCAGCTGAGGTTACATGAAAGTAGTTCACGATCAAAGAGGCTTTCCTACTAGCTTCAGCAGAAATCTCTCCACTTGGTCCTGGCTGAGTCACATGTCCACCCCTAGGCCAATCACTGTGGGAAGGAAGAGGGTTCTGTGGCTGCTCTAGCCTGAATCAAGTGTACATTTTGACGGAATAGGGGGTGGGACTTTTTACCAAAAAAGTGGGAACAAAGTAGGCTTGGCAGATAAAATCAAAAGCTATCAGAGTTTAATCAAAAATTTATTTGCTTGTTCATGGACTTTAATAGCTCATATTGGTACCTTCTCCCCCACTTTTTCTTCTATGGGAAGAATCTTTTGTCCTGTAAAGACATTTTTAGTATTTCCTAGTATGCTACCCATGACAACAATTTTTGCTTATGGCAAGCTTTCCAGCCTCCATCTCATATTTATTTCTCCTCTCTTGGGAGACCCATGCTATAATAATAGTGTTCTGTTTGGTTATGGTATAATAACTTTATGGTATATGACATAATATTTTTAATAGCTTCATTGACCGAGGAGATATTATTGTACTTTATTCAATCTGTTCTATTAGCATCTAAATTGTTTCTAACTTTCTTTTAGAAATGTGGTAGATGAGATTTTCTTTTACCTTCAAACCTATCTTTTTCTTTCTTTACCATTTTGGGGAGAAGATATTTTATAGACAGTGTGAAAATAAATAAATAAAATAAATCTTTTTTTTAAAAAACTGATACATTACTATCATCTACACCTCAGTGCCATTCAAGTTTGCCAAATGTCCTTTCTAGTAAAAAGATCCAGTTTGAAATCAACCATTGCAATTCATTGCCATGAAGTGTCTCTGGAACACTTCCACAGTCTTTCCTTGACTTCCATGTCTTTGATACTTTTGAAGAATATAGGACAGTTATTTTGTTATCAAAGAAGTAATGCTGTCTTCTCATTGCATCCTATCAGGTAGCACAGGATGTTGAACACTTGATTTAAGTTGGTGTCTACCAGTTATCTTCACTGGAAAGTTATTCTTTTATCATTTATAGTTACTAAGTGTTTTGTTAGGGAGTACTTTGAAACTATGTAAATATCTTGTTCCTCATTAAAATTTGAATTTATTTATGTCAATATGGACTCATGGTTTTTAATTTCATAGTATGGGTTATAATACATTACTATCATTTATTTTCTTGCTCAAATTGTCCTAGCGTTGTCCAGTGAGGGCTCCTTTAAGCTGTCTCCTGTGTCTTTTTTTTTTTTTTTTTTTTTTTTAGGTACTGGGGCTGGGGATTGAACCTGGGACCTCATATATGCGAAGCCGGTGCTCAACCACTAAGCCACATCGGCTCCCCTGAGTTGGTTTTTTTTTTTATTTGCTTGTTGTTTGTTTTGATGTTTTTTTTTTTTTTTTTTTAGGAGGCACCAGGAACCAAACCTGGGACCTCCCATGTGGGAAGCTGGCACTCAACTGCTTGAGCCACTTCTGCTCCCTCCTCTGTCCTTTTGACATCATTCTTCAAGCACTCCCTTGATTTCATACCCAACAAAGATATCCCAGGCTCATCCTGTACTTTCCTGTCCCAGCCTTGGATTCGATTTCTGAAAGGAACTCTGGGTTTATTTTTTAAATGGCATTTAAAAACAAGATCTGAGTGCTAGGTGTGCTCTTGCTATTGGGGTGTGCCCATTGCTCTGAGGCCCCTTTAGTAGATAGAACTAGAGAACACACACACACACCTTATATATTTATTTCTGTATCTAAACACCTCCATCTGTCCATCATCTATCCATCATCCTACTTCTCTTCTATCAATCAAAAACCTTGAGTTCACACAGATGTGCCCAGCACCACAGGGTTCAAGCCAGCTCTTTTTATCCTACCTATCTGATCAACCTCCCTATATGTAACCAATCCCCCATGACTGGTGCTGCCCCTTCCCCAGCACGGACCCCTCCTCATCCCACCAGTCCTCTAACTGTCCACCAGTCCTCTATCCCCCTGGGAAGACTCTCCTTACCCTGCTTGGGTTCTGAAACTCCTCTGCAAGCTGCCCTTACCACCCCCCTCTTCATCCCTCTCAGGCTCTGACACCACTCGCCCTGAAGAGCCTCTGCATAAACAAAAGGAGGTTTCTTTTAAGAAGAAAACACCAGAGGTGGCTTGAGGAAGGGACTTTGTCTTCAAAGAAAATCATGAAGTGTGGGTGCAACAAATGGTCATTTGGAACAGTTGAAGGGACAGGCTAGACTAATATATAGTCAAAACGCCCACAAAAGAGCCAGAAACATTAAGAATTAGAGGATTTTTGACGTAGATGGGCTCTTGGAGGCTATTTTGTCCCTGAGGAAAACAAGGCCTAAGCAGATTACTCATGTGTATTAGTGAGGGTCCTCCAGGGAAGCATAACCGACAGGAGATATCTGCAAATATTAGAGATTCTATATAATTGTCTCATGTGACTGTGGGGATGCACAAGTTCAAAGTCCATAGCGCAGGCTGCAAGCTGGGAACTCCAGTGAAGATTTTTAATGAATTCCCCAGGAGGAGCTGGCTGACAGAAGTAGAGATGGAAATTCTCTCCTCTGCCGAAATCATCACTTCTCTTGTCAAAGCCTTCAACTGATTGGCTGAGACGTTGCTCCTTGTTGAAGGCAATCTCCTCAGTTGATTGTAGTTGTAATCAGACATAGATGCCATCAATTTACTGATGATTTAAGTCTACAAAATGTCCTCACAGTAACAATCAGGCCAGTGCTTGCTTGATCAAACAATGGGACACCATCACCTGGCCAAGTTGACACATGTACTTAACCATCACATCGTGCAACACTTCTTTGGGTTTATCCATAAGAACATGGATACTCTCTCCTAGAATATTGTTGTTACTTGCTGTTGTGCCTTATCTCAAATCCCTAAACTTGTTTCAATCAGTATACTGCCCTTGAGCCTCTTTACCTACTGAACTCTGAAAACTGCTGGTGAGAGCTCCTCTGTTAACTGCCACATGCCTTGGGAAGACAAATTCAGAGATGCTTGTTTAGTTGAACAGGCAAAGGCACTGGGATGAAGCCCTGGAGAAAAACCTCACCACAGCAGGTCCCACATGGCTTCAGTGATTTTCTCAGGTACACAGAGATGGTGGGAGGCACAGGTAGGGCTGCCTGGTTTTTTGGCTTCCAACACCAATGCTCTTACTTCAATATATGCAGTTATTAAAACTTGAGACTGAGTGTGCTTCTATTAATGAGTTTTTATCGAATTAAAGAATCCATGTGAAAAATAGAAAAAAAAAAGAATAAAAAAGTTGAAGCAAATATTTGGAAGGAAAACATTGTTGATGGCAAAGGGGTAAGAATGGGATGGAAAACATTTCAAGTGCAACTCTTCTATCTAGAATATGGTTGCTGATAGGATTTTAAGGACAAAGAAGGAATGGAGCATGAGGTAAATGTTGCAGGTCAAAAAATGAAGCTCTTTTGTCCTAAAGTAGGTTGACATGTCATAAAGGAAAGAGAGAAGCTCAGTGTGGAAAGAGAGAGCTTAATTCTTTTGATTTATAAAGCTATTAAAACAAAGCAAAACAAAACAAAATACAAACCCACAGCACACCTTGTTGCAGTTCAGATAACAAGGAGTAGGCAGTAATG
This sequence comes from Tolypeutes matacus, assembly GCA_026826555.1. Classification (NCBI taxonomy): domain Eukaryota; kingdom Metazoa; phylum Chordata; class Mammalia; order Cingulata; family Chlamyphoridae; genus Tolypeutes; species Tolypeutes matacus. The sequence continues at coordinate 28,932,304 of JAKSZT010054487.1, forward strand.
ATAAGGATAAGTGCAGATGCTCTTAGAAGTGAAGCAGAGAGTCAGGCAAAATGCAGGCCCAGGCTAAGGTATTGGCACACTCTAGTGAGACTCATGTCATTTCAGGGAAAGCGGAAGGGAAAAATAGGTGAATGGGATGTTTTCTCCAAAACACAAGGAAAAGAATTTTAAATTAAAGGACTGAAGCCTTTTAGTTTAGATCTTACAAAAAAGACAATTGGAGGGTCTAGCCATTAGAGAGCCTTGGCTTTACAAACTTTTACTAACTTTGCTTAACAATTATTAATATTTTAATTGAAAAATAGATAGACATGGTAAAAATTTTCATTACATATCCCTATCACAACACCATATTTGCAATTCCCTAATCCTTAAACTCTGAAAACCAATTTTAAAAAAATTTATTTGTCACAAAACCCGACCTGAACTGACATAAGGCTCAGTTTGTTTTTTTATTTTTCCCATTTAGTGTGATCGAATGTTCTACTGCAGAATTTATTGATGTGTTTGATTATGGGCATATTTTTGGCTTCCTTTTCAGATATATTCTGTTGCCTGTGCCTGAAGAAACAGCCATTCAAAATACTTCTTCATGCTTTGCCTTCTTGGCCCTCAACTTTGGCTCAAAGTAGATGTTCACAGAAATCCAGAATTGTGGCCTAAGATGGCACAGGAATAGAACAAGTGTGTAGCGGAACGTGGCAACAAAGAGGCAGGGGTAACTTGCCGCGTTCTTAATCTTTCATCACTTGCCTGCTTTTATGATTCTACATCGATAGTTTCCATTTAGAGTCCAGCTAAGAACTCCCAAGTAAGAAAAAGAATTCTTGCCCATCCAGAAATAGTAAATCATTTTATGTGTCTATTAGTGTGACCTCTGCATTGCTTGCCCCATGATCTCCATGCCTATGTTTTCCAGGACCCTTCCTCTTTGAAGCTGGGAATCGTTACCTGCCTGATCCTTGAAGTATTCTGCTTCCTTCAATGAAGTCCCTTACAAATACTCTAGTGAAAAGTCTATCAAGATATTAAAATAATAGAATATATTATATAACACAAATATGAAAGGATGAGTATATACAGCATCCTATTGAATGACATAATGTAATTAACACATGTAGCACATTGTATAACATCCTAGCGATTGACTTAATGTCAATAACACATGTAGTGCGTTGCCTGGCATTCTATTAAGACTCCATAACTGTGCATTATTAATATTATTTTAGGAGGTAAAATAATATTTAGGAGGAACCTGGGACCTCATACATGGGAGGCAGGCTCTCAACCACCATGCCACACTTGCTCCCACTGTACATTATTATTTTAATTATTGTAGTGATAGTTATAACTGTTCTAATACCCAGAATCGCCAGGTAACCTTGTCCCTTTCCCATGTCCGTTTACCTCATTAGTGATCCTGGGCTCATCTTGTGGAATGAGAGGTTCATTGCTTTGGCCAAAGCAAACAGGACTCCTCCATTCTGCTAGGACTACACAGAGCAGGCTGATTTCCAGCATCTCTGGGTCCTACCCCAGATTGCATCTCCATCTGGATGGCTTACACCCTCCCTAGCCTGATGCTCTTCTCCAGCATGCACTCAGAAGTAGAAAAGCCGCTCAGATTTGTCTCAGTTGAGCCGCCATAGTCCCTCTTCATAGATCATAGCACCATCACCTCTTTTTAAAAATTTCTCCCAAGAAAGATCAGTCTCCCATCCCACAAGAGAAAACAAATCCTAGCCCTGAGAATACCCCAACATGTTCCAAATGTGGCTGCCTTCTTAGCCCTCCGAACAACAAACTTGATAAATTACATCTTTGTTCTCCTGGGATAATTTATAAAACCCATGAATGATTTAGCCCTTTAACCTATATAGAGTTTTCAAATGGTTTATCTTTCATTAATGTATGAATAACCAATGTTTACTGCAGATGAATTATGAAATACCTTTAAATGAAAAAAAAAAAGAAAAAGAAAATCATACATAATTTCAACGTCAGGGATATGCTATTAGCATAATAATACACAGACTTGTATTTTCTCATTTACTCCAGTTCTTGGGATAGTATTATTGTGTACCATGTTTTAACCTGAATTAAAGATTTTCTATTTAACGGGTTTTGAAAACCTTTCCATGTTAATAAATAAAATTTGATGTAATCTCAACATTGAGGTCCAATCATGGAAGGGAGGGAAGGTATAGTTAATAGCAACGAGTCTTACTGCTGGTTCATCAGCATCCACATGGAACCAAATAGACAGATGTCACTAACTCAGATTCCACTCCATCTCACTTCAGCCTTCTTGCTTTATTTTTATTCACAGTTTTTATCACTATCTGACATATTATTTATGTATTTGTTTGGGGGTTGTCTGCTCTCTCCCCCAAAACATGAGCTTCATGAAAGCAGAGGCTTTGTTTTGTTTACTATTATATCCCTAGCATTAGGACTAGGTCTGGTAAGCAGGCATTGAATACAAATTTGCTGAATGAATTAATAAGAAGTACACAACACAATCTGTGATATCGTCTTCTTTTTTTTTTTTTTTAAGGAGGTACTGGGGATTGGATTCAGGACCTTGTACATGGGAAGCAGGCGCTCAACCACTGAGTAGCAGGTGCTTAACCACTGAGCTACGTCCACTCCCCCTGTGATTATCTTCTTGCTTATCTATTTGCTATTCTCTTTATTGTCTATCCTTCCCCACTAGACTGCAAGTATAATGCCTAGTGCATAGTAGGTCCTCAATACATATTTTTTGATGAACAAATGAGTGAATACATGTTCTCCCTTGATGTCCCTAGTAACCAAGTGGATTGTGATAGAGACAGTGCTTACCAAGTGTCCATGTTCTCCCCATACATTTCCCAAACATTTGTATTTGCTCTCCCTTCTAGTTGAGCTGTAAATAGAATAAACAAAGGCTATGTTTCTCAGTCTCCCTGGCATCTGTGGCCATAACACTAATTTCCATGCAAGAGGATGCAAGCAGAAGCATATTGTGGGAGCATCAGAATCCTTAGAAGAGAGCAGGAATATGTCCCCTTGCCCTTTTCTCCACCTTTCCTCAATGGATGCCACCATCTCTGACTTGAGGATGAGGCCATGTCTTAGGAATGGTGGAGCCATGAGCTGGAGGGGGAGCCTGAGTCCTGTGAACTACAGGGATCAGAGCCACCACACCGGTTCTGGTCTGATACTTCGAGAGTTCGTTTACGCATAAGAGAAATACATTCTATCTTATTAAGCTGATACTATTTTGGGTTTTCTGTCTTTTGAGGCTGAGCCTAATCCTAACTAATATACCCTATTAACCTTCATCTTGATAAATTTGGATCCTCACTTTAGTCTTAGGGCCCTGATCTTTCAACATCTCCTCTACCATAACCAGCTCTCTGCCGTCTGTTAATAAGACCAGCATGCCCTGTGCTTCCATCCAAGCCATTAACAAAAATAGTATCCAGTGAGGGCCAAGGACAGCAGCCTCCAGCCTGATGGACTCTATCTCAGGAGACTGAGACTATCCATCTTGCCTTTGGACACAGGAGTGGAGTGGTATGGAGCAAAGTGGAGGAGTTTCAGCCTTAGATCAGTGGGTCTTGCGCTTTAGTGTGCACCAGATCCCCTAGAGGGCTTGTTAAAACAGACTGCTGGGCCCCATCCCCAGCAATTCAGCAAGCCTGGGGTGGGGGGGTCAAGTATTTGCATTTCTAACAAGTCTCAGGTGAGGCTGGTATTGACGGTCCAGGGAACATACTTTGAGAACTACTGCTACAGGCTATGATTTTTGATAGGAAGGCGAGATACAAAGGAGAAAGAATATTTAAAAGTAGTTTGTGGAAGTTCCTCAGAAAGTTGAATGTAGAATTACTATATGGACCAGCAATCTCACTTCTAGGTTTATACCCAAAAGAATTGAAAGCAGGGACTTGGACAGATAATTGTACACCAGTGTTCATAGCAGCATTATTCACCATAGCCAAAAGGTGGAAGCAACCCAAGTGTCAACACTTGAAAAGATAAATGAAATGTGGTATATACGTACAATGGAATCTCATTTAGCCATAAAAGGGAATGAAGTTCTGATACATGCTATAACATGGATGAACCTTGAAGGCATCATGTTGAGTCAAATAAGCCAGACAAAAAAGGACAAATATTGTATGAGTCCACTTATATGAAATACATAGAATAAGCAAACTCATACAAACAGAAAGTACATTAAAGGTCACCAGGGGCCCTGGGGACGGAGAGATGGGGGGCATGGGAAATTATTGTTTAATAGGTGCAGAGTTTCTGTTTGAGGAAAAAGTTTGGTGACGGATATTGGTGCAGTTAACACAACATTGTGGGTGTAATTAACACCACTAAATTGTACACTTGAAAGTGGTTAAAATGAGAAATTTTGAGTTATATGTGTGTGTGTATGTGTGTTACTACAAGTAAAAGTTAAAAAAATAAGAGTAGCTTGGCTATGGAAGGCAAGTCCTTGAGAAGACAGGAGGGTCTAGAATAAATGGGTGTTCGGGGAGAGTTGGACTCTCAGACCTCACAGGAGGAGGCACAGACGAAGGGAGTGTGGCCCATTTGATTTGGGGAGGCTGTGGGAGCCCCTATCCAATGGCTTCCATTTTCTCAGTGATGTATGTGTGAAACCATGAACTGAGGCCAGGGATGTTAGCTGTGTGAGGAGAAAGTATGAAATCATCTGGGAGAGACCAATATCCCAGGCGAACATAGGACATGTTGGAGGATTGTAGGGGGTTCAAGCAGGGCTCAGTGCCCCCGCCTGAGGAGTAAGTTGACTGATCTTGTTATCAGTACATTACTAAGAGCATCTACATATCACATGATAAGCAGTTCCAGGGAGGGGGCAGTACAGTATTCATCCAGATGGCTCCCGGCCTGGCAAAGTGCTTGGTTAGTGCTCAGCTCACATATAACAATAAATGAGCACAGCAAGTCCACTTCCTGATTTCAACCATCCCCAGAAACAAAATGGCAGTTCATCAGTTTTCACCTGGGTATATTTTTTATTTTTAATGAATTTAAAAAATTAATTCATTTCATGGGTAGAAAAATAATATGTGACTGTTTTAAGAGAGCTAACACTTCACACAATCGTGAGAATATTACGCCTTAAATAAAAGACCGCTTATCATACTAATGCAAAGTGTTCATCGTAGGGCAAGCTGTGTGTGTGTGTGTGTGTGTGTGTGGAGGGGGTGGTGTGTGGGAACTCTGTACTTTCTGCATGATTTTTCAGTAAACCTACAAACTTCTCTAAAAGCAAAAGCAACCTGAAAAAAGAAAAAAGACTACAGAATGTACAATCGCTGAATTCTGAAATGCAGTTTTCTTTCTTAAGTAGAGCACTCCCACATGGAAGCACATTTTCGGCTTACTTCTGACACAGGGGCAGCCAGATTCCTGGTAGGGCAGGCTCTCCCTGGGGATATGAGAATATGGGGCTGAGCTTGGGGCATTTGCAATTTCTTCCCACACCACCACAGAGAGAGTGATTAGCCTAAGCTCTCCAGGCCCTGAGATGAAGAAATGAAGACCAGTGGAAAATCAAAGTACAGCTCTGTCATTAGACTTGGCCCCCAGAGCAGGGGCAGCAGTCAATTATCCCGATTTGCCCAGGACCGGGGTGGGGGGCGATGTTTGTGCCAGGACATGGGGCTTCCAGTGCTAAACCTGGAATAGTCTGGGGCAAAAGGGAATGAGTTGATCATCCTAACAGAGACTGACCACGGTGGGAAAATAATCCCCAATAGCAGCCAGACTGCCGTTTTGATTTATGGTCAGAGCAGGACTGGCTTCATGGGCATCTGACCTGCACAGCACCCACAGACATGGTCAGGAAGGCCTTGGACTTGTTTAAAGCTCTGCTGCTCCTGTCTTGAAGTTCTTTTTTTTTTTTTTTTTTTTAACAAGGGCCATCTCGTTTTCATTTGAAATTGGGTCCCACAAATTATCCATCCAGTCGGGTAGGGAGGGAAGTGGGTGATAGATGGGGCTTCAGTTTTCATTCCCACATGGCCTGAGGACAGATTCTCTCTCTTTCTCTTTCCCACCCTCTTCCTTCCAGCCTCCCTCTCCTTCTCTTTCTGATTTAAACAAAACCTATGCCAGGCATTGCTCTATCCATTAGATAAGAAAAGGCTGCACTGTTTTACCACAATTGTTAGTGTTTAAAAAAAGTAAGCTTGGTTTGAATGCCACATTTCCACCCTGGATGTTGTCTCTCCCAGCAAGAAAAAGAAAGCAGAAAAAGGAACAGGCACAGTATTTGGAAAAGTTGAAGAGAGCCTAGCAAAAATATCAGCTAAGGAGTTTCCAGGCACTCACCGGAGGAGAAGCCACATACAGCTGGATCAGAGGGCAACACCCATTGAAGATGAAAGGGGTGATAACTGTAAGAGATAGTTTTATAATACAGGTGATAATAGCTGGCACTTGGTGGTGAAACTGAGGGAGGGCTAAAATTGGGGAGGAAAAAAAATGAAACAAAATAAAATAAAAATAAAATTGAAAAATTGCAGGGGGCAGTGGCTGCCTTTGATCCCTTTAGACTTCCTGTATCTGTTAGAATCATCAGCCGTACTAGTAGCCTAAAACTCTAGGCTACCCTAATCTTAATTCTCTCCAAGTTATTTCTGTTTTTTTTTTTCCTCTGGATGTTAACGTCCAGCTTTTCAAAGCAAAAGCTGTTTTCTGTGGTATTTACTTATACTGTGTCACTTTAAATGTGACACTTACGGAGGACAGGAGGAAGGAGGGCAGAGAGAAGGTAAACAACACTGAATTTGGTGTATGTGAAGCCAGGTGGTAGAAGGTTTTAAAGGTCACCTTCTGGAACCGGCAGAGCCCAGCTGTGCCCTCACCCTGACCGCGCCTCCTGAAGGGAGAAACGTTCCCGGGCTCAAGAGGTCGGCCGCAGAGGGCACCGCCAGCCCCTCTGTGGTGGCTGCTGCTCCCACGGTGCCTGGCCGCCCTGAGCCATCTTAGCCATGCACGGGGGCCGGCAGCTGTTCTGGGCAGCAGGACGCCAGGCGCAGCGGCTTCCTCAGGTAGGTGGAGTAGGGCCTGCTGAGAAAAATGCACGTTCTTTGAGATTCTCAATGTCTTTTCCTTCCTGCCTTTTGGATGCGTGTGATGTTAAAGCTGCCTGGTGGGTGAGGCAAGGGAGTGGGATTCTGCCCCAGGCCCTGGAAGGATGCTCTCGCTTGTAAGGGAGCTTCTGTGGTTAAGAACCTCTCTCTAGAGGCTGGGCAAAGCATTCCAGGCTCCTTAGGAGGAAAAAAAAGTATGCTATAAACACAAAGTATGACCTGGCTAGAAGAGAATAATTTTTAAAGCTTAGAAAACTTGGCAGAGCGTGTGTTTGGGGCCCCAGTTATATTAAACTAAGTGATGAATGACTTCCAGGCACTGAGGCGGAAAGACAAGAGAGAGGTTTCTAAGTGGCTGCCGATATGTCCATAGCAAGGACACCAAGCCCAGGGACCCCTGCAGCTCTCTTGCTCAGATGCCCTTTTCCTGGAAAAGGCATTCCTCTCACAACAGCGTTGCTGTATATGATTTAAATTTTATTGTGCCTATCCAGACAGTTATAGAAGTAATTTTATTTTACAAAAATTGTTGGAGAGTTTGTGGAATCAACTCTAGCCTGTCTTGGAAAATAGGCTCTACTTGTGCGTTAAGGTAAAAATTTCCCAGTAAAGTGAATATTTAAAATATTTAAGGAAATGATGGCAATGTCAACTTTTTTAGGGAAGATAGAGGTAATTGAAAGATAGAAATTATTGCCAGATAAGAAATATATAATTTCATAACATGTACATATATTCATTTTGTTCTCTTTTTTTTAAAAGACACCTTAAGGCTGTTTTCTAGCCTTGGTATGACAACTGTCTCACATTTTTAAAAATCTATATTTAGCAGAAGGTTTTTATGAATAGTCCACCAGAGGGCAGTATTTGATAAGGGTTAGATAGAAATATACATTAACAGTGTAATTCATAAGAGTCATAGAAGTTTCATTTGTTTTATTAACAGTGAAATTAGTAGAAAGTACTTTTCCTCCTTCCAGCAACACAACTGAATGAAGTAAGGGAAGCTGTGCATTCATGTTTTCCACATGGAGTAAATAGTTCCTTGAGCAGCATATCTTAAGTTGCAAAGGGTGTGTTTGTTTTACAGTTTTCAAGATGAAAGAAGCAAAGGAACTGAAAAGGATTTAGGTGGTACTTTACAAGCCCTGGACTGATCCATTGGCTTGCTGAAAAGGAGTTTGGTTGTTTTAACTCAATCTTCAACATGCTATTTACCCTCCCTGGGAAACCAGCCAAATTTGGCTGCCTTCCATATTCTAGAAAAAGCTCAGAGCCAGAGCCAACAATGGATTTGACCAAGGTGGCTGACCAGCAAGAGGAGAAGTTGCAGATTGGTTTGCAGGGGCCAAGGAGGGACAGCCTAGCCCCATTCATGTGCGGTAGTGAGTGTGGAGATGGTAGGGAGGCGTGCCTGGCTCATTGAAAGTGGTCAATAAATGTTAGTTTTCCTTTGGTTCACTTGCTGTGCAATTATTCCCTGCTTTGGGTGTTGCTTAATTTGTTTGTGTATTTACAATAAAAAATTAATGCACAAGATAAACTGTACAAAATTGTGTATGATTAAAAACATACCAGATGGGAAGCGGCTGTGGCTCAATCAGTAGGGCTCCCGTTTACCATATGGGAGGCCCCGGGTTCGGTTCCCGGGGCCTCCTGGTGAAGGCAAGCCCGCCCGCACGGCGTGGTTAGCTGACCCAGCGAGCACAAGCAGCAAGGGGGGGGATAAATGAATAAATAAATAAAATCTTAAAAAAATAAATTTAAAAAAAAAAAAAAACATACCAGACCTGATCTTCAGAGGTAATCGCCATCAAAAGTATTGATTATATGTATATCATTCAGAAAATTTTAATGTCGAAACTTGCCTGGATAGATACATGCATACTCCATACAATTTTTATGCAAATGGGAGCATATTATATAGACAGTAGTCTATTCCTTGCTTTTTCACTCAACAACAAATCTTGGAAATCTTCCTGTATCATATTGTTTAAATTTTACCATTTTATTTCCCCAATGAAACATATTCCTCAAGGGCAGGAACTTCATGATTTTCCTTTCCCCCTTTTCCTTGCAGTGTCATAGAGTGTGATGAACATGCTAGGTGTTTAATAACTACCCTGGGATTGATTAACTGGAGCACCAGTCTGATCTTGGCAAGGTGGGACAAGGGAGAAGGAAGAGTTATAATCAAATTGAAGAATTTTTGTTGTTGTTTATATTCAAAAAGTAAGGACTGGAAAGGTTACATTGGATCACCCTGTCTCGTATTTTCCTTAGTCTCTAACATTTGAAATTGACTTCAAATGCCTTGCATTATTTTGGTCTGTGGGTTGTCCCAGCTCCTCTCATTTGTCATTCAAAGGTGAGCTGTGCCTATGGACTGCAGGTCTTCATAGTCTTGTTATTAAAGATTGTGATGATGGAGGATGGAGGGATTCTCAGAAGAAAAAGAGGACATTAAAATGGATTTAATGGGTCCATGCTATGTAGCCCATGATCAGATCGACAGTTAGCTGTCGTTGGAAAGACTGTATATTAGGACAGTTGAAGTGACAACAAAAATCTTAGTCCTTTTTATACTATGTCCTTTGTTTGGCTTTCATAATCTTTATTTCAGAACACTTTTCTCTTGTTCTCCAAAGAACTATGCACTTTATCATTTAGAAATAGTCATACTTAGAGGCTTGACTGCAGTGTAACCTTTCCAATTTCTTTCAAGTCATTGTGTAGTTTTAATAGTGAGTTACTACCATTTCCTACTGTATAAAAGCTAACTTTCTTTGGTTGGAGCAAGATCACAGAGAATCTGGAAGGTCAGCTTGTTTTTGCAGCATTATTGCTTAGTCTTTCCCGCCAAAGACCCAGTATCAGCAAATGGTTTCCCAAATGCGCCCCTGCTTTCTTGAGTCTGGGCCTTTTTCTCTTTGATGCCCTTAGAAATTCGACCTGTTTCTGAGGGTGCAGTGTTAGTGCCACCATCTGCACTCGCTCCAGCAGGCTTTGAGGGTCTGCTCTGTGCAGATGCCCCTGTGGCTCGGGGGAGACAACAAACAGAAGCATAGTTACTCCCTTGAGAGGTCTCTAGACAACAGGAACAAGCACCGAGGGGCAGTGCTGTGACAGAGGGGCCTCAAATGTACCACAGGAACAGACAGTGGGGATTCATTTTGTGGTTTTGCAGAAATGACACTTGAGCTAGTTTTCCAAGAGTTGGAAGGCCTTGGTTGAACAGTTGTGGTTGTTGGAAGAATATTCCAGACCTGAACAAAGGTTGTAAACATTTGTTAACAATGACAGGTGGGGGGATGAAAAATAGCCTGTGACTAAACGGTAAGGTGCAGGTGGAAGGGACTGGAAGCAGACCATGTCTAAAATCTAAAGAGACTCAATTGTCATGCTCTGAAATTTAGAATGGAAAGTCACGGAAGACTTCTGGGCAGGAGATGATTGGATGGATGATGACTGGGCTAATCAAAACAGGGAACATAAGGTATCCAGGGAAACAGGAGAGAATTAATTGGGTCTTGTACATACTGAGTTTAGGGTGCATTAGGGACCTCTAATTTGTGATTTCTAATAAGGTTTGGGGTAATGCAGATGGGTCAGAAAAGGGGGTCTGTGAGTAAATAAAACCCTTTTTCCTTCCCTATGAAAAAATGAGCTTGGGCTAACTTACTTGCTGTTTGCCCAGAAACTTGATAAAAGTAAATGCCTGCTGTGTTACCAGGCAGCATTGCTTAAGGTTAAAATGACCCATGATTGGTAACTGCATATGGCCTGGGAGGTCCATGAATGACTTTGACTTGCCTGGAGAGACATCAGAGCTTTGTGCTTCTCTGAGTGCAGTGACTTCCCTGAACACAGGCACTCCCCTTGCTGGGATTGGACGCTTTGCGGACACCGGGTCTTTAAGTGTAATAGTAGGTAAGTAAGACTAGAGAAACAGGTGTACTTTCTAGATTCTCTGTGATCTTGCTCCAACCAAAGAAACATAGCTTTTATACAGTAGGAAATGGTAGTAACGCCCTATTAGAAGTCTGGGAAGTTACTGACCCACCTGTATGTCCTCATCCCCCCATCTCAAAGCTGTGACTTCGAGAGCTGAAACCAGCCCCTGGTCTGCTGGAGCATCCCTGCTGGTATGGCCCTTGCTGCCCTGTGCCCTTTCCTGCCCTGTGCCCCCTGCCCTGTTCCCTTTCCTGCTCTGTGCCCTTCCTGCCCTGTGCCCTTCCTGCCCTGTGCCCTTCCTGCTCTTTACCTTTCCTGCCCTGTCCCCCTTCCTGCCCTGTGCCCTTCCTGCTCTGTCCCCCTTCCTGCCCTGTACCCTTCCTGCCCCGTCCCTCTTCCTGCTGTGTTCCCTTCCTGCTCTGTGCCCTTCCTGCCCTGTCCCCCTTCCTGCCCTGTGCCCTTCCTGCCCTGTGCCCTTCCGGCTCTGTGCCCTTCCTGCCCTGTCCCTCTTCCTGCTCTGTGCCCTTCCTGCCCTGTGCTCCAGGGGAAGCCAGTGTCAGGGGAGGTTTCTTGGGTTCCATAGGTTCACCCACCTGAACCTCGACTCCCAAGAGTGGACAGTGCAGGGTAAGTATAGGGTTTATTTACACGAGACAAGTGAAATATACTTTTTCTCCTCCTGCCCACAAAAGGGGATATTTGGGCTTTGTGTGGTCATATTTTTCCTCTGTTGACGCCTGTCTATGAGCTGAGCATGTGTCCTTAGCATCTGGTTCAGTGAGGGCAGGTCACACAGGAGATGCTTAGTCAATTGACATCAACTAATATTTGTTGATTATCTTCAAGTTTCAAGAATGGTTCTGCCTGCCAAGATACAAATACTTGTAAATGTATCCCTTGCCTCAGGAATTCCATGTTATTAGCCAGAAAACACCTAGGAAGTATTTTGTCACAGAGTGTGGAAGGGGCAACGACAGACAAATGACTTGCAAGGTTATTATTATCTTAGAGCAGCTAAAGTGGATCCTCAATTAGGACCCATGTTATAAAGTATCTTTGTTACTTTTCAAGGTTATGTCTCAATTCTCAGTTTCCTATCTCCCTACCAACTAATTAATCAGTATCATATCATCATCATTTTTGCTAACCTCGTTGAGCACATATTATTTTCCAGGAACTGTGCCAAGTGTTTTATGTGGATTATATAATTGAGTCCTCATAACAGCTCTGTGAGGTAACTACTAGAAGTATTCCCATTTTACAGATGAAAAAATTAAGTCACAAGAGATTATGGGGCCTGCGTAAGGTGGTGGGACCAGGACTTGAAACTGGAAGACTGAGTCCAGAGCCCACTCTCTGAATTACTCCACCGTCTGCTTCTTGCTACCACCACCTCCGTAATACTTAGGTGGACTATGAAGTGAAATGTGTTCTAGTCATTTTATCTGTTTGGGTCATTATAAGGACAAAACTGTGTTTTGTATATGCTTGGAAGTAAAATAAAGTGTGAATTGTTCTTCAAATGTTTCATATGTACTAGAGATTTAGGACAGATGTAGTAAAAATGCTTAGTTCTCCTTCCCAAATCCTCTAAGTGAGAAATCACAAACTGTTCCTGCCTTGCTTGAGTAGGATTTAAAAAAACACACACACACAAATGAACAAAACTTTGGATCTAAAATTAGAAAGTGATGTCTAACATATTTTAGCTGAAGCTCAGACCATACCTTTGCTGGTTTAGGTTTATTCTATCCTTGTGGAAATCTCATGTGATTTTATTTTAAACTTTAGTTATGCCTTGGGGAACTTTAAAAGTGTTGTGACGAGGTTAACTGTGGGCAAGTGTCCTGCTTTCTAAGATCGAATTTTATCAAGCATGGGAAAGTACAAAGACGTTGATCTGTCCAACTTTGCTTGGGAAAGCTTGCAATGCTAGAAAGGCTTTATGTCTCTCTCCTTTTTGGTAACTGGAGAAACTTCCACCCTCTCTAAACCTCCCCCCACCCACTGCCTATGCCTGAGTTTCACCTTCTAGTTTACTTGGGGAAAGAGGATTTGGTCCTTCCCTCTCCCGTCTGCTCTCTGGCCATGCCCTGTGTGGACTGAGTCTTCCATGTTGCTTAGCTTCTCTGCCCCTCTTGGCCTCACTCCTCCCTTCCTGTCCAAGGCTGCTATGAGAGGAGACGCTGAGCCTCTCTTGACTGTCTGTCCCTAAATTCCCACACACCATACACACAAGACTGTGTGCGTAAGTAGGGAGTCGGTGTGATTTGCTGTCCAAATGGGACACTTTTGAGAATAGACATTGCAGGAAGTAAATACAGGATTTATTTGTATGTGACAGGCAAAAACATTACACGTTTTTATTTTTTAATTTTTTTTGTTTTTATTTTCGCTTTATTGTGTTTTTTGTTTGTTTGTATTTTTATTACACATTTTAAAAATTAATATTTATTAATCATTACACAAGGACGTCAGGTGCAAAGGGACAGTCCCAGGTGAGCCAAGATGAATTGTCACCTCAGTATAGGAAACAGTTTCTGAAGGTTTGGGAATAACGGAGGGGCCGGCAGAAAAGAAGGCACTCAAAGTTGTCCAAAGGACTTCTTGGAAGTCCTGTAATGCCCCTACTCTTGGGAGTTTCTCGGGAGCTCTGTCTCCTCAGCCCTCTTCCTGCTGCCTGTCTCAGGTTTGGGGAGTGAGAGGGGTGAGAGGAAGGAGTCCTCTTTCCTGCGCTGTCCGGTAGGGGAGCCACAAGCTGCATGTGGCAGCTTAAACTGAAATTCAATGTAATGAAATGAAATTTAAAATTCAGTTTCCCAGTCACATTAGCTACCTTTCAAGTGCTTAGGAGCCAGCGTTGGCTAGTGGCTGCTCTATTGGACAGCACAGAAATAGAATATTTCCATCCTCACAGAAAGTTGTGTTGAACAACACTGTGCTTTCTTCAACTCTCCCTGCTTGCTTCCTAGGCCCAGGTCTGCTTTCCTCACCTCCTCACCACACACACACACACACACACACACACACACACACACACACACACAC
>JAKSZT010054487.1:28946439-29161226 GCA_026826555.1 Tolypeutes matacus
CACACACACACACACACACACACACACACACACACACACACACACACGGAGGCTGCCTGAGGAGCCACTTGTTTATTATGCAGAAAAATTGGCCTGTTCAGGCTTTGCCCAAAGGGCCTCTTTTCTTTCCACTAAAAAGAACTGTCAATGTTCCCTGAGGTGTTTTCCTAAAAACCAAAGACCTGTCTACCTTGAGATGGATTATGCCTCTCTCCTAGAAGGCAGAAGTATCTGCAGTCAGTTCTTATTTCTCTAAAGTTATGACACAGATTCTCGAAGGTGGCATGTGGAAGCAGTTTTATTACTTTATCATCATAGGGTGCATAAAGAAGTACGAGAAGTTCTAAGTTAAATTCTTTGTTTATATGGCTATAAAAAGCAAAGAGAAGAAAATGAAAAAAGAGTTACAGCTCTGCCTTAGGCACAGCATCAACTTTTAAATAGAAAATAGTTGACTTGTACTGAGGAATAGCCTGTCTGAACTCTGTTGAATAATCTTGCCAGATGGCCATCTAAACAAATGAACCAAAGCAAAACAGGCCAGATTTATGGTTTCATTGCAGTCAAAAATAAGTTTTCTATTGCTAAAAGTAAATAATTTCATGTTAAGGTGTTGTGGCTTACACAGCAACAACTTTATAAGGTGTTGTGGCTTACATAACAACAAATTTATATTCTAGAGGCATGCTAGAAAAGAGCTATAGTGCAGAAAATGGTAAACGCTAATCTTAGAGAGATTATTCATTCTGTCTCGACAATGCCAAGGGTGTATGTTTATAATCTAGTTTTTCCAACTGATCATCAGATCATAAAAGTTCTAAGGCTTAACCCTCTGCTCAGAGACATTTATTGTTGGAGTGTTCTCAGAAAACCATCTTCCTTCTAGCCTCAAAACTGTGAGCCAAGACATTCTTGTTGTTTAAGCCAACCCGTTGTATGGTACTTCTTTTAGCAGCTGGGAAACTAAGACAGAAGAACACCTGATGCTTGGGGGGCAGATGGGGAAAGGAGGCAGGGTTCCAGCGATGCAGAAAGGAGAGCCATGGGGCACACCTCTGGTGTGTTCTCATCAAAAGGACTATAGTGAGGCGGGGAGGGGCTTGCAACACCAACCGTGTTTAGGGAATTTCAAACTAGAGTCGGCCTGTGCCCTGATCTCCAAAATATGCTGCAGAGAGAGGCCATCATAGCATGAGAGGGGCCGTGTAGGAAATGTAGTGTGGCATGTCAAGGTCTAGAATGGCTTAAGACAGTCTTCCAAATCTCCCAGGACCCACAGAAAGGTGCAGAAAATTGAGACAGGGCCAGGAGACTGGAAGGGGTCATGGAGGGAGAGACATGGAGTTGCTCTCAGTAGCTTGGCATGGACCACAGCAGGATCACGGACATTAAGAGTGGATGATGGGGGGAGCGGATGTGGCTCAAGCAGTTGAGCGCCTGCTTCCCACATCGGAGGTCATGGGTTCAGTTCCTGGTGCCTCCTAAAAACAAACAAAAACACAAAAAACAAGCAAACAAATGAGAAAACCAACTTAGGGGAGCCAATATGGCTCAGTGGTTGAGCACCAAATTCCCACATAAGAGGTCCCAGGTTCAATCCCCGGCCTGGTACCTCAAAAAAAAAAAAAAAAAAAAAAGTGGATGATGGGTGTATGTGTGTGTGTGTGAGGGGATAGAAACAGAAAGCCAAAAGCCAGGTGGAACGAATTTCTCCTCAGCAGATGACAACACATCACTTTTGAGGCCCAGCTATCATCCCTTTCATTACCCCTGCCTGATAATGTGTAGGAGCCCAAGGAGAAAGGGAAGGGGAAATAACTTGGATTGACTAAGTATAATCAAGGTCAAGATGATATAACAATTCAGTAACTATTGGCAATGCAAATCTGGGTGAATGGACAAGTTCATGATAAATGATGCTGGGACAATTTGTTACCTATTTGGAAAAAGAATAAATCTGGGGGATGGATGTGGCTCAAATGGTTGGGCATCTGTCTCCCATATGGAGGGAGGGACCCGGGTTCGATCCCTGGGACCTCCTGGTTAAAAAAAAAAAAAAGAATAAATCTAGATCTTTACCTTATACCAAAATACTCTAGGTAGGAAAAAAATTAGTATGACTAAAAGCTGAAAGAAAGAATTAGGGAATATCTCCTGATACTTGAATGTAGGAGGCCCATCTAAGGTACAAATGAGAAGTGAAATTTTAAAGGAAAATGCTGACAGATTTAATGATGTAAAAATTTTAAAATTTTGCATGCAAAATATCTCAACTGAATTTAAAATGCATATAAACTGGGGAAATAATTATAGCAAACAATGCAGAGGTTTAAATCTTAGGATACATATGTAAAATAATATATATAAAACATAAAAAAGTTCCTACTAAAAAATAAGAAAATAAAAAACCCCAAAAGATCAATAGGCAAAGGAAGTGAATTGACATATTTGAAATAGGAGTTGTAAATGGCTGAGACAGAAAAATGTTTAACATCATCAGCTGGTATTAAAGAAATTTAATTTAAAACAAGAACAATATGCCTTTTTATACCTGGCATGAACCAGGGTGGTCTCAGCCCTCTTGCTGGAGTCTTCTATAAATGGGAGAAATATGCAGAGACACACAGAGAAAGAGAGCAGTCATTTAACCCTGCTATGTGAGAGAGGACTCCAGGATCACCTACAGCTACAGAAAGAGAAACCCCAAGAGGCTGAGAGAGAGAGGTCGGAGGCTGGAATCAGATGGAGCAGCCCTAGGTAGAGCTAGACATAGACCTGGAGAAGAGGGGCTGGATGAGTGGGCCTCCATTATGCCCTGCCTTGTGCTTGATTGCCTCCAGCTGAGTTCTGAGAGAAAGCCTCTTTAGATGACGCTGCCACGTGCTTGATTGCCCACAGGGGCAGCTTGGTGAGACACCATCTCTTGATGATGCCTTGGTTTGGACATTTTCACAGCCTTGGAACTGTAGGCTTCTACCCTAATAAATCCCATTACAAAAGCCAACCCATTTCTGGTATTTTGTATTGGCAGCCTTTGGCAAACTAAAACAGATAGTAATTTGGCAATCTGTAGTCAGAGTTTAAAATAGTATAAAATTGGAAACAACCCATATTTTCCAAATACGGGAATATTTAAGTGTATACCTACATGCTAACCCACCTAAGAAATGGAGGCATCTGAATATACTTCATGATATGAGAAAATGCATATGCTGTAATAAGTGGGCAAAAGCAACATGCTGAATTGTACATACAGTGTGAATACAACTATGCAAATAAACATATATGGAAATATTTTGGAAAAAATGCATCAATCTACCAATGGTTATCTTTGTTGAAATTATAGGTGATTTTATTTTCTTTCTACTTTTCTGCATTTCTAAAAGGCAAAATAATTCTAAATTGGAGAATAATCTAAAATAAATAGGGACTTTTAACTTCACTGCAACTTAAGTGATTTCTGTTCTAATGGTTCAGGATGATTTTGCTTTCAAGCTATATAAATGATGACAATATTGATACTCAGAAACATTTAAACGGTCCTTTTTGTGCCGGTTACTATATTAACCACTTTATACGTTTTCTATTCCCAGCACATCTTTTAGCCACAAAGGCAACAGCAGGCAATGTTTGCATTAGCCAAGGCATTTTGCAACATTTGACTTGGAAAGTTTTCCTGTGATATTACAAGGAAATCAGCTACAGTAAGGAATGTACCGAAAATAAGGAGTTGCTATGAAGATGATATTAAAGGGATGGCAAGAGACCAACTAACTAGCCAGCTGGCCCGCAAAGGGCATTTTGTCTGGGGTCTGAGGCTAGTCTGCAAGTTTAACTAGGAGGGAGGAATCTGTGCTGTTTTCAGGTTACCCAGGGCTTGCCGTGCTTTGGGAAATTGCTTTATAGTCAGCAAACTCGTGGGAGACTCACAGGTCAGCCGGTGGGTCAGCATCTTGTTGCCCAGGGAGAGGGACGCATTGCTCAGCACATGAGATCTCCACCTTCTATTGCTTGCATCTGGTGGCCTGCAGAGCAGTCGCCGGTACTCGCTGCTTTGCCAATCCCTGTGCAGGGCTCCTTGGTGCCCTGTTCCTCCTACTCCCTCTACCCCTGTCCCTCTCCAGCCTGATGCCATGTTCTGCTCCTCTTGCTCTTCATATTGTAGCTGCCTTGCCATGTCATTTAGAGAAATGTAGTTAAGTATCAGAAGAAACTGATGAATGCATTGAAAGTGGTAGCCTCTGGGAGTGTGATGAAGGGATGGAAAGGGGCAGAGCAGCAGGGGTCTGCTTATCAATATAAACCTTTTACTACTGACTTTGTATTTTTCTCTGCAAATATATTACTTGGATACAAAAAACAGCATCACTATAATACCCAGGTCCCCATCATAAAATAGTGTACAGTATGTATTAGTGCCAGCCTAGATTTTCTCCCCTGTGTTGACACAAGTCCTAGTGGTCTCATTCCATTTACTCTGCATGCTTTTAATAGCACAGACCTATATTGCAATCTTTAATTTTTTTTCCCATTTATTTACTGAATTCTTGCTATATGCAAGGAGTTTCTACAAAAAAACAGTGTATGTTACTGTATACCTTGCCCTGTATTGGGTAATTATTATGTATTGAATATAGTCATTTGGAGTTGGCAATTTTGAGAATGTACATATCTTAAAGAAACTTTAAAAATACTGCTTAGATCAAATAAACATTTATGCCACTTTTCAAAATGTTCCTTTACTTCTTGCCTCTTTGCTTTGTTTAAGCAATGGTAGGTTGAAAGCAGAGGGCAGAGCTAACACCTGAAGAAATGCAGGTTTGAAGAATTTATTCATTAATAAAAGTATTGATCACCAACTATATGCCTGGTAGTAAACTAGACAAGGAAGATGAAACAAATAGGACATAGTCCACACCTCCAAGGAATGGAAGCTATCATTCATGCTTTCATTTTGGGGGTGGGGTGCTTCTGAGATTTGCATGGCTAAATTATATATTTGATGGAGAGCCGGTGTAGCTCAGTGGTTGAGCACTGGCTTCCCACATATGAGGTCCCGGTTTCACTCCCTGGGCCTGGTATCTACAAAACAAAACAAAACAAAACAAAACAAAACAATGTAAATTATATACTTGGAAAATCTTTGCCTGCTTTAAAAACTCAAGTAAGGAAACCCTTTGATTTTTTTTTTTTTTTTTACCGGGAGGTACCGGGGATCGAACCCCGGTCTCTCCATATGGTAGACGGACGCCGAACCTCTTGAGCCACATCCGTTTCCCATCCTTTGATATTTAAAAATGTAAAATAAAAGTTAAAAATATGAATTGATTTTCACATTTCTAGAAGTCATTGCTCCATCAGCTGCTTGCTACAGCGTCCCTTTAAATAGTAAGCATTTGGTAAAAAACTTTATTTGCAAATATACGATTTATACCCCACTTTGTGGAACAACATCTATAGCCCAAGTTCTCAATAATGTTTCCTGCTCCCTCGCCCCTGAGAGCCGTGCTTCCTCCTGCAGGGGCACTTGAAAAGGAGAACTTTCCAAAACTTTGATAGGAGGGGCTGGGAAGAGGGGGGCATGTGAAGTTCAGTCCCTTTTATGGAGATGGCTATGACTGTCCCTCCTCCATGGCAAAAATATGGTGGCACTAAAAGCCAACTGTCCAGAAAGCAGCCTTCAGGAGCACTGAGACCTGAGGGTGATCAGAGCCAGAGGGAAGAGGCCCAGCATCTGACCCTGTAATGGTTTGGGATTGTGGGAAGAAACTGGAGACAAAGGAGATGGGAGCAAGGAGCAGGAACGAAGTGGGAGGACACGGTGGAGATGGAAAGCAGCAATGGGTCAAAGAGCAGCACCCACCTGGCCCCAAAGCAGAGAAAGTCCAATAGGCAAAGGAAAGAGAGATTAGCTCTGCCTTTGAAAAACGCACACCGGATTGGATCCATATACAAATAGCTCCTAAAAACACAGAATGTCCGTGGGATGTGATCAGGGGAAGGGGATGCCCACATGACCTGGGCTGTAGGGACTTGAGCTGGTTATGTAACCTTTATGAAGATGTCTCCTCATTGAAATGAGAACTGTTGTGGGAGTTAAGTAAGATAATCACGTGAAAGCACCTGGCACTTTGCCTCGTACGCAGTAGGAGCTCAGTAAGATTAGTTCTATCTCCTGCCCCACCACATCTCAGGAAAGGTCAAAGGGCTCAATGGCCCCTGTGCTGAATAGAAGGAAACCACAGAGGTCCAAGTACTGGGAGCTGGGGCTGGGTTGGGCCTGGCATGGATAAAAGCAATGGGTGTCCAAATGCGCCACCCTGTAGTTCTCGAACAGGTTGAGCTGTGACACTGTCTACATGGCTCATTCTATTAATTGATGCATATAACTATGCCCAGGAGTCACCAAGGAAACATTTTGATGTGTGTCTGCTACTTAATAAGGAAGGACATTTTCATTTTAGAAAGAATCTTCTTAAATTGAAAAGAGTAAATCTGGTCCTTAAAGGCACTCATCCTGGATATTTGAGGGTACTGAATGTTGAGAGTTGGGCTTCCACTTGGGGAGTGCTCCTCTGTGCACCCCAACAAGTGATATTTCAGCTAAGCCTTACAACAGCCTTACCAGGGAGGCACTTCTCCGAACCAGGCACAGGTAGGTAGGCATATTCCTCCCATCTCCAGATAAGGCTGATTGGGTTGGGAGGACATTGAGCTTGTCCAAGCCAGGAGAATCAGGTTCTGTTCTATTATCATTCCCATTATAAGGGTGAGGCTACTAAAGGTTAAATCACTTGTCCAGTTACCCATCCTGTCAGAGGCAAAGCTCGGATTTGTAGCCAAGTCTGACTCTTGGAGTCAAGATAGCCTACCATCTTGCTGAGCACATTCATATATCTGGCTTTTGGAGGTGAATATATCAAGTTCTAATGGACACAGATTTGGCTGTGGGAGCGTCTCCAGGCTGGTCTTGCACCAGAATGGACCCTGCTTTTCTTTCTTTGCCAGATTGTGTCTAAATACTTGGGACAACAGGATCAGCAGAAGAGGAAGAGCGGCTTAACGTATTTGGGTGGCCATTGCCAAGCGAATGGATTTAAGTTGAAATTGGCCAGGCTGAACACTAGAAGAAAGATATTTTCCTCCACATGTTTCTA
Source organism: Tolypeutes matacus (assembly GCA_026826555.1). Taxonomy (NCBI): domain Eukaryota; kingdom Metazoa; phylum Chordata; class Mammalia; order Cingulata; family Chlamyphoridae; genus Tolypeutes; species Tolypeutes matacus. The sequence continues at coordinate 28,953,597 of JAKSZT010054487.1, forward strand.
AAAATGGCTTTGATGGTGAACAGTTGATATGGGAAAGATATTCCTTCAGTTTCAAAGTATGTTTACAACTATATGGAAAACCTCAAACTCTCTAACTTCATGAGGCTTTCTGAGGTATATGCCACTTGCCCTTTACTTAAATAAAAGGCCCCCCAATAGAAGCAGATACACAAAAAACTTTTATTTAGTGGAAGTTAGACTTACTTCATGGTAATTAACCAGTTACAAGTGCATTTAAATCCATGTGTGTGGACACTGTAGAAATCAGAATAGTCTTGTTGAAAGTCTGATGTTCTGGCTCAGTACGTGACAGCATGACCCAAGGTATAAACCCTACACGCAGTAAATACAGGCCAACGATGATGAGATTTGATTAGCAACACCATAATCATCGTCACAGCTAAGCATTACAGAACACAAAGTCCAAAGACCAGAAGATTATTACTAGAGTGATTCTTACTATAAGCCTTTTCTTCTATTTAAATGTTTCCATAGGATCAGCGGAGCCAGTCCTCAACTCTGGGGACAGAGCCACATCTATATTTTACACTTAAATGGGCCACAGAAACTGTATGCATTCAATGGTCCTTCTGATGCCCATTTCAGGTCGGTGCCAGCTGTCCCTGTGGGAAAGTGCAGCTTAACTGGTGTGTACATTTTATACTGTAAATCTGCAATTTGAAATTTTTCTTTTGTTTCAATTAGCACCAGTTTATTTAATTTTTTTTTCCTGGTGTTACATATTTAGGAAACATTTTATTTATTTTTTAATAAACCAACACACAAAGTCCAAAACAATAGAAAGCAAGAAACAGCCAAAAAATTGTTTTACAGAACAGCATTTAGAAAAACAACATCATTTAAACATTCGACAAATCTATTTACAATGTGCCAAAAGCTGGCAAGGACCATGGCTGAGGGACAGTCATGAAAAAGGTTTATTAACCTGAATCTTCACAGGCTGTATTTACAGTCAGACAGGTATTCAGAAATGTAGTATCAGAACATCTGCATTTGGCTAAAAATCATATAAAAAGACATACCCCCTCTATACCTTCTAAATAGGTAGCAAACATATCCAGTAAAACCATAAGTACCAGGTTTAGAAGCACATTTTTCCATATTTTACATACAAACAGCTCAGAAATTTTCTCAGTGGACATAGAAAAGAATGGGAATGGCAGAGAAATGGGGTTCTTTATTTCTACATTGTCAGATGAAGGAAAGAATATTTTTTTATACTGAGTAACATAGTAAAGCACTGATTAAGGAGCAAAGTCTTAGGGGGAAAAGATTTCATGAAAATACAAAATTAACAAGAGGACTGGAGAAATTTGTGTATATCCTATATGGACTTTCCAAAACATAAGTAATTATCTTTATGCAATTCTGAAAAATAACCAATGATTTGATTTGATGCACAGTATTTTTCTCTTTTGTTCTTTGAAGTAACCCAAACCCTTTGAAGAATGCTTTTTCTTAGATTTAGAAATACAACAGACAAAATCTACACTATATTTATCCAATGCAATACCCATTAATTTTATGCAGTTTTGTTTGTGTGTTACTCCAGTGCTTCTAGCACATCCACTTCTAATGAATTGGGCATATTTTACAAGTGCCAACATGTCCCATTTCATGCTTAAGAAGCAAAATATAAGCCATTTCCCATTAATCACCTTAATGGCTGGACTTGTTTAAAGCCTGAAGTTTCAGAACAAAGTTTAAATTCACTGTCTTTATAAACATCAGCTAGAAGAATATGGGAGACCCACATCCCCATAAGGATATGCAATAAAGTCAATTTCGAATACTTTGCAGTTGTGGTAAATCTCAATGAAAAAAGTTTACTTGGATTCAATTCAAAATATACGTTACACTTTGAAAATGCATAGTTGTAACTTTGTACATTCATTCACTAATACCAAAGACTTTTGTAAGCAATACTTACTCCCAACTGGTGGTAAGATCGTATTTCAAAGATCTCAAAAATCGGAAAGCATAACCTCATAGAGATTGATGTAGTCGCCCATTATTTGCTAATGCTTTTCATTTTAAAACTATGAACACAGAGGAAGGACTGCTCTTTTCTCTTCAGGCTGTCTTTGTCCTTTATTTGTTTAGCAGGCACTAAAAGTAATGCTTTCTACAGACAGCATTTCCACTAAATACCTCCATTTAAACTATTTCATACTTGCATTTTAATATTTTAGATTTGGTGTGGAAAATAATTTGAAAGATGACTTGATTTTTAAAACCTTACCACGGGCTAAGGGCAACAGAGATTTTGCAGTAATTGTTCTCTCCTTCCCCAGCCCCCTTATTTGAAAAAGATGACCGTATGCCACTCCGCGGTTGCATTTGATGATAGTCATGAACCCTTTGGGATCTAGCAATTTCTTCTTATCCTGAGTTCTTCTTCTAAATATATAGGATTTTGATACAGGAAACACTTTGGAATCAATACTACTGTCTGGTCATTCCAGATAGCACATGTTTAAATGGCAGACCATTGTCTAACCATTAATATACAAAAATAGGAATTTTAGGGTTTGTTGTAGGAAAATATTGACTAATGGCATTTTGAATATATATGAGCCACATTCCTGGGCTATTTTACACCCAGGGCATTCTCAGTTTCTGAAGTCACTGAAAAAAAGTCTATTTTGGGGGTATTGAGATCTTCCCTAAAAATCTAAATCTATTCTAAAGCTCTCTACCAGTGATCTAGAAGATTTCCCAAACAGTTGGGGTACTCATTTGCTATCATCACAGGGGTTGGTCAAGTCACAGCCATTGATTTCCAACAAGCAGAGTATAGGAAAAAAGTTTAATAAGTAAAGCAAGGGTTTGTAATTTGTAAAATATTTTTTTTTTTTTTTTTTTTTTTTTTTTGGTGGCAGGTAGTTTATCGCTAAGCTACCCTGTAGATCCCTGAGGGCTAATTCAAACTGTCAGCTACTGGCCCAAAGAGCTCTACCGTCTTTTCTCTCTGTCCTGTCATCTGTGCCCAAAACATATGGAGAGGGTTCCACAGGGGTGACCAGGTGAGTGCTTGACAATATGAGGGGACTGGGGTCGTTGTTCTGTCCATAAATATAAAATTAAAACAATTATGCCCTGCAGGAGCCACTTCCTTTTCATATAGTAAAGGCCAATTCAGTTTTCATGCTCTATAATTGTGGGCAGAGGTCAGGCCTGAAGTAATTAAACGTGAAGCCCTCTTCTTCTTCTGCCCTTCAGAGTTTCCTCACGGTGTTGACCCCCGGAGGAAAGTGGTTGGCCCTGATCACTGCAGTTAGCTTTCCACGCAGTTGGACGGGGCGGTGGGTAGGTGCCTTGTGTGGGGGACTGAGTCAGTGTGAAGGGATTACGTGTCTAGCTTGTCATTCTTTATCAGTGAGTCTGAACAGACCTTTTGTGGGGAGTGTGGCATGTTGTATGTTGGCTGAGCTGCTCTCCGAATGATCATCTAAAACTGTTCTGACAGTTGGAAGTTCTTCCCCTGAAGAAAAGTGGCAGCCACATTGACAGAGCCTAATTTACCATTCATGGTAATATTTATTGCCTTGGAGCTTAATTGAAGAGAGAAAAATCAGCAGCACAGAATAGCTCTTGTTGCTGCTGGTGTCCAATCCGGGGTTTTGGGAATGGACATTCTAACAGGCAGTTGCCGGCTTGGGCAGATGAAGATAAAGGGGGACAGGGACGTCTCACTAGCAAATTGTGTTGGTAGCTGCCAAGATGGAGGGAAACAACAAATAATTAGAATGGGAATTTTTCTTCTCTTTCTCTTTTTAAGCTTACTTCTCCACAGTGCTGGTTTTCCTCTGCAGTCAGAGATGTAGAAAGAATCAGAAGAAAATAAACTACTTTTTTTTTAAGGAAAATCCCTGCCTTGATGACAACTCTCTTGCCTTTTTCAGGAGTTGCCATTTTTTACTTTAGCTATTTTCAGAATTTAAAAGTGAAGGGATTTACCCCTAGTAAAAAAGTGTAGTAGTTAATTAGACTCAAGTTAATTTTTAACATTTTCATAATATAAATAAATGTCTTCTCTTAGGAAGCTGGTAGTTAATTATACCAATGTTGCCCAATTTGAAAGAACATTTTATAAAAATGAGCACAATTTAATCATACTCTCTACCTTCTTTCAAAATCTGTAGTTATCTTTTCTCAAAATGGTAGCTTTCTACTTGTGTCTTAAAACTTGGGTCCTTTAAAATCCCACCGCTGCTGTGGCACTGGTGCTAAACATTGCAAAATAGACTTCTTTTCCACCAGGGGAAGAGGGACCTCCCTCCTAATAGTTCAGAAATAGAATAAAAGTATCATTCAACAAAAAGCCTGTTAAGAAAGTAGACGGCAGTCCAAAATGGCTTTTTGAGGTCCCTTCCAGATCTGTGACTAAATTCCTTGCCTGTCGCTATACTCCACACTCAAGTTGCAAAACCTGGTAAACGAATGGGAGCATGTAGGATGAAATTCACTCATGGATTGGACTGCCTTTTAATCACTTATAATGACAAAATCTCAGACATTGCTAAGATATGCATTGCTTAAAGCATATTCATATTTAAACACAACTTAACCACATTACCATTTTGATTTAATAGTACTTTTTGATTTGATAATTACAAATTGTAAATTTGAGCTGGTTTTAAGTTTACTGAATTAGTTTGTTTACATTGATAACAAATGTTGAATGTTAGCAGAAAACTTTTTTTCCAAGGAGCCAAAACTTTTCCTCAGATCATCACATTTGCTAATAGAAATCCTATAATTAGTCACTCTGTTGGGTGGAACTTAGGGAATGGGGCAGGGCGTGGTAGCTACTTATGATAAAGGGGTAAATTTGAGGATGGTTATGTTTGCATTTGACAATGTGAATGAGTGAAGGAGTGGGCTCTTCTGTACTGGAACCCATGGGACTGGATTGAAAGGATAGTTAAGAACGCAGTGGGTCCCTGGGTCTCCTCAGTCCCAGAGGAATTCTGGAAGATTGAAGTCTGAGCCAGCCTTTTCAGGAGCCCTTTCCCTCCTCCCTGCCGGCAGTGATGAGGCTGACACAAGTTCAAGAATACTCTGGATTGGCCTTGCAGGTGGGTGGCGGTGATTCTAAATGTTTCTACTTTACACTGGGTTCTTAGGAAGATGAAATGAAATAATGTATCCAAGAGTCATACTTTTTGATATATGTGAAAGGGTTGGTTTTTATTCCAACACTATCAGGACCCTGGTATAAGACACAGTTTAAAATAATTTAGTCCATCCAAATTAATGAAGCAACTTCATAAATTATTCCATGACACATTTATTACCATTTTACTTTTGCCCTCAAAGATGTGAATGTTTTCCATGTGGAAAAATTCCCTATGAAGGGGAGTGGACACTCCAAAATATCTAATTGCCTGCCAGTTCTGAAGCAAGGATGTTGCCATATCAGAGGCGAAACATGAGCAATTTCACATTGTGATGAAAACTTATGAGGCAGGATGGTGAGGGAAGGGGGTTGGAGAAGATGGCAAAGGGCTTTGCAACAAGGAGGCAACGTGTGCTATCTCGGAACTACAGGGAGCTCCTGGCTGCCTTCTCTGAAGACACAAGGCTGCTCTTTGCCAGCCCCTCGTCACAGTGGTCACGGCAGTAAAACAGTAAGAAAGTTAGTATTATCGTCAGGGCTTTGGACCATGGCCTGGGCATGCCAGAAGGTGGCAGAGCAAGATCTGGATAATATTTCAGTATATTTTGATCAGAGACAAGGCTACTCTAAAGTTATCAAGTCTTCCATGAGAATGATTTCTGGGTAGAAACGACCTCTTTCCCTTCTTTTATTTCAGTTGTCCATAGTGCATCGTGTGAATTTGTGTGGATAAGGGAGGACCTTGACCCAATGACCATGGAATGTGAAATATACTTTCCACAGCATTTGAAACAGGTGGCCTTTGGGCTATAGCTGGCTACGTATGGGCTCTCTTTGATCTGCACAGTGTTGACCAAGAATTTGAGTTGCCAATGTTGCAGCATCAGGTAACGTATTTCCAAGTCAGAAGATCTGGCAAATCTGGCCTGAATTTCTGCGTGGCCACAAGTGTCTAGAGCTGAGTGTGGAACCCCTTCAAATGGGGCATCCATTCTCCAGTTCACCCCAATCTCCCGCATTCTCTAGTGTCCTTTTTATGCCTGATCTGCATTGCCCATTTACAGAACCTGCCTGGCTCTTCTAAAGCATCTGAATTTTCAAACTGTGCTATAAACCAATAGGAAGCTACTCTCTGAAGATGAAACTAGATTTATCTGGTTCAATAAACACTTCTTGGGGACTTTAATGCAGCCAATTGATATTCCAAGAGTATAAAGATAGAGATTTGCAGGCTACCTCATCTCAAAGACTGGGAGTCAACGTTATGTACGGTTTTCCTTAACTCCATCCATTTGTAGTCCTCCTGTGTGCAGATTCTAAAGCCTACTTGAAACCTTGGTCTGCATGACTCTCTTGTTACCTGAAAGGGGTTGGCTAATGGTACTATGACTCTTCTTTCCCAGTTGTCATTTGATGTTATCATCATGCATGGTTTATTAGGCTAGCTTTTGAATTATTAAAGTCTTAGAAAGAAAAGACATTTTCTTGTTTTAACAGTGAGTGGGCTTGAAAAAATGGTATAGTATCATAAAACAGTTTTGGCAAAGCTCAGAATCATTTGTGCAGTTAATAACCTCTCTGTGGCTCCCCTCTGGGTTTCCCGACTCTGGGGAACCGCAGTCGTTTTCTGATCACAACCTGTGTGCCTTGTGTGTGCGTTCTTCATAGTGAAAGGTCAAGCACTTGTTCTGATAAGAAAATGAAAGTTATTTACTTAGTGTTGAGGACAAAATTATTTTAAGCACTACTGATCACCTAAGAATTCTATCTCTGGACCTACATATTATGATTTTCAAAATTTCCACCAAATGATAATTGCGAGTTAAATGGAGGCCCATGGTTCTGGTAGGTAGAGTGGTAATTTTGTGACATGGAATCTATCGTTTTACACTAAAGAATTTACAAGACTACTTCCCCCATGGCCTATAAGCATACCTGCTAATACTTCGTAGATGTAAGAAATATAGGGTGATTCTTAAAGTGCCTTTTATCCATAAAACGTTGAAAACACACGGAAAATGACAGAAGCAATAGTTGCCATGTTGATTCTCTTGCAATCACTGTTGCGTCTGATCTGCATTTCTGCCCTTGCTGCAGAGGGTTAATTGAAAAGATATGTGTCAAACACTTGTTTAAAAGTGGCATAGCCCTTTGGAGAGCAGGAATTGCTTATAATATTAACATTTCCTGTCTGGTAAAATACTGCATTAAAAAAAATAAGCCACAATGTATAAAACCAAGGTCATTTCCCACAAAATGTTCATGTTCTCAGTGATTACAAAACACTGCATCTTGTAAAATATTTCCAGTTTTGTTAACTTGAGCAGGTACTAATGCTTATTATAAAAGTGTCAGGTCTCTTAGAATTGTAGAGGCTTAAGCAGTATACCTTTTGTTTTGTTTGAAAAAATTAAAGTGATGATTGTATTTTAGATTATATTTTGATACAACAGATTACCATTTTGATTCTCAGACTGACAACAAAAAATTATAAAACATGAGATTGTCTTCAAAAGAGGAACTATTTACAAAGCAGGACCAGAAGTAAAATTCCCATTTTGATTCCTGGTCCTCTGATAGCTACGCCTTTTAAAGCATGTAAATTATTGGGTATGGACTTTTTCAAAGTCAGTCACCACAAGCAAACTAGTCAGTCTTGATACATTTTATGCTTTCTTACTCTATATATGGTGTGCATTACTCAGTGATACAATTGGTACCTAAAACTTCTAGTCTCATCTTATTTATTGACTTCTGTATTGATTAGTTACGATGCAAAAAGACATGATGAAACAGCTGCAAGGTGGAGAAATCCAGACTGGGAGAGTCTGTGTGCTGCTGGGAGAGTTCTTTTCTTAAAGAAATGAAATTTCTAGTTGACCCGTGTGCACAGAGCGTTCTCCAAAGCAATCCACATCCTCATCTCTATTCATGAATCCTGCTCTGTTTCCACTCATTTGTACACATAAATTCTTCTCTGTGTGCACACAGGCGAACGCTACAGTACACATGGTCCATAGAAATTCTACAGGGCTATGAGCACCTTATCCATAAGAGTCCATGGGAGTTTGCTCTTTGACATGCTATTGAAGCAAAATGAACATCTGTAACGGCTTTCTTCCACAGGATTCTGCTTATAGCTAATAAGCAGTCAATTCAACCGGGCGATTACAGAAGGGAAGAGCAAGGCTTCATATTACAATTACATTCAGGAAGAGCCTCACACAAGTCTATGTATATCCACCAGGGACTGTGCCTGTGAGTCAAACATCAGCCTTAGAACTCAGATTGGCTACAAATAAACAGTTCTTTTTCACAGGGCATGCCCTCAGGCCTCAGAAAAGTCGGTACTGTCCAGTTCATCAAGATTGGTCTTGAAATTCTATCATGTTCATTTAGAAAAAATTGTTCAGACTAGAAAAGAATTAAAGATAAAATTCTTCCTAGCTTTAGGATCCACCAGATCTTTTTTTCACATATTCTTTCATTTTCCCTGAGGAAAGATTATTTACAGTATGTTGCTACTATTCTCAAGGTATTCTCTTCTCTTTATAGAATTCTTGTCATATTTCTCCAAACGTTATATCAAGTGAATGATGCACTTTTTCCAATCAAGTCTGATGAAGGAGGAAGTGGATTCAGCAGTGCCGACTAATTCAGGACTGAGAGCTGCTTTCAAAAGTGTGGCTTAGTGACACCAAAGACGGCAGACTTAAATGGCAATGATCTTGACATTTGATAGAGGACATTTCAGTTGCAGAAATCTTTTGCATCGTACATGCTTCTATTTCACTACAAAGTTTTTGGAAAGCTCAAGAACTGTAACATGCACCATCTTCTATAGAAAATGTTCATCTGCAAACATGATTACGACCGGGCCAGGTATTCTCTGATGCAGGACACCTCGTCGGTGCACGAGCTGCTAACAGGCACTCCACAGCTGAGTGCTCACATCCCTGGGCAGAAACTCACTGCCTCTTCCTGACACTGGCTTTGCCAACCAAGGGAGGAATGTTTCCAGCAAGTGAGGTGGAGAGAAGGAGTCCGTACCCACTGGAGATGTGCAGGGCCAGTCTGGCACCCCTGCCCAGAGCTATTTCTCCTTGTTCAAGGCAGCTGCTCAGGACGGAGAACACGGTGGCTCTCTCGGAGGTGCCTGGGGCTCCCTCGGAGGTGCTGATTGGCCCCATGAGGATGGACAGGAGCCAGCTGTCCACAGGCCTCTTTCATCTCCTCTCTGGCCCCAGTCCACTGGCTACCTGTATGTTTCCTCCAAGTTGTCACAATACCTTCCACAAATCGGGCGTGCGTCCTCGGGGCAGGACAAAGGCTTACAACTACTGCCTGATGAACACTCTGCTTTGCAGTGCTCCAGAGAATGCCCTGCCTGTCAGGATGAAATGCCTTCTTTGGAGAGAAACAAGGAAACTTTTTGGAAGGAAAGGTTATCAAGGGAGAGAAAAAAAAAAGGGAAAGGCTACAACATGCCTTAATAAGAAACACTTTGGAACCAGAATCCATTGTATCACCACTCCTTTTGTGCAGACAGGCCTCTGAGGTCACTGTGAGCAAGGGGGCTCCAGCTGAGCAGCCAGCTTGCAGTGGGACTCTCCCTTCCACCCTCTCCCCTCCTCCCCCTGCCAAATAAAGACATAAAAAAAACTTGGTTACATCAAGATGGCATAAAATGAATATCTGGCTTAATTTGGCACTTCATTTAGTTCCAAATATAACAAAATAGCTCTTTTTAAAAAAATTATTTTTACAATCAGTGGCTGTATATTGCAATTCATAGCTTTCTGGTTGGCTTTTAAGAAGGTAGAACCCCTCTTTTTTTTAAGGTCAGCCAGGTGAAGCTTGGTGTTCCCCTAGTTATTAAAATCCTTGGTGCAGGGGTAGGTGTCTGTGTGTCCAGAGAGATCTGTCTGCACCTGGAAGCCAGAGAGGAGGGTACACAGAACCCCAGGCTGAGCAGCTGTACCCACCTGGCTGGTCAGCAGAAAGGAGCCCCCATGCAGGTGGAAGATGCAGATGAGTATGTGTGATGAAGGCTTTAGGCAGGGGTTCTTGACCGTTTTTGTTCCATGGACCCCTTTGCCAGTCAGGTGAAAACCATGGACTCCTTACTAAGTCTACACTATACTATGCATTATTCAATAAATACATCACACCCAATCCAACATGTTCCCACAAGAATAATGTTTTTTTGAATTTCAATTCAAGCTCACAGACCCTTTGTTAAGAACCCCTGCTTGAGAGAGAAGAAATTACAAGGAAGCTGAATTCAACTCTACGCTTCTGCTTACGCCTGTGCATTTATCAAAAGCCAGGTAAAGCCTGAGCTCTGCCCGGCTCGGCCAGAGCTCAGGACGGCTATGGGCTATATATTTGGGGTAAGAGCCATGGAGTCCTGCTCCAGGGATTGTGCCACAGTGTAGATCTCTCCCTCCTTCCGCTCCAAAGTTCTGGGAGGGGAGGCTGTGTTTAGACCCTCATGACTTTAATCTTTTTTGGTTAGTGATTTAATCCAAGGATCAGGGGCCCGGAAGCTTTGCTCAAGAGAAAAGCCTCTGCTCCAGGTTTGCACCTGACCATTGATTAAGGACACAGTGAACCAGCTCGGACAGCTGACTAGGCCTAGTCTTGTCCCTCCCTCCCCCCAACATAGCTCAGGGCCTCTGGACCCAGTCAGTGGCCTCATCTTCCAGCAGCGGGTGACTGCAGGTGAAGCAACAAGAAACCCGGGAGGAGAAAGGACAAGCTGGGTGGAGGAAGCAAACACCTTTCTGCAGTTAAAAGATGCCCCTTCCTGGCTGACCTCCAAACACTAAAACACACACAGCTGGTGCTATAGCTGTTATTGATTGGTAATCAGGATGTGAAATTAAATGAAGCTCTTTTTCTGTTCTCTAGAAAGAGTGTTTTAAAGGAAAAAATAAAGGGAGAAAGAAAACAGGGTCTCTTACAAGGAATTAAACATCATAAGAGAGTTTAAAAAATAAAATTGCCAAAATATGCAAATGCACAGATTGAGGATGTTGCACTGTAGTACTCCCTTATGTTTCCCCTGCTTACATAAAAAAAGGGAAAAATCTGTTATTACTAGGTGACTTCTTTCTGTTTTTTAAAAGAAGTGCATGTGCAATCTTTAAACATGTATTTCTTTCCTCTGTGCAATTTCATTCCACATTCCTATGGCTGATCCTATGTCCCAGTCCCCACACAGTATATCCTTTTAAGGTACCCTTAACTCTTTGCATAGGTATAGGAGAAGTAACTGATTAGCAGGGCAATTGAGAGGAGGGGAGATAGAGACTGAGCTGATTTATCGGGCTTGACAATGACTCTTCCCCTCCCGACCTCCACTACTACCAAAACCAAACAAACAATAACACTAGGCTAGAAAGCCTGATAAATGAACACAAGACAAGCTCTCGCCCCACTAACTCGATAGATTCCTATACCAACATGCATTTTCCTTTTGGTGTTCTGTATGTTACCTTCTGAACTAATTTTTAGTGAATAGTTCCAACATTTTTATAAGAAAAATAAAGGTTTGAATCTTCCATTTACCCTTTCATAACGTTTATATTATCCATTAACTCATCTCCCAGACATGCTAAAGCATAAAACCTATAAAAGTGCACTCCGAATGGAAGTTGGTTTGTTGACCAGACATGACTTTCTGAACAGGTGGGATGTGTGTGTGTGTGAAGGTTGTACTCTGCTGTCTTAAAACATACTGTTGCCATAGATTGGAGTTCTCTACCCTTTCTGAAATCAGTCAACGCAGGGGTTTTGAGGAAAGGCTGGATGACCCAATAACCTGGTATCAACCTTGACAGACAAGCAGTAACAAACAGATCTGGGCTGTGGTTTACATCACATCCCTGAAAGGAACATCAAGGCTTACCCAGAGGGCTACATGTGCCAGTTCCTGGTTGGGTTGTGGCAGGTTGAGAATTAGCTGTGCTGCCTCTTGGTGAAGGGCTTCTTATTAATCAAAGGAAGACTCCTAGATGTTTCTCAAGAGTGACTGCCAAAGTCTGCTGGTGATGCCCATCCATTGCCAGTCTCTTTTCGAGTTTATGCCATCCCAGGGCCCTCCAACCCTCCAAGCTAATAGCTCTATCATGGTGCAGATGGGGTAATTCTCAAAAAAAAAAACAAAAACAAAAAAAACAAAACAAAACAAAAAAAACCCAAGAACAAACAAACAAAAAAAGACATAGAAAAGATACCGAGTGTTGCATTTTCTTGCAACACATTATGATGTGTACTCCTCCAAGAAGTCAAATTGAAAACAGGAAAAAGACTATCACAATGAAAGTTGGTATCATTCTTTGTACAAATGCTACTGAATAATATGTAGCTTTTCTTTTTTAAGTGTCAAAAAAACCTCAGCAATGGCATTATTCAGAAAGCTTATCAAAAGATGCCTCCATTTTAGGTAAAATGGGATTTGTTGGTTCAATTGCTACAGAAGTTCACAAGTTTTAAGACCTAGATATACAGCAAAAAAGTTGACCTTTTTTTTTGGAAGGGAGAAAAATGTTATAGCTGCTCTAGGCTAGATTCTCAGTAAGAGCCATAAGCATGGAGACTCTCCTTTCTTTTGCTGTAATTCCACCATGGTTCCTCGAAGGGCTCTTCCTGGGCTTCAAGTGCATTTGGAGGAAGGAAAAGCTCTTTTCAAAAGCTGCAGTGGAAGAAGCAGCCAGAGGAGGTGGCTGTTCTGCCTGGCACAGCTGTCTGGCTTTTCAGTCGATGAACCTCTGGCAAGCCTTCTTCCAGCGGCAGGCAGTGCACCACATGTCCCGATTCTCCATGCCGTACACCTTCCGGCACTTTTTGCCTTCTCCCCGGGGCTTCCTGTAAGACACACAAGAGAAATGTATTCAGTGGGAGGCATTCAACTGGCCCAATCTTGAGTGCCCCAAATGCCTTGAAAGCACAAGAAAAAAGTTAGGAGATGTAGTAGGGAGTCTCTCTAGGTTCAGACTTTAACAAGTGGTAGATGTTTTTACAGCAACTACATTTAGCTCTTACCATTTGTTACTATAACCTTTAAGTTTCTTTTTGGCCATCTTTAGAAAACCAAATTAACAGTAAGCAAGAGAAATACCAGTAGAGAATAATATTACTCTGACAGTTGTTTAAATATAGACTTCTCAAGTACTCTCTTGCTTCCCAAATTTCTAGTGAAGGGACTTCTTGCGAGGTCCTCCTTGATTTGTAGTTCATTTAATTCAGAAATTCATGCAACATGGCTTTTAAAAGACCCAATCAACACCATTACCAATTCTGCAGGAAAAGTTACTGTAAATTGTTACCCCCATACAACCAAGAAATCTTTGTTCAAAGTTAATGATGGAGAAAAACCATGAAAACAAAAGAAAGGGTGTTTCAGGGATTCCTGGGAAATTACAGATGATCCTGTCTCTGGCTTCTCTTTTCTTGCCATTCTTCCAATTTTTACTTAATTCTCTTGAGCTGAGGCATGTGGAGTTGGCGGTATTCATACCTCAGAGTGACAGTTGCTCTGGGCGGGGAGGACAGCACCGTGTGAGTGTGTTGTCTCTGCTCTCCTTGGCCCACTGGATGCTGATGTGTTGGGGAGACCTGGTAAATACATGGAAAACAAAGTTGACAGAGTGGTTTCTCCTCACCATGCATTTATTTAGCCTTTGCCCTTGACCATTAGATGCAGAAGTGAAGTGCTTCCTTCTCAGAGACCACATGCTAAAATGGGCAGGATGATGCTCATGGCAGAATTTAAATGAATCCCCAAGGAGAAAAGACCCACCAATAATGAATACTTTAAAAATTCTCATGACTTCATATTATGCATTCCAAGTTGCCCATGATAGTATATTTTCACTTGAATCATATTTTACATCTTAAAGCATATTCTTGCCTATTTTATTTAATCCTCGTGAACACTGTCAGGGAGAGCAAGCCTCACGATCCCCCTTCTAGAGATGAAAATATTTAGAGAGGTTAAGGGATTTAGTTAAGATTACACAGCTGGTCAGTGGTAACAACGTAACACAGACCCGGCCTTCTGTGTGCTCTTCCCATTAGATCATCCACCGTAAGATAAATGAATTCCTGCCTTAGACAACTAAGCAACTTTGGGATCCAAACGAGGAATAAAGGCAAGAATCAAAAAGCTGAGCAAATCAAGAACATATGTCATCCATACTACACTGCCCACTCACATGGGCCAAGTACAGTGATAACAGCTGTCATTTTCACAACTACGCTATGTGCTAAGTGCTATTATTGTTCCCATTTTATAGATGAGAAAACTGAGGCACACAGAGGTTAAATAACTTGCCCAAGGTCACAGAACTTATAAGCAGCTGGGTCAGGGTGGTGATGTGGCTCTGCCTGACTCCAGAGCATGTGCTGAACAATTTTATACTTCTGTCCCTGGTCCTAATCGTAGGAGGGCCCTTCTCCTTGATCTCTCTTGGATTTCTCACTTATCGCTTTCCATCACCTGCTGTCATAACACTAAACATCTTCTCAACTCTTGGGATTCACAAAAGCTGCAAAAAAAAAAAAAACCCAACCAACCAAACAAAAAAACCCACCTCATTTTTATAACAAAAGAAAAATGATGTTTCAGGTAATTATATGGTATTGCCATATATAGAAGAGCATACATTTAGTAATTTTAAAAATTAACCACCTAGAAGCCAACATAACCACAGCAATCCCCTTGTCAATTAGCCGTCACAGAAGCATTCCTAAGTCATATGTATAGAATTGATTTTCTCTTAGATGTATAGGTACTAATACTTTCTATTTTCTTTCAATGTAAAGGAATGTTCTTTGGGATTGTCTTCCCAGACTTTGGAAATGGGAGGGGGTGGGGACACATTAATTTTAAGAAGTTATACAGGTAAGTAAAAAACTTAATGTTTTAAAACCATTATTTCCATTAGTCTGATTTTGAACCATTGGTCTTTACTTTTTGCTAACGTTGGACTGAGGGCCAGCAGAGGGGAGTAACAGATTTTTTTCTTTAAAGAAAAATTTTGGAGATCAGCATATGCCTTTTATATGGATATTCATATAGGTCTGTCCAAGAGCAGCAACCCCACCGTGCCCCCATTCCCAAAATGGACTTAGTTTTATAGAGGCTGCATAATAGCTTTGTAATCCTCAGCCACTGGGATGACCCAGAATATGCTCATATGAGTTGGTTTAGACTATCAGGATAATAACAATAAAAATTTAAAAGCGAATGTAGAACTTGTAGAATCACAAGAGTATCACCTTATATTTAGCCAAGGAGCAGGAAAAATTTACATGGCAGTGACACTGCTTTCATCAGCTGGGGAGACAATGTGGTGGGTCCTAGCTTTCACACATTTGTCTTTTGAGTAACCCTTTTGCATGGAGTGATGTGAGATCATTGGATGGCAGAGTACTATCATATTTACTCTTCATTCAACAGATATTTATTAAGTACTTACTATGTGCAAGACACTGTTCTAGATTTTGGGGATATGGTAGTGAACAAAACAGAATCTTGCCCTAAAGTAACTTACAATAATCTGGTGGGCAGACAGACAATAAATACTAAAACTAATGAGATAAATTTAGTGATAAGTGCCTAATGAAAATAAAATAGGTTAATGGGCTAAGTTGTTATTGAAGCAGAGGACGTTTATTGGTTTAGGCTGATAAGGGAAGGCTTCCCCAGGTTACCTTGGGCACTGCAGGGGAGGGGGGTATGGAAAGCAATGATAAAGACCTCCAAGTGGGGTGAGCTGCACAGTCCCAGTGGGGCTAGAGGGTGCTCTGTGGGAAGCAATTCTAAGTACAGCAGGAAACCACTGGAGAGTTTTGAGGATTCCGTGAGACTGGTTGGGTCTCCCTGCATTCTGGGCTGGACTGATCATTCAAAACACTTCCCTTGCAATCTTGGGACTTAACTTCAGTTTTCTCATTTCTCAGTAGGTGCTAGGATCCACTGAGAGCACAGCACACTGGTTAGGTGTGTTCCAAAACCCGCAAGGTTTGCAGATAGGCAGCATATGAGTTTGGAATCCAAGAGCTAGAATATTTTTAAACATCTTTTATTTTACTACATTGTAGGAAATCTTCATAATTTGAGAAAGTTCTGCACATGGCTTTTTAAGTCGGTAAATAAATACTTTTAGAGCAGCTTTTATTTTTCCTTCCACAAACTACTATTATGATATATATTTTCTACCCATGTCTCTAATTGTGAATTCCTACCAGCTACTGACAAAATACAGAGCTGATTTTTTAATAAAAAGTTATATAATAATAATGATAATAACAAACCTCCTTGGAGAGTTTTGAGAAAGTAGACCATCTGATCTAAGGCTTTAAAAATATCACTTGGGCTCTTTAGAAAGGAGCCTGCAGAGCAGTTAGGAGGCTTTTGCAACATTCCAGGCAAAAACATACTGGTGGTTTAGATGAGGGTTGTGGCAGTGGTGATGAGAAGGGCCTGAGTTCATGTCTTTTAGAGGCAGAACCTAGAACTTGCTGATGGGTGGGATACAGGAAAGAGATAATCAAGACAATTCCTAGACTGAATCAAGGGTGAAATCAAGAACAGTCAAGGATGAATCCTAAGCTCTGAGATGGGAAAACTGGTAAAGAGGCAGGCTGCAGGAGGAGGGTGGAACACGGTTTTGAAAGTTACATGAACACAGATTGGGGACTATGGACCTACTGCAGGAAACACCCTTCCCCAGTCTTTATTCCTGCTAACGGCTCCCCGAAGGCTAGGGCTGGGTATATGCACGTTACATGTGAAGGCCCGTGGGCCGTCCAATGGCAGCCCCGTCCCCAAGCCCTAACAGACTTGGGTCTCTACAGGGTGCGTAAGAGCAAATGACAGAGAACCCAAGTGGCACCTCAGCAGATTGCTCAGTTCTGTGGGAGAAGGAAGACGACCTAAGTCCTGAGTTTTCCTTGAGTTTTTTTTTTTTCCCGCTATTTAAAAAATTTCTTTTATTATTATTTTTAAAATTTTAATTATAAAGAAGCTTTAGACTTTTAACAGTAAGACAATCATGTTTTAGCCTCTTATTTTCAGTGGGTATGAGGATGAGGACACCCAGGGGTGACTGAGGTAGGAAATTAACATTTATTCAGCACTTACAAACGTGAAAGACAGGTATTAGGTTATTTATTATCTCTTTTAATCCTCACAACAAACCTACAAAGTAAGGGATATTGTCTGTGCCTTACAGGTGAGGAAATTGAGGCTTTGAGCAGGGAAGTGACCTGCACACCATCCCAGAGCTAAAACCAGCAGTGGTGGTACTTTACCAAGTGCTTGCTATACAAGCTAAGTACTTTTGATATACTATCTAATTTAATTGTCACAACAACCCTATGATGAAAGTATTATCATCATTTCCATTTTGGAGATGAAAAAACAGAGAGGTTATGGAAGGTAAATGTGTGCCCTAAGTTAAAATATAAATAAAGACCAGTCAACCAGTATTTTGGCTATCCCTACCAGTGGCCTCCACATTTTAATCTTTTTTTTTTTTTAAACATCTTAACCATTACTAACTTCCATTTTGAGGCATGCTCTGTAAAGTATATAATATACTCAAACAGTACTATGTCTATATTATTTCTAAATAAATAAAATTATTGGAGCTGCAAGCTCAGAATTTGTCTATTGATGGGCTATGACCAGAAAAATCTCAAGAACTCTAAACTATAAAGAATGCTTCAAAAATCATGGCTAACCTATCCCAGGTTTTGAGTATATTTCTGTTATATCAATCATTTCTAAAAGAGGAGAATCCACTTTACTTGATCCCCATTTTACAGTCAAAAGAGATGGTAAACGTCACAATAATAGTTGGGGTTCCTAAATGCTACCTGCCTGTCAGGCACTGTGCTGAGCCCCTTGCACAGAGTAGCTGGTTAAATTCTCGCCCCAGCATACACTTCTACACGAGAGCATTAGCAACTTCCGGGAAGATGGTGGACTAGAAAGACACAGGACTCTCTACTCTCCCAGAAAAATAGCTAGAGGACAGGAAGAAATGGCCTGGGAGAAAAATCTTCTGGGGTTTAGGACCCCAGGGGAAGGCTGGACACTGCCCAGAGGAGAGGGGGGCAAAGGAAAAGAACTGCGATGGTAACACTGTGAGTTAAAAGCCACAGCAGCAAATGCTGGTGCCCTGTCCCACACTATAGACACTTTTGAATTTTCAGGCCTTGGGTCTGGTGGCTACAGACAAAGGAGGCCCCAGGGATCCAGCTCCCCAGGAAATGGGAGAGAGAAGGACACAGCCTAAGGTTCACTCAGCTTTTGACCCACAAATTTAGTCTACTATGTCCCAGGAGCCCTTCCAGGCCAGGTGGGGCCACATCAGTGTTTGCCTTGGGAGCTGGCAAGGGACTAAAGAGGTCCATCCTCTTTAGAGGGTATGGAATATCTTCCTATCCAGGGGAAAAGGGAGGAGCCTGCCAGCAAAGGCTGGAGAACTGCCTCTGAGAAAGCTTGAATTATGAGGCTCTTAGCCTCCAGGCAGGAACCTCTGTCACAGTGATCCAGTCCTTGTTGCATCAGACAAACTCCAACCAGGCACTGAATTGAGAAGGTTGCCAAAGACCACCATATGCTGGCAGACCAAAAAAGTGCAAGTGAGGAAATTAAAAGTAAGAAAGAAAGTTTTTTTCTAGTCTTTATAGCTGCCCTCCCTGAGGCACTAGCAAGTGGGTCTGCAACCCATTACTGGGTCCAGGGCCCAGATTTGAGCAACTAACAGGGACAATCCTAAATATCCAGAACAGGTTGAACCAAGAATCAAAGAACAGCAGTAACACAGCCTCCCACCACTAAATTCCTATGAAAGAGAGAGAAATTGAGCATCAGAGTAAACTCACCATTATGTTAATATCAGACAAAAAAACAACCTCACATTATGCTAAGTGATAGAAATCAGACACAAAGTACTCTATATTATATGATTTCATTTATATAAAATGTAAATACAGGACAGTGGATGAAGCTCAGTGGTTGAGTGCCTGCTTCCCATGTATGAGGTCCTGGGTTCAATCCCCGGTACCTCCTAAAAAAAAAAAAGGTAAACATAAATCAATTTATAAAGATAAAATTAGATTAGTGATTTACGTAGGACTGGGAGAGGAATGCTAAGGCATTTTTCTTTTTGAGTAATGAAATTTTTCTAAAATTTGTGGTGATGAATGCACAACTTTGTGATTATACTAAAAGCCATAGATTATACACTTTGGATAGATCACATGGTATGTGAATATATTGCAATAAAACTGCTTAATAAATAAATAAATAATTGTGAAAGAATAGCCAGAAATAGCAGCTATGAACAGCAGGGGAAGCATAGAGAGATAGAGAGGTGAAGAATTTTCTTGTTTGTTTGTATGTTTATTGTTATTATTATTGAAATAATGAAAATGCCCTAATAATGATTGAAGTGATGAATACACAACTATGTGATTATACCAAAAACCATGAATTGCACACTTTGGATGAATCGTATGCTTTATTAATATGTATCAATAAAATTGATTTGTTAAAAAAAAAAAAAAAAAAGAGCATTAGCACTGAGCACATTGCTTTAAGAGTTCATGGAAGTCACTCAAGGTCATGGCTCATAATGCCAGAGCCAGGCTTAATATCTGAGCCTCATACCAGGGTAGTAATGGAGATGTTGTGCCCTTCTGTCAATATATTGGAGAAATTTCTTTCCTTTGTGATTTTCTATTTCTCAGATGGAAAGGGGAAAAAAAACAAAACAATTCTTGGCTTGGTTTTAGTCTCTCATAACATATATTCTGAATTTTCTTTCAAGGTGTTAAAACAAGACAAAACAAAACTATAGTCAGCTAAGCATCTTCTTAACAGTTAAGCACACTTTTTCAAGTTTGGAGCTGCTCACAATAGCCTCCTTCCTGGAATCAGGTTGCCTAGTTCCTACTTTCTATGAGGCCAAGGTCCAGTTATGAAAAGGTGGAGGAGGGAATGGAGATAATTAGAAGAAAAGGTGAGTCATTAGGGGAAAACAGTTCCCTGAAAGCTATAATTAACAAGGGTCTCTCTCGCCACCCTGACAGCCTTCTGCTAGAGAAGACTGAACTTTAAGTTACATTGGTAAACAGCAGATCAGCTACACGTCTCTGGAAAGAGGTCTTACCCAGGGAGCTTATTAAAGCCCAACGTTCAGCCAATTTAGCAGTGGCAAATGAATAAATAAAACCCTGCAACTTTTGGATTTCTCAGAAGAGGATTATTTCCACTCTCTAGGAAGTGTACAAAAGCATCTCCCCTTCAACAGTAGGTCTCAAAGATGAGGTTGAAATATAAATCTTAAATGGGGTTGACAACCTCAGAGTATTCATTTTACAGTACAAAGAGCAATGTGTATGTCTGCGTGTTTTTAAAGCACTTTATAAAATGGAAATGACTTGCTTCTTTAGTACAGATTTAGTTGAAGTCGTCATTAATACTAATTCATTATAATTTAAAACTTTTAGAGCTTCTGTCTGAAAATCCCATTACACTAATTTAGCAGGTAGGGACTCACATGTTCTTAGAGGCCACCTGGCTCCCAGTCTTCTCTGGGTGGGGACTAGCACTCCTGGAGAATTCCTGGGGAATTCAGGGCAGCTGCCGGTCCCCAGCCAGTGGACATGGCCCCATTCCTGTATAGGGTGGACCCTTATCAAGGCCAGTGAGCATCCACTTTTTTTTTTTTTAAAGCACTGACAGAGAGTGTAGCAACATAAAGAACATTCTTAGTAGTAAGTGCTCTTGTCCTCTTTCTAGAGTAAAGTAAGAGCCTTTGAAAATACTCCTTCCCTTTATCTTTAAATAGGAATGGCAAGCTTGACTGCTAAAATAATGCAAAGCCTTAGCCAAAACAGATTATGCAACCAAATGGATGGGGAAATTCTCTGGTGAAAGAATAAATTAGAAGCTGCCATAGGATTTTAGTGGGATACCTAGTTAACCAAGCCACTCTATACTTCCTCTCAGAGCTCTAGACTAGAGCATACCTGGTAACCAATGAATAGTGACTGCAAAATTATCTATGACAATAAGATGAAAGTTGAGACAATGCCCATAGCAGGAAAGAGCTTTTAAAATTTCACTGTTGAATTACATACAATGTAATGTGGACTGAGAAGAATCCTACTGTGTATGACATTCAGGAATACCAGAGGACTTGCAGCTAGTTAAAAATAAAAACCACTCAGCATCATCCCTCTATACTTCAGAAGGAGCTTACTTAATTAAGAAGGCAAAGGAAAAAAAAAATCCCATCTTGGTTGATTGCAGAGGTCATCTGAAATGAGGTTTGAACTGGGCTGTTCCATCTATACACTATACTTATTTTTACACCAGATGTCTTTTATACCAAGTCAAAGATAGGAATTAGCAGGATTCAGAATAGCAGTTCTCTATAATTCTGTTATTGTAGCTGCCATTCTAAGTTAACACAGAATAGTTGTCTCAAAAGTGATATTGAGAGTCACTTTGGGTCTTTTTATGTCTACCAAAAAAAAAAAAAAAGTCCTCAAAGGGACAGATTGTTAACCTCTGACACCACAATGTAGGACCAATGATCTTGCCAGAGCAAACCTAGTACATACATGTCTCTTCTAATTCTACTAACGAGGCCACTCATTGGATTTTCGCTCTTTCAGAACTATCAGCCGTTACCACTATTCAATGAAACAGGCAACTTTCATAATTACTTCAGATCCATGGTTTTGCTTAAAAACTGAATTCCAGGAGTATTTTCTGGAAGCTGTTTCCCAAATTGCTGTCAGCAGGATGCTCTTTTATTGTTGGTTATTCCTCTATGGAATTTAATAAAATATTCATTGACAGAGCATAATTGATTCAACTACTTTCTTTTGTATCACCTCCTCAGGAGGCCTTAGTCTCTGCTGGAAACCTCTGGGAGTTGCCAGTGGTTGACAATAAGAAGCTTTTGTGAGGTCCTTGGGGAGAGAAGTGGAGAGGAGAAAATGAGGTTACTATCTGTTATCATAAGCCACTTTCTGAAACTTATCAGGAATTACATACCACCTTAAGCATCAAAGTGTCCAGGTCTATGGATATTTTGTGATAAGCCATAAAGACCCAATATATTCTTAAATGAATGGCTAGGAATTAAGGAAATTCATGGTGATTTATCAGACAGCAACCATTTATATGCCAAATCACATTCTTCTTACATGCAACTAAATCGGATTGCGTATTTCAGCACTCATTTATTTTCAAATTGTCTATCAGCAGGGACAATTATTCAGACCTTGGAAGAAAAAAAATGATTTACATTTAATTGTTTGAACTTTCGAAATGACATGCCCATGAAACAATCATTTCAAAGTCATAAATTTTATAAAGTTACAATGATAAACACCATCTTTTATGTACAAGGTCTGAGTCTAGCTATTAATTTTATAAAGCATTTTGGAAACATACAAATATACCACCAACACACAAAAAAAATCTCCATGTTTTTCCAAGTTGTTAATTAGCAGCTGAAGCACTTTCCTAGTTTTCTAACATACCAGTCAAAAAACACGTTTGCATAGAAAAACTGATTCTGGACCATGAGATACCTTCCTGATGTGTTTATAAATGTCACACACAAAAAAACAAAAAACAAAAAAATAAAAACAACAAAATAAAAACAACAAAAATTAAAAGAAAAAAAAAAATGTCACTGAAGAAATATGTTACTCCTAACATTCTGACTTTCGTCTTTTTCTTCGTGCTTCCACAATGTGTTCTCTAAATTCATGTCTGGCTTTGATGAGATTTCTGGCATTTTTGTTTTTCTACTTACTGGAACGCCCGTGAAGGTAACCGGGGGGGACTGCCACGAGATGCTGAAGCTGCTGCCGTTGGGGGTGAACTTGGTGGATCCCGGAATGGCCACTGGAGCTGTGGCCTGTTAAATGGAAAACAGAGAACGCTGATATGAAAGAACATTTCGCTCAGTCTTAAGCTGTTTTTGTCAAAGAAGGACCTCAGAAATGGTCTCAGCTGCATTAATAATTAGACTAATCATCTAATAGGAGGAGCTTAAACTGGGCCAAAGGGAGTTGCTAGAGATAAATTTTTTTTTAACGTGTTGAAGCAATCCAACATGGGTATAAAAGGAGATGATTTGCAAATGTTGATTTCTGAAAAGAAGTTTTATTAGATATACATATAGGACACCTGGGAGGTAATATTCCTTACTATCAATTTAGGAAATAAAAGCTTTTTATATAGTGATAGTGGGTGGTACAAGGTTTTGGGAGGGTAATTTGGCAATATATATTAAAACTCTTGGCATTCTGCATATTAGCAATTCCATTTCTAGGAATTCATTCTAAGGAAATGGATATACAGAAAGCTATAGATAGATACAAGGATATTCATTGCAGAACCATGTATTGTATATAAAAAAAATTGGAAACAATACAAATGTCCA
The DNA here is from genome assembly GCA_026826555.1 of Tolypeutes matacus. Classification (NCBI taxonomy): domain Eukaryota; kingdom Metazoa; phylum Chordata; class Mammalia; order Cingulata; family Chlamyphoridae; genus Tolypeutes; species Tolypeutes matacus. The sequence continues at coordinate 28,977,234 of JAKSZT010054487.1, forward strand.
ATAATAAAGAAATGGGTTAAATTAATTATGATACACCCAGAAAGCCATTAAAACTATTGTTGATGAATACTCATGGCATGGGAAATGTTCATGAAATGTTCATGAAATGTGCCATGAATACTCGTGGTATGGGAAAATATCTCTAACATGAAAAACAACAACAACAAAGCATAGTAAAAACAGTCCAAACAATAGATTAGGTATTTAAAAAGAAAATGATATACATGTAGAGAACAAAGCCTTGAGGAGATGCAAAAAACATTAACCAAGGTGCTCTCTGGTTGTTGGGACTAGGGATGAATTTTCTTTCTTTCCTTAGGTTTTTATATTTTCTACAGTGAACATATATAATGCCTATAAAGAGAAAAGTCCTAATATTATGAGTATAGGGGCTAAGATGGGCCTTCTAGATCACTTAGTGTGTTCCAATGCTCTCATAGCATAGGTGAGCAAAATGATTTAATTAAATTGGTTCAAGCCCATGATTTTTCACCTAAATGCAACACTGACAAGCAAGAACAAATGAACGAATTATTCTTTTTGGCCAACATTTCATGAGTCAGGAATGATGTTTATTGCATCAACTAATTTAATCATTTGCTTGATTTTGCTCTTCCTGAGTTTGTTGGTTAAATAAGTGGTTACATTCTTCCTACTCAGGTTTAATTTTTCTAATTACAAATATAGTTGCTATTGACAGTGGTTTTATAATTGGCACCACTGGAAAGTATTTTGGCAATACATAGCAAGAGCCATAAAATGCCTTTATTACAGCCTCTGACTCAATAATTCCTCTTCTGGGAATTTAAAGGAAAAAAAAAAAAAAAGCTACAGGCACAGAGATGTTCATAGCAGAGATTATTAATGATAGTGCAAAAACTTGATAGACTTAAAAAATAAACTAGATACCCAACAATAAGATCTTGATTAAGATAATGCTGGTGTTTTAATTTACTTGTATATGATTCAGCTACATGGAAAGTTTTTATAAAACAATGGTAGAGGAACACAGTCACAAATACATAAAAGAGATTTTTAAAAGTTGCATAAAGTGGTTAAGAATTATGGGTCAAATGTTTTTTTAAATTTTGAATGTGTTGACAATTTATTAAAACAAATCAATGTTTAAGTGTTAATAATTGCTGGGGGGAAAAAGGAGCTTTAACCAGGTCCCATACTTGCAGGACATTAGGCAGAATTATAATCACCTGGAGAGCCTGTGACACCTCAGGACTGAGCCCTCTGCCCAACCATCTTGTGGTCCAGTAGGTGTGGCCAGGGCCCAAGAACAAACATTTCTAACAAGTTCTCAGGTGATGCTGAAAACCAGCCTGCTCTAATTTGAGGGTTAATTGCCCATTTAGAAGGCAGGCTATAAAGACCCAGATTTGGGGCGCGGCGTGATTCTGTCATTGTGTCAAAGAATTCAGTGCTCATCTTCTCGTTTATTTTATTTTCTATGTAACATATACTTATATAATGTGTCAGGAACTGTTCTAATATTAAGATTTTAATCCTTGTAACAATCTGTAGGAAATCAGCTCTTCAGTCAGCACCGGAGAGTCTGGGAATAACCCACAGGGCCCCATCTGTGTGAGATCTTGGCTTTAAAAAGAGAAAAAAGAAAAACAGACTCATCTCCTGGGCTGCCACGTAGGAGACTGCTTTTCCAGCGAGTTATCCTTTACTCACACAGCCAGATGCTACTGCTTTTGGTCAGGGGTCAAAGTGGTTACAATCAGAGTTCCCTTGCATGTCACCTGGTAGGCGTGGTCCGTGTGCACGAGGTAGAGGGTGGTGGGAGCCGAGCGGCTCAAGGGCGTCATCAATTTAGTCTCGGTTTTGGCACAAGAATTTTCTGTTCGGCTTGAATCTGGGATGGGGAAAGCAGGAGGCGAAGCCAGGGTCTGGGAGGGAGAAACCGGGGCCAGGCTGCTCAGTCCATCTGCCACCGAGTCTGTGTTGAGTTTGATCTCTGTGTAGTAAAAGTCTTCTTCTCCGTCACTGTAGTCAGAGTCCCCAACACGCCTACAGCAAAAGAGAACAAAACAGCTGTACTAAGCCCAAGAAACTCTTGCACATGCTGTTTCCTCTGGAATGCTGCTCCTCTCTCTGGCCTGTCCGGCAAACTCTTACTTACCCGGCAAGGCTCAGCTCAAATGTCAACTTCCAGGGATGTCTTCTTTGACATCTTATAGCAATTCATTCAACCACTCAACAACAATTTATTGAGAATTTACTCTGTCCAGGCACTGTTCTAGGGTCTCCCAATATCACAGAGACCAAATCATATAGTCTCTGTCCTGATGGAACTTATGGTCTAGTGGAGGAGAAGGACAGAAAACCCACAAAGAAACAGACATTGAATGTCTCACACAGTGGTATGCCCTATGAAGGAAAAATAAGCTGCCTATGAGGACCCGTAAGTGGGGCCAACATGAGGGAGGGGACTATTCTAAATAGAGTGGTCAGAGGAAGCTCCTCTAGGAGATGAAGCTTGGCAGAGACCTGAATGAAGTTCCTGCGGGAGCCACGCAGGAACGTGTGGGAAGAGTGAGCCAGGGAGAACGAGCACAAAGTCGTGGACGGGCTCCGGGTTCACCAAGAACGACAGGCTGGTGGCTGGAGCTCAGGGTGCGAGGGAGAGAGTGACTAGAAGAAGCCCATGGTAAAGGCTTTGGATTTTATTCCGAATATGATGGAAGAAACACCAGAGGTTCCGAGCTATTTAACTTACTTTTTCAAAGGATCACTCTGGCTATTGTCTAGTTAGGACCTAACTTTTGTTAGATCCTCTGTGCTCCCTTTGAGGTGTGCCCATTCCTTTACTTAATTACTTCCTACATTTCTGTAACTGTTTTTATCTCTTTGTTGCTTCACTAAGGCCATGCTTCCCCAGAAGTATGTCTTGTTCAGACTTGGTCTCTGCCACATGTCAGGGTATCTGGCATAGAGTGAACCTGTTAAATGTTGAATGAACAAATAGATGAAGATGAGGTCGTTGAATCACAGTGGATTCTGAAGTCTTCTGGGCTCAAATCCCAGCTCTGCCACTTCCTAGCTGTGTGTGTGCTCTTGGCGACCTACGTAGCTCCTGGGCCTCAGTTTGTTCATGTATAAAATAGGGATACTTACAGTACCTGCTGGTTATAAGGATTAAGAGAATATTTAAGAAATGCCTAGAAGAGTATTTGATGCATAGCAAGCACTATATAAATGCTTATTAAATCAAAAATAAAGTCTGCATTAGAAGGCCTCAATTCTTCAAGATTTTATTATCACCTGAAAAAGTATCGTAGATGCTTTCAAAGTTCTTCTGCCTGAGACATGGAAAATAGCAATTTTCAGTCCAGAAAACGGAGGCCAAAAAAATCCACCAAAATTTTCGAGTAAAATAAAATAACTGTCACAACCTCATAAAGCATTTGATAGACTTATTAATTTCTAGAGAAGTATCTAGCAGCCCAGTTTTATGGGATGGGCGAGCAGAGGCCTCTGTCCATCTCTTTCCATGGGTATCTTCTGAATTTCGTGTACACATCTAGCAACAGTAAATTACTGACTGAGAGCATTTTTTTCCCTATTTACTATCCCAACATAGAACCTAATATAAAACCCCCCTCTCCTGGGCCTTTTCTGCTTGGCCTAATCAGTGGCTTCTCTAAGCCTAGCTCTCAGGCCAAGACATCTGGGGAGTTGTCTTTGCACATAGCAGGTCTGGTTGGACTTGGCTTTCTGACAAGCATACCATTAAAGACCCCGGAGAGTGGGACAAAGAATTCACGTCTGTTCTATTTCTGTCCCCAATTCCTTTCCAGTAATAGGCAGGTCAAGCTGCAACGTATTGCTGAGTGCTACTAATAGACACACGGGCCTGAGGGAAATCGAGTGTCCCAGATGGGGATAAATCAGTGTGTACAAGAATGGAGAGAGATTTAGAAGACTAACAGTGTACTTTTTTTTTTTTTTTTTAAAGATTTATTTTATTTATTTATTCCCCCGTCATTGTTTGTGCTTGCTGTCTGCTTACTGTCTGCTGTGTCTGCTTGTCTTCTCTTTAGGAGGCACTGGGAACTGAACCTGAGACCTCCCATGTGGGAGAGAGGCACTCAATTGCTTAAGCCACCTCAGCTCCCTGCTTTGTTGTGTCTCTCATTGTCCTTCCTTTTTGGGTCTCCTTGTTGTGTCATCTTGTTGTGTCAGCTTGCTGCTCCTGCCTGTCGTGCCAGCTTGCTATCTTGATCGTCTTCTCCAGGAGGCACTGGGAAACAAACCTGGGACCTCCCATGTGGTAGGTGTAAGCTCAATTGCTTGAGCCACATCCGCTTCCCAACACTGTACTTTTTATACTGGCATGGTGTGCATGGCAGTTAAATCAGATGCAAGAAATTTTTTCTTTGGGCTTGCATACATTGCCCTCCCTGCCCTCTTCCCTCATAGTCAATACTCATTAAGAATGTCCATAGTCTTAGAGTTGCTTAATAGTACTCCTGGATTAAGGCAAAGGCTATTTCTCTCTCCCAGTCCATGAGAGAGCTTAGGTCCCAGGCTCAGCCTTGGAGTCCAGCTAACCCTGTGTGGTGACTGGTGGAGTGTGAATTCTAACTCACCAAGGCAATTTTATGAGCACATCAGTAAACATGGGATCTTAGGGAAGCAAATAAAATAGCTGCATCTTGAATTTCATCCACCACAATAGCACTGCAGGAACACCAAGAAAAATCCTGTGATCCACCAACAGGGTATAAAAACATATATATGGCATTGCTTCAGTGTGGTGCTGAATAGAATGCAAATTTCTGGGCAGTCAGACTTTGAAACAAACACTCTGCCTCCTGGCTAAAGCTTCGGGAAGTTCTTAATAAATCTTTGAGCTATTTATATTGTGAATTGTACTGACAATGAGATTTGAGAGGAGACACATGTGAATTGTACTGACAATGAGATTTGAGAGGAGACACAACAGGATTTCCTTCCCCGAAGGCTATAGGAATAGGAATGAGGCATTTTGCCCTGCAGAGGTTCAATGTGGTATTTCTTGGAGAATGGAGGGGTCCCTCTGGCGAGGGGAGCTGAAGCTGAACTATGCTCCGCCACACCCATGGCCTTTGTGACCTTCAGGGTGCCATGCCCTAGAGGAGTCTGGCTCTTTCCCCATCCATCATCCTTAAGGGTGAAGAGTTAGATCCCTGCTTCTCTTGACAGCCACTGATGGAGCTGACCCTCACAGATCAGCAAAATCACCTTAGAACCCATTTCTATTTTCTGCCTATATCACTTTTTATGGATGACACATTTCCCAAATATATCCCTTGCTTGGTAAAGTGAGTGCTGTTTTTATTTGTTGACACTTATCTTGTTGAAAGGACTCCTCCACATCCAGGCATTTGGGGGGGTTGATCCCAGGTTTGTGTTTACCTTTCGAACACTGGTTATGATTTAGAGTTTCTCTGAGTCCCAGTTCCCAGGACAAAAATGACTCTGTAACTAAAGGACAAGATGCTGAACCACCACTGCCCCTGGTGTGGCTCCGAATCACCATGGCTTCCAAAGCTTCATTTTCTCTCTCTCCTTAGTAAGGAATTCTTTTTTTTTTTTTTTTCCAAGATTTATTTTTATTTCTTTATTCCCCCCACCCCCACCCCAGCCCCTTGTTGTTTTGCACTCGCTGTCTGCTCTCTGTGTCTGCTTGTCTTCTCATCTTCTCTTTAGGAGGCACTGGCAACTGATCCTGGGATGTCCGATGTACGAGAGAGGTACTCAATCGCTTGAGCCACTTGAGCTCCCCGGTTTGTTGTGTCTCTCATTGTGTCTCCTCTTTGTCTCTTTTTGTTGTGCCAGCTCTCTGCACGGGTCAGTTCGCCTTTACCAGGGGGCCCCAGGAATTGAACCTGGGACCTCCCAAATGGTAGAGAGGAACCCAATCACTTGAGCCACATCTGCTTCTCAGAAAGGATTTCTATAAAGGTTCCCTAGTGTACTCTATTGCAGTTGGGTAATCAAGTGCTACATAATACAAGGAAAAGTGTTGATTTTACAAATGAAGGGCTTGTTTGACTAACAGAGAGTGATCAAGTCAGCTCATTGGGCATAATAAGAATAGTGACAGCAACACTGATGGATGCAAGGATTTTAAACCCATTTTAGGGTAAATATGCCTTTGAGGCTCAAAGTACTGAAATGCTCCTTTGGAAGTAAATGCAAGTTATCATTCTACAGACAATTTCCGGGGGTTCAAGAACCGCTTGAAGTCCAACCACGGGCCTCAGGTTAGGAACCCTACCCTAGTGGTTTATAACTTAAAAGTTACTCTCATATGCATTGTCTCTTTGGCCCTGCTTCCTGACCCTGCAGGGCCAATATTATTATTAACCTCATTTTCCAGAGGGGACTAAGGCTCAGAGCAGTGACTGAGTGAGTCAACGAGGGAGGCTTTACAACTCCGAATCCACATTCTCCCCACTGTGCCATATCGGCCTCTGTTATCTGAAGGGACCATCTCTACACTGATGGGAAGACCAGGCAAGCCCAGCCTCTATTTCTGTATTTAGAACTTTTAAGGCACACTTGTGCTGTATGATCTCCAGGTGCAGGTGGCCCTAGAATGAACTGATGGGGACTAATCCAGTGACAAGCGCCGACCTGAGTGACGCCTTACCCAAGGTGAAGGGTCCGGATGTGCTTCTGGATGCCAGCTGCAGTGCTCAGCACCTTCCCACAGTTTTTCCAGAGGCATTTGAACATCACCTTCATAGAGTTCTATAAAGGAGAAAGGTACATTAAAACAACTAATCCATTTTACTTCTGACCTCCAAACATATCCTTTTCTTCATTAGTAAAGTAACTGGTTCTTACCTTTACTGTAACTAGAAACCCCCCAGCTGGTACATATTGAGTATCTGGGGGACCTCAGACATTTTCCTGCATACTTCATGAGAACTGAGCATTGCTGGAGCATTTCGGATCATGTTCATTTAGGTGGTCACGGTGTTATTTAGCCTTTAATGACAGTGGCTAATCTTCATTGAGCACTTACCATGTGCCAGGTACTAAGTTTATTTTATTCAATCCTAAAAGATAAATACATTTTACAGATGCACCAAGAGCTTCAGTAAAACATGCCCAGTCCAAGAACTGGTGAGTGGCAAAGTGGGGACACATATCCAGGGAGTCTGTGCCCAAGAACTACCTTCTCCACCAGTACACAGTTCTGCCTTCTTCAACAGGGTCTTGGGATTTTCCAAACACAGCCCAGCACAGTGACTGAGAGCACTGGTTTTGGACTCAGTGCCTCAGTTCCCTTATTTATAAAGTAAGAACAATAACAGTACCTGTCTCACAGGGTTATGATGAGGATTAGATGAGGTCATGGATGTGAATCATTTAGCAAAACACTGAGAGGAAAAAGCATTCAGTGTGGTTATTACAGGGGATTCGTTTCCTCCAGGGAGGGTTCTTGGATGCCGTCACTTTGCTGGCTGTTTCCTTGGGCATGGCGACAGAGCCTGCCATGTGGTCACCAAACCCCATTTCCTTTTCCTCCTGGGCACCACAGCTGAAACGTACTTCTTGGACTTTCTTGCAGGCAAGTGGGGTCATGGGACTGCATGAGGGCAGTCTCAACCCTAAAATATTCCTTTCTAAATAAATAAAACAATGTCACTTCTAACCCACTCTGCTGACTGGATGCAGAGGATCTCTAGGCCTTAAGGGGATGGCAGAGCTGCTAGATCAGAGGGTCTTAATCTTTTGTTTGTCATGGATCCTTTCAGCAGCGTGGTGAAATCTATGAACCCCTACTCAGAATCTTCTTTAATGTATAAAACACATAGGATTACAAAGAAGCAAGTGTACTGAAATACGGTTATCAAAATATTGAAAATATTTTGTGACATATGTATTTTTACTTAAATATTATATAACAAGATCTCAAAGTGGGTTTAATAGCTACCGTGATTTCAAAATAGTGTTATGCATACATGATAGGTCATGATAGCTGCTACAAATGTAATGTGATATGAAAATATCTGTGAATTCTATTGGTGGAAAAGTGCTAAGTTTATTATGGTTTGACGCCCTCAATCATAATTGCAGGAAATGCTAAATTACAGTTAAGAGGTTAGTGACTATAAAGATGCACTTTATCCCCCATCCAAGTTCACAGACACTCTGAATTCTGCCCACCCCCTTTGGGATCTATGGACCCCAGGTTAAGGACCCCTGTACTAGATGGAAGAGACCTGGGCTCCTGGTAGACTGTGTTGAGCAAGGACATCTCTGGCCCCTGTGCCTTCCACTTCACCATCCCCATTGGCCTGCCTTGGACTGTGACTTGAGAATAAATACACCTTCATTGTGTTAAGTTACTGAGATTCGGAAATGGGTGTTACAGTAGGAAGCCAACCCCACCAACAAACATAGTGTGGTGACACCACCCCCAAACGGACGGAATTTATTTGTTTATATGTCTCATTGGATTTCTGCCATGGAGTAGCTGTGATTCCCACCATCGTAAATCTGGTTCCATGAAGCAATCTAAATTTACCCATTTATAAGATGACTCTTCTAGCTACTGCCTGAATGACTGACCTAGACAGCCACTTTTTCTAGGTTTCTGAATTGAAAAGACCTGGAAGCTCCCAAATCTGAAGAGTATCCTGCCACTTTCAGTATAGCAAGTGGAAGACAAAGCATGATAGCATGTTGCTGAAGTCTGCTAGTGCAGATTAGTGACCGTGGAAGGAGCCCCAGCCATTTGCATGGGCCAGCTGTGTTCAAGACGCTCTATCCCGGACTGCCAGCATTTGCAGCACAGCAACCTGGCCGTTGCTTCACTCCCTCCTGGGTTTCCTGATCAGCTCAGTGATGCTCCCCCAGCCCTGCAATGGCTAGTATGGAGTTATAGCTACCAGGAGTCAGCAGAAGCTGTTAGAGGCATGTAAAGCACGCTGAAAAGTTAAGAAATAATTAGGAGACTTTAAAGTGCATGAATCTGATGAGTTCACAATTTTCAGGCTCCCTGATCTCCTTGGGCCACTGGTCTAAATACATGTGATGTAAGATGAGCCCAAAGAGCAAAGCATAAATCCTGCTGTCCCCCACTTCCCACTGCCCACCCACAAGTCCACAAAAGCTAATTTTGCTTGGTATTTTTTATTCCAAGCATATAAATTGACTAGTCAACATTAATTAAAAAATCCTCACACTATGAGTGCTTCTGCCCGTATTTTTCCAAATGATGAAACTATACTATAGAAAGCATCTTGCACTTAAGACAATTAATGACTCAAATGGAAATTACAGGTCCTGAGAGCCCAAATATCTGTTTGAAAATAGAGTCATGATAGATCAAAACATTTTTTTTTTATTCTTTCAAAACCATTTTGCTGATGACCTTCTTTCAATCTTAAACTAAGTATTTGTTAAGCACTTACTATTTAGCAAGGAATATTTCTGGGACAGAGGGTAGAGAGTAAAAAATGAAAAGGAACTTAAATTCTAGTGAGGGAGACACAGAAATCCTAATAAATGATGATGGCTTCTTATATGGTAAAGATCCCTGGGGATGGGGTAGGGCTACTTTATGTCAGACCAGGTCTCTAGAAGGTGACTTTTGAGTTGGCACCTGAAGTTTAGAGAAGGGGTCAGCCATGCTAAGAGCTAGAGTTTTTCTGAAAGAGGGAAGAGTGAAAGCAAAGAACTGAAAACGAGAAAGAACTTGCCATACCAGAGGACGGGAAAGAAGGGCGGTGTGTTTAGGGTGAAGTGAGAAAAAGCCATTAGTTTGAGATGGGGTGAAAGGGAGGCAGGCCCAGATTACGCAGGGCGAGAGGAGATAAGCTCTGCCTTCTGCCTGTGGCTCAGAGGGAAGGGTTGGTCTTGTCAAGCAGGGCAGCTCTTTGTTGGAAAAGGAAGGAAGCCAGAATGTATGAATGTAGATGCAGTCAGTTTGCCAATTTGGTGGAGTGGAAAAAAGGCATTCCTCTCCGAATGCTTCTAATTTTTCAGGGAGGTAGGAGGTGAGGTCAAAGCTGAGGGCAAAGGGGGAAGCTGTGTGGGAGGTTTGAGGAGACTGAGAAGAAAATAGTGGCTTTAGATGGTGGGAAAGGGACAGGCATGGCACGGGTGGTAGTTCCATATTGTGGGGGGAACAAGATTCATAAAAGTCATAAGATTGATCTGGTGTCATCTGATGGTTCCCACCAATTAGTCGGTAAGACAAAGGCTCTCATAATTAATGTAATAATATTACACAATATATAAAGCCAGATTTCTTCTGCGTCACAGGGATTATTTTTTAAGGTCTCAAATGGCTGACTGCTTTAGGAAATGACAATCACAGCTGTGCTTCTGAGCCATACAAAGTATTGTTTATAGATTGCTGTTCCTAATCTGTGTAATAATATACCAAGCATTCGTTTTTAAACTGATATGTAGTAAAGCTTGGTACTGATTATAAAAAATCAAATGTCATGGATATAATTCCTTTCCTTAGCTAACATTCATTATTTCAAGGAGATGATATAGAGGCATGAACTCCCCACCCCCCCCCAAAAACAAAGAGGCCGAGCAATATTCTCTCTAAGCCCCTTGGAATTCATACAACCACCAATTGCAAGCCTTTGATATCACCTCCTCAATCATACCCAGACCTTCTTTGGGGGGCCCTGCTGAGGGTTCCAAAGAAGTCTGTTGTCCAAAGAAAGTTCGGCAATGGATATGATCAACTTTGCCTCTTCCTTTTTTTCTTTCACTGATTTTTCTAGAGGCATGCTGGAGCTAAATGAAATAGTTTTTGGCCTGCTAAGAACACTCTTTGAGAGTAAGAACCATGGCTTCTTGCTCAGCGCTCTAATCCAGAGCCCAACGTAGTAACTGACTCAATAAGTGTTGAATCTTGGGGAAGTTGTGTTTTGGGACTGGCAGAATGTGCCACATTTGAGACATCTTAATTTATTTAAGCATTTTGTGAAATTCACTTAGAGAACAATCTATGTTCAAAGAACATTTGTCAAAAAGATTATCTTTCTTTAGAATTTTAGCGAACTCCCCAGCATGATTAGCACTTGTTGATCTTACCTGACTGTAAATTAACTTCTCAGTTGGAGTTCCATGCAGAGAGGACAGACTAATAGCTGTTTTTCTCTTTACTTTCTATCCTTTGTTCCTTTTCCAACCTTATATACCCTGAACCAGTAGCTACTTGAAGAAGGTCTAAGTTCACCAGAAGAGAATGGAAAATCTGCTCCAGAAAAATTGTCTAATTTATAATGCCCTGGGTTCATTAGCATAAGCAATTTGAAGTCCTTTATGCAGTATTGCACTCAGGATATATAGCTAGAGAAAGTTCTGGTTGATTTGCAAGGTAGTGCCCATGTGGACTAAGAAATATAATTACATGGGGGAGTGGGCACTCCCCAAACCCTTTAACAGAGGGAAAACCTACAGCCTTACCTTCTCCTCTACCTCTTCCTTTTGACATTCTCTTTGGATAACACCTCACATTTATTACCCCACTTTATCTTAACCTGCCAGGGCTCAGCCCTCAATTTGCTTATGACCTCTCTGCCCTGCTCAATGTCCCAGGAGGCTGGCCTTTTTGACTGCATCAACAGGCTCCCCTGCCTGCTGCTCCTGGTCGGGTTTGGCCTATGGGAGGCACTGGCAGGAAACTGGAAGGCAGGAGGGTATTCCCCACCCCCAGACTCCCTCTCTGCCTGGCGACAGATGGGCAGCGGCTATATTTCTTCTCCAAAGGCTATTACTTCTGTTGTGTGGCCTTTCCTCCAGCTCTGCTTCCAGAGTTCTGGTAACTTCTGCAATCTGGAAACTGCTTTCTTCACTTGCCCCTTCAGGCTTGGGGAGGAAATGGACTCCTGCTCTTCGCCTCTGGGCTCCTGATTTTCCCTAACCCTGTCTGCACTTTGTAAAGGGTTTCTTCATCAAACCCTTCTCAATTACCCCATTTGAGGGTGCCACCTGTTTCCAGCTAGGACCCTGGTTTATAAATAGGAAAAAAAGTAGGTTGTAAAATAATATGAAAAATATTATCTTATTTTTGGGAAATATATAATGCAAATAAAATGTATCAATGCATGGTGGCAAAATTAGGGAGGGGTATCTTATTTCTATGTCTATTTCCAAGTACCCTTTTTAATTTTAATAAGTTATTTATTTAAAAATGGAAGTAGCCCTGCAATTCTTGCTTGAGTAATTTTGGAGACTATAAGTATACTAACAGGATTATCTCAACATTAATGAAACCAAAGTGGCTTCTCCCTACATAGGCAAAGGATGTTCTTGCTTCAACGCATGAGGCCCCTTAAAGGGAAGTTAAGTACTTTTCAAAGTTCCCTAACTACCTCCAATTGAAACAAACCTTCTGTCTACAGACTATTCCCTGTTACACTAAAGGAAAGCAATCCATGGGAGGAGGAGAACAGGAAAAAATAGCTAAATAAACAACGCCCAGATTGCTGCATGAGTCCAAGCTCACCAAGGGAAGCCAAACCAAGCAAGGCTGCTGGCAGAGTCGCAGCGGCCAAGTCTGAGCGTGCCCATCTGTATTTCAATCTTGGCTCCTCCTTGCGGCTCTAGCAGATGTTCACAAAGCTGGAACGTCCTCAAACGCATGCAGTACCAGCTGCAAATTCATCCTAATGGAAATCACCTTCAGTGAACACTAAAGCCAATGTCGCCAATGACTTCAAGTCTAACAGAATGGTCTTCTTGATATGAAACAGCTGAGGGGGTAGAGGAGGGGTAGAGGGAGACCTTCATTGGTTGAGAATCACCATGTGCCTGGCCCCAGGTTGGGGACGTCTACACATTTCACCTGACTTAACGCTCACAACAATCCCAGAAGGTGCTGTAGTTCCAGGCAAACTCGTGGAATCTCATGCATGTGCAATGGGAGATTTGCAGCAGTTTCTAAGCAAGCTCTTCAGAATCACCGGACTTTGGTGTTGTACACTATGATGGTTGGAGAGAGCTCCTGGAGGTTTGCAGCCACTCCCAGGTTACTGAGAGTCCACCTGCTTTGGGGGTATAGGCTGAGGCCTTTGGTCAAGGCTTCCTCGATCTTCTCTCTGCCAGCCTTTCCAAAGGCAAGCTTTGATCCTGTTTTTAAATGGTTTAATACTTGGATACATGGAGTAACTGCTGTTTTCCTAGCAGAATTCTGACTGATACAATGGACTGACAAGATGACTGCTGAAGGTCACTTTCACAGTTCCAAGAGTGGAAATAGGACATGGCTTTGAATTATATTACATGACCAAGGATACACCTAATCTAAGCCATATTCCAGGAGGAACACAACTATCGCTTTACTATCTTTATTATTGCACAGCACACTGGGGTTAATACCAAGTTACCTTTTCGGAGGCAACTGAGAAGATCCCCAGGTATGCTTTATGTAGAAATCAGATGATCAGGGAGGTGTGTGTGTGCATATTTGTATTGGAGTTGGGGGATGATGGTGGATGCTCATATTTTCAAGCCTCTGCAGAGAGGAATAGGGTCCTTGAGAGAAGGAGAGGGCCCAATTCTTCTACCCAGCTGAGTTTGCTGTTTTCAGCGTATTTCCTCAGCCTGCTTCACAGACACCCACACACCTTGGCAGAAGGCTCAGCGGCAGTTTCAGAGCTAAGAGATCCACTCAGACCTCCACCAGGTACCAAAACACTGATAAGGGAAACACTATTCACATAAATCAGTAACTGCCTAGAAGCTAGTAGGGGTTCTGGTTTCATCCCCTTATCAGGAAAAGCAGCCTTAAATATATCTTCCCTACTCTCTGGGGCTTTATTGGTAAGATAGATTAGTGGTCTTCTGCCAGTGGTCTGTGGATCTGCAAGATGTGTGAGGTTAATGCAAAGTGATGTGTGAATTCAACTGTATATACCTTGCATAGATTAAACATCTCTCACCTCTATGTACTGTTTATAGATGCTGCAAGCGATACTATTGAAAAAGAGTTTTGTAAATGGAAGTATATTCTATCCAGCAAATAGAATATACTATTTTGTATGTGGCTTCTTTGCCTCAGCATAGTTTTTGAGACTCATCCCTTGTTTCATATCACCCAGTATGTTCCTTTTTACTGGGGAGTAGTATTCCATTGTAAGAATGTACCGCTATTGTTTATCCACTTACCTGTTGAGTTGTTTCTGATTTGGGGCGCTTATGGAACAAGGAGAGTATGAACATTTGTCTATGAGTCTTTTGGTGGACATGTGCTTTCTTATCTCTTGGGTATATACCCAGGAGTGGAACTGCTGGGTCATATGGTAAGAGTATATTTAACTTTATAAGAAACTGCCAAACTGTTTTCCAAAGTGGTTGTACCATTTACATTCCTACCAGCAATATATGAGAATTCCAGCAAAAGAGTACCCACTGTATGACTCCATTTACTTGAAGTTCTAGAACAGGCAAAATTAATTTAAAGTGGTAGAATTGGGTTGGTGGGTCCCTGCTTGGGGTGAGGGTGCTCTGGGCTGCAACGGGGCAGGAGGAGTGGTGACTGTGATTGGGGTGGTGGTTACTTGATTAGACATTAGTCAAAGCTCATTGAACTGTATACTGAAAAAGGGTTCATTTTCCTGTATGAAAATGATACCTAAATAAAGTTGATTAACAATGGTTTCTGTAACAGCAAAAACAAAAGCATTCCTGAGTGAACAGAAATCCCGAGACATCATATATTTTCTCAAACAGTGGATTCTAAAAGGGCATCTCCTCTTTGGGGACCTGTGCACATTTTCTGGACAGGATCAAGAGTTCCTCTCAGCCCAGTGTTCTGGGCCCTGTAGGCTGCATGCATCCTGCCCCTCAGCTACCCAGGTCTCGCTCTCCTTTATCCTTGATCCTGTGAGGCCCTTAGCTGCCCTGCTCTGGCTGGCAATGCTGTGTCAGCACTGCACCATCCCTGCAGCGTGACAGAGCTGCTCTTCTCAGCCCCGCCCTCCCCAGCAGTTCTAAGAGGGGTCTATTTCTGGAGCAGCGCTGCTGCTTGCGGGAGGTGCTCTCTGCTCACAGTTAGTGGGTTAGGAATGAAGTCAGTGGAGAGACTGGGCTGCAACATGTTTATTCCTGAAGGCGTTATGGTGTTTTTTTTTTTTTCTTTTTTTTTCCCCAGAGCATTCACAATTTAGTGATTCACTGCTTTTTGGTTCTGAGAGATTGAAAATGCAGAGTAGAGCAAATGATTAATTCAATGTTTACTACTGAACTACTATTACTGAAGCACCTTATGTTAACTCAGAACTTGCTTCTCTGAATTCAGATTCTCCCCAAGATGCAGGTAAACCTATCCATGGCTAATACACCAGGGCTAATTCATATGATAAATGAAAGTGATGAAGGTTGGGATTTATTAATTGTTTTTGAGTTGTTGATAATGTTCTGAAATGCAGAGTCCTGAGTCAAGTCTCTTATGCCCGCAGTTTCCACCGCTGCCTCTGCTGCCCTCACCCTGTGCCTTGTAGGCTGGCCTGACAGATCGACCCGAGACAGGTACTGGGAGGCTGAGGTGGCCGAGGGGCCCAGAGTGCCCCTGAGCTATAGCAGCATTAAGATGGTCATTGGAAGATGGAGGCAAGCACCCCCTGCTCTCGTCACCCACACTGCTCAAATTCCCCATTCAGTTCAGTATCAAATGAGTGAAAAAGAAAGAATATTGTTAGCAGCTAACATTTATTGCATTGTACATGTCCTCTCATATAGTCCTCACAGCAACCCCACCAGGGTGGTGCTGTCTTAATCTGTGTTACACAGATGAGGAAACTGAAACTTGTTTAAGATCACCTAAATCCTGGAGCTGGGATGCCAATTCCAGAGCCTGAATGCTTTTAGCCTGTTTGAGAATGGACAGAATCAAGAATCTGACAGGATTAGCAACCTGACATGGAAAAGAGCACATAAATATTTACTTATCAGCACTTCTTGATTTTCTAGGGGCCTTCTGGGGCCTTCTCATAGAATTTATTTTCTTCCCAGAGACTCCTGGAATGACTGTATTTAGGGTCACCACTCCACCTTCTGGTCATGACTGGGAACTGCATCTTCCCCAGAGTTTCAAAGTCCTGGCTCATATTCAGTCTCCCAGAAGAAAAATTCTGCTTGAACTGGTCTTGACTAAGTTGCCCAGCTGAACTCCAGAGCCGGGGGAAAGAAGTCTTTTGCTTTCCTAATTGCATTCTCACTACCTTACCTGAAGGTCCTGGCAGTTAGCCGCCCCGCCCCTTCGAGAACCTGGTATTCCTCTCTCTGCCCTCTGTTTTGTTCTGACCCTCTGCACCCCTTTCCATCCTATTGGGATGTAGCGGTGTCAGATCAGTTTCTCTCCATGTTATTCTCCTCTGTGGGCACAGGGAGATAAGGTTTCGTCAAACTCATGTGCCTTAAGAGCTTAGTCCTTTCTACTTTGGCTAAGCTGATCCTATCCCTGCCACATTATACGCTAAGCATCTTGGGCAAATAAACCTCTACAAACCTCATCTGCAAAATGGGGATAAGAACATGTCAAAGATTTTTGTTATGATTAAATGAAATGTGCATTTAAAAGGATTCTGTAAATTGTAACTGAATATGCAAATGTAGTTATTGTCAGCAGCATTATCAGGATTCGTTTCTTCCTCACTACTGATAGTAAGAAATAGTGTCTCTCCATGCAAATGTACCTCACATTCTCTCCCTCTCTATAAGTGAAGCATGGATGTCCATAAGAAGTGAGGGGAGTAGGGGAAAAAGAAGAGATAACAATGAGGAAGTTGTGCAACACTGCTTCATAGCCACATATAGGGGGTACCTGCCTTTGTTAGAGGTTCCAAAATGTCTATAAAAATGTCACCACAAACTAGGACATAGGGTTTTGGATCTCGTAAGTCCCTTTCTACTTATGATCATGATTGTCCTGACGGAGGTGTAATGATACCTGTTTGCCTGTATTACAGATGAAGAAACTGATAATCAGAGAGGTGAAGTGCTTTTCTTAAGTTCTCAGGGTAGGAGTGTAGAGTATATAATGTGGGTCTTTTGATTTCTAATCAGGATTCCTCAATTTGCCACATACCACATTATCTCTTTACAATATAGAATAAACGTTTTCACAATGACCCACTGTAAGAAATACATTTTGCAGTACACACTTTGACATATGCAACAAAAGTATCAAGAAACAACACTTACCCTTACTATGTACATTGCACTCTATTCTGCTCTACTCATTGAAAAGTTGCTGTTCAAAACTCATTGAACAGATTCACAACCCACTAGTGGGCTGAGACCTGCAGTTTGATCTAGAAGGTTCTCAAACAATTCCCACAGAGCATGTGACTAAAACAATTGCCCGTGGTTTTAATTAGATATTACGAATCTGAGAGACTGGAGAGAAAGATATAATAAACTCACAAAGTTCCACCAACTAGAACGTAATGTCTAGTTTAAGCAAATTAACTCTTAGGAGTCTTTTGGAATGTGATTTCAAAAACACTAAATTAACTATTACAATTACTGTAGAGAAGAAGCTTCACACATAATTTAATCATTGCAGATTCAAGCTGAGGAAGTGTCTAACAAGTAGAGGTACTAACCTAACTACAGGCCAACAACAGTCTTGGACAGGTTGTTGGGGGAAAGTTTTTGCTGATTTTGGACCTTTTCAGCCTCATTCATATATGATCACTATCAGGCCCACCCATGAACTGAAATGAAGGCCCATGATAAATATGGAATTAGAAGCCATAAGCAACAGGACTCAGCAATTCAGTCCTGATGGTCTTATAGATTGACTCTAAAAATGAAAACAGGGGAGACCACAGATTAACAAGAAAACAAGTAGATGAGCATTTACTAAAAGCCTACTCTGTCTTGCTCTGAGTAATTGACAAAATTTGCTATCAGAGTTTAAATTAAGTGTTTTCCACTTCACTGTCTACACTCTCAGTGACATCAGGGATAACACTCCCATCATAGGGCCTTTCCTTATGTTTTAGGCCACCATTATCTCTTACCTGCACTAAAGTCACAGCTTTTGAATATCCCTTCTCGTCTCCAGCCTTATCCCACTCTGACCCATTCTCCCTATGGCTTGAAAGCAGTGTCTCCATGATGCAGTGTGACCACATCCTTCTCCTGTTTAGCAGCACCCTTTGGTAGATTCCCACTGGACCGTTGCTCCCAGCCTACCTGCTTCCTGTCTCCTCCATTCTGTACTGCATTCGCAGGAAACTTCCTCAGGTTCCCCAAATGTGCTACCACTGGGCTTTTACAGGTATTGATCCCCCTGCCTAAAATGCTCTGCCATGTCTCCTTGTCTGGCCGTCTCCTATTCATCCTTCAGGATGTGGTTTAGGTATCACATCTTCTGGGAATCTTTCTACTCGCAATTACCCCTGCCTCTTTACACATCATTTTCCACCCACCCAACTGTCAACACCTTGAAGAGAGGGTCCATGCCTTCCTCTCAGAGCACCGAGGATTGTGCCTGCTGGGTTCACTCAATAAATAAAAAAATGAATAGCAACAGGCTTACTTTCTTTTTATTCTCACTATTCAAAGTAATCTTAAGTTACAAAAGGTCAAGGTAACAACTTGGTCTACTTTAAAAATTATTAAAGTGTTAAAAATTAGTGACTACAGCTTCATCCTGCAAGTACTACCCTGGAATCCAGGGTCTGAAAAGAGGGAGAAGTCATAAAGCAACAAGGATAAACACAGTGCTTAATTTGTTCATCCATTCCTTCTGTCTAGCGTCTTTCAGAGACAGCGTCTGTGTTCCCCAAATAAATGCCACTTTGCAATGAAGTTTTTCTTTCCCTTTGGTTACTTGAATGTCTGCTAAATTAGCCGAAGCCTATACACTAATGCAACCTAATTGCAATGCAAGAGTGTGGATTCTGGCTCAGCAGCTACATTAGAAATGCCAGGCTGTGATAGGCTTTGGACAATGCCCCTTAAAAGCACTGGGGGCTCCTTGTGCTATGGGTCCTTGTCACAACAGAGTGTCTTGCTTGGCAGGGTCAGGACTGCATACTCAGATGACCCCAGGCAGAGAGAGATGGCTGAGGGCCGTCTCTGCAGCCCGAAGCAACAGGCCCAGGCTTCAAGTGCATGCTCTGCTGGACTGCCTGCGGTTGCCCTATGATACAAGGGCTGGCCTCTCTCCCCACCAGGCAAAGACCTGACACTGCTGGGGAAGCCACAGGACCCTGGAGCAACCTCAGGCCCCTGCCCAAAGGAGGGTGTGAAACAGCAACCCTTCATGCTACTGCTTCTGGAAAGGGCATGAGACTACCCGATCACCCTGTTCTTTGGGTAAAAAGAGCTGGAGACTATTCACATGGGCACACCCAGCTTGCCTGTGCAAGCTCTTCTGTTACACATGCTGAGGGGCGTGAAGAGAGCTGCAGGGAGTTGGATCCATGCCATCTCTTTGTTTTCTTCTTTGAAATGATTTTGGGGAAAAAAATCTCGCCTTGCTGTCTTCAGGGTTTTGTTTTGGATTTTTGTTTGTGTATAGTTGTTAATAATGAAGCTCCAATACCACATTTTTAAAAAACTACTATGGAAAAGAACTATTTCATATTTACATGGTGATTTTCAAATATCTTTTATAAATATAGTGGTAATATTGCTTTGATGAAATAGACATGCTTTTGAAAAATTATGAGTGAACATAATCTACAGGTACCTGAAGAGAATGAAGAGAGCATGAGTTTTCAGGCTCAGGCAGACCTGAGTTTGAAGACTGGCTCTGGACCTTTCTCACTTGCTTGACATGAGTGAGTGAAACGTACAATCTCTGGGACCCTCAATTTCCTCATATCACCATAGGGAAGTAATGCTTAAATCCAGAACTGCTGCGAGGATTAAGTAAGTGTAGTCAACTAATTTATTAAATCAATTCATTAGATCTCCTTTTCCACTTTTTATTTTGTAAATATATAATATTTGTGTGTAAGTATGTGTGCTTATACTTCAGCTTCCATGTCTATTTCTCACCCGGTTTCAGAAAAATGACATGCAAAATATTCTCCCCAACAACCCTTGGGGGCTGACTGAAGCAAAAATGAAAAAAGATATTAATTACATTTTACATGTGAGAAAATTAAGTCTCAGGAAGACAGTGAGTTAATTACAAAACCAAGCCGGGAGCCCAATTTTCTAACTTCTGAATAGGGAACCTCTAAGGTTACCTTCTATTAACCCCTTTACAGAAGCTGAGTGATTTATAGCATGTGTACTTTGAAGGAACAAACATATAGCTATTTTAATCATTCTGATTTCTTTTGAAGCTTCAAAAACCATTAAAGAGGAAGGAAGGCTGTTTCTGGTTATCAAAAGGGGACGTGCCCTACCTCAGACCGGCCCTTCCAAAGGGGGCAGAGAGCACGTTCTCTAAAACCCGCACACGTGCGGCGGACACACCAACCTTTCTCTTCCTGGGAATGGGCTCATCAAAGAGCAGGTTGCTGGCCTCGGCTTCGTCGATGCCGTCGTCCGGCTGCGCGGGGGTGCGGAAGGGTTTGAAGCTGTCGGCGGACAGCGGCGGCGACGGCGTGGACGGGTTGGACTGGTCGCTGGGGGCGCTCCAGCTCCAGTAGCCGCTGCTGCTGGTACTGGAAGGCACGCATCCTCCTTCCTTCCAGGATCCGCTGAGGCCCTCTGTCCATTCACACAAACACATCGTCAGTGCGGGAACCTCTCGGTGGACCAAGGCATGAGTCAGGGTGGGAAACGGGCTTCCCTGTCTCGAGAACCTTGATGCTGTTCTTTGAAAGCACCTGCAGCAGCTGCCTATGTGTTTCTTCTATTTATACCTGGGGGTGGGAATCGCATTATAGTTTATGAACATTTAGTTCTTTGTAACCACATGGTAACTGGAGTTTTTCTAAGAGTTCCTTGGGATGACAGTGGGCAGTCTATTAAAATTTTAAAAAAAGGAAAAGAATTAGCTGATTTGCTCATTCACTAAGTTTGGGGATTGCGGTATTTCAGGGAAAGGGATATAGGGATATTTGTGGTTTTCTCCCAGTTGTTTGGTCATAGAGGTTTCCTCCCTCTCTTCCCATTTTAATTTTTTTAAAGGAACTTCTCATGGAATATATGGTCCCTGGAATATATTTATACAAAAAGTTAGTCTAAGAGTTAAGAATCTAAGAGAAATAATTTCTGGACAGTTTCTTCCAGCCATTTACCATGCGGCTTACTAAAACAAATAGTTGCCTTACATTTTGTGAGTTAAACGGATTTACAAAGCTCATTCACACTGACAATTTCATGGCTTCTCACAACATTTGCTGCTCTCTCATAATGAGGATTATTATCCCCACTTTACAGATGAGGAACCTAAGTTTAGTGACTTGCCCGAGGGCATGTGGCCAGTAAGTAATCCTCGGTGGGTCCAGGCTAAAACCCCAGTCTCCCAGTAGACCTTCTGTCCTTCAGCGTATGCTGCCTTGTGTTGTAAACATCCTACATTCACTCCTGAAAAGCTTGGATCAGATATGAATTTATTGGAAATTATCAATAAGATTGGTGTTGAATTTTATCTTTCCACTGATGGTGGAAAACATCATAAAATGTTTGTTAAGTAGGGAGTTTTTTGCTCCAGTTCGAATGTCTTTGGGGGACTCTTTTAATCACGGGAGATTTGCTTTACCTTTCAAGATGCCCAATCTTAATTATCACTTGAATCAATTCTACATTCTTTTTGGGTAGTTTCCCCTGCATATTTATGTGGCTTTGGAATATATTAAAACTAGATTCTAACTACAAGGAGGAAAACTCCCCAAATGCCTCATTAAAAAATGCTGTTAATGACTAGAATAATTAGTAATGAAGTGAAGACAAATGGTAGACTTGCATTCGTGGTGAAACGTTTTGAAGACCTTCTCCTAATTATAGATTTCCAGCATTCTTCAACTATACCAAGTGAAAAGTCCACTAAAGGAGTAAAGTTTTAAGTTGAAATAGCAGAAGTGAGTTACCCATCTCATTAAAGCAAGATTCCTTCAAATCCAGTGGTCATTTATGCACGATCATGCGTTGCCAGCATCAACAAAACCAAACTAGCCTCTCACTTCCTCAAGCCTACCCAGAACACTGATGCATTCACTGGACCTGGAGCTGCCTATTATATATAAAAAAAAAGCACTCTATTCAATGCAGCATGACCTCAAGGGAAGCCTAATGTATGTCTTTGGTAATATTACCCAGTGTGTGGTGAACTCACTTGGCAAGCCCAGGAGGCTTATTAAATATACGGCAGCATGAACATGAAAAAGAAAATAAAGATCACTGTGCCAGATTTGTAACCATGTTAAGTATGAGGAACTGAATTCATTTTGAGAACCAACTATTGTTACAGTGTGGTGACACTGCTTCATGCCATTGCCCAAACTCAATTTGCTTATTGACTTGTGAATGACATTTCCTTTAGAGATACTATTTAATCAGGATAAAGTGATACAGAAGTGAATTTAAAAAAAAAAAAAGTCAGGATCAACTCATTGATATTCCTCAGGGAGCAGTCTCGCCTTATCTTAAACAAGTATTTGCAAGAATGCAAACAGGCACTGCTGGAATCTCACACTCTTTGCAGAACCAAATCCTGACAGAATTATCCTTATCAGGCACAGAAAAGGATCCCAACAGTTTCCACAAGTCACTGATATACAATAATTCTGGAGAAAATCTTTTATTTCTAAGAAATAAACAAAAACAAATAAACCTGTCTTATTATAAATTATTTTCTCTATTTAAGAATTTATTTTCTATTTCAGACTAAATGAGAGAAATCAGACAGTTTGGGACTACCACTTAGGTAGTTATTTTTTTTTTTCAACCACAAATGAACAATGAATTACTTTTTTTATAACTGTGCTAACAAAAGTTTGCACGGAAAAAGCAAAAAGCTTTATTTTAAATCTAACCCTTCAATACAAATAAACATTGACACTACTCTCAACTGAAAAAATAAAATCAATGTTAAAACAATTAATTATATTTAAAATATAATTTGTCTTCTGAGGATTCCATAAAATTTTGCAATTCCTTTTTCCAGAAATAGGTTTTGGAGGTGCCTTCATTTTTGCTCTTAGTACATTCCTTTTTTTTTTTTTTTAGCAGCTCTGCCAAGCTGAGAAAGGTAAATCAGGATGCCTGGTTGCCAAGAGGCTTCCAAAGAGATATCAGGTCATTACACAGGCACGGTCAGGCTCTTTTCTCAAGAGCACCATAAGCAGTGCTACAAAAAGAGGCTGAATCGCCCCAGCTTGTGGTGAATCAGGATGGTGGGCATGGCTGACTTATGATATTGATTTGAATTCTCAGCATCTTGGTCATTCTTCCCACTTACAATTAGACTGGAGTAAGTTTTAGTGAGGATTCACTGGATGTTCAACTAATTTAATACCTTATGCTTACAATCAAGGTCTGTTTCAACCATAGCTCAGTCCTTTTTTTTTTTAACTGAGTCATTTTATTTTTTAATAAACAAATCAATTTTATTGATACATATTAATAAAGTATACAATCAATGGTATTTGGTATAATCACATAGTTGTGCATTCATTATACAATCATTAGAATATTTTCTTTATTCCAATAGTAAAAAAAAACTCATCACCTCTCAATCTTTCTATGCTTCTCCTGCCATACATAACTGCTATTCTGTTTCTGTCTCTCTAGTTTATTTGTATTTATATTTTGCATTGGTAGAGTCAATCAATATGTGGTATCTTGTGTCTAGCTTCTTTTTTTTTTTTTTTTTTTTTTTTTAACCCTTAACAGGAGATTATTAAGGTTATTACTATACACTACTGTCCATAGTTTGCTTTGGCTTTATTTTTTGCCTGATAATAACATCTTGTAACATTAACGTACATTTGCTCAGTTTCAAAGAAAAACAGGTATATATACAATATTACCAGTATTCATATTTTACATGAGGTTTCACTGTTATACGGTCCCATGTTACATTTTTTAGCTTTTCTTCTAGTAATGTACATGACCTTAGACTTTCCCTTTCAACCACTGTCATACCCATATAATAGCACTGCTAGTTATAAACACTATTATGTGCTTTCACCATTTCTATTCATTTCCAAAGACATACAAACATCCTTTTTACCAATTCTGCACAGATTTAACCCTCAGCTTTCCATACTCTAACCTCATTCTATTTTCTAGTGACCTATATTCTAGTTATTAACTCCATGAGTTTATACAATATATTTAGTTCATAATAGCACAATCACACAGGATTTGTCCTTTTGTGTCTGCCTTACTTCACTCAACATAATGTCCTCTAGGTTCATTCATGTTGTCATAAACTTCATTTCTTCTTACAGCTGCATAATATTCCATCGTGTGTATACACCCACAATTTGTTTATCCATTCATTGATTGATGGACAGCTGGGTTGTTTCTATCTTTTGGCACTTGTGAATAACGCCGCTATGAACATTGGTGTGCATTTGTCTGTTGGTGTCTCTGCTTTCAGTCCTCAGTGGTATTGCAGGGCCATATGGCAAATCTATATTCAACTTCTTTAGGAACTGCCAAAGAGTTCTCCACGGTGGCTGTACCATTCTACGTTCCTACCAACAGTGAATACGTGTTCCCATCTCTCCACATCTTCTTCCACACTTGTAGTATTCTGACTTTTTAATAGTATCCATTCTAATAGGTGTGAAATGATATTTCATTGTAGTTTTGAATTACGTTCCCCTAATCGCTAGTGATGTTGAACATTTTTTCATGTGTTTCTTTCCATTTGTATTTCTTCTTTGGACAAATGTCTATTCAAGTCTTTTGCCCATTTTTTAATCAGGTTTTTTGTCTTTTTATTGTTGAGTTGTAGCATCTCTTTATATATCATGGATATTAAACCCTTATCAGATATGTGATTTCCAAATATTTTCTCCCATTGAGTTGGCTGCCTTTTCACTCTCTTCACAAAGTCCTTTGAGGTACAGAAGTGTTTACTTTTGAGGAGGTCCTATTTATCTATTTTTTCTTTTGTTGCTCATGCTTTGGGTGTAAGGTCCAAGAAACCACCACCTATTACAAGGTCTAAAGATGTTTCCCTACATTTTCTTCAGTAGTTTTATGGTCCTGGCTTTATATTTAGGTCTTTAATGCATTTTGAGTTGATTCTTGTATAGGGAGTGAGATAGGAGTCCTCTTTCATTCTTTTGGTTGTGGATATCCAGTTCTCCCAGCACCATTTGTTGAAGAGACTGTTTGGTCCCAGTAATGCGGACTTGGTAGGTTTGTCAAAAACCAGTTGGGGGAAGTGGCTGTGGCTCAATTGGTTGGGCTCCCGATTACCATATGGGAGGCCCCAGGTTCGATTCTCAGGGCCTCCTGGTGAAGGTAAGCCAGCCTGCATGGCACGGTGAGCTGACACAGCAAGATGGCACAACAAAGGGAGACAAGCAGACACAGAAAAACGCACAGCAAATGGACACAGAGAGCACAAGCAGCAATGGGGGGATAAATAAATAAAAATAAATCTTTGAAAAAAAAACAAACCAGTTGGCCAAAGATGTGAGGGTTTATTTCTGGACTCTCAATTCTATTCCACTGATCAATGTGTCTATCTTTATGCCAACACCATGCTGTTTTTTTTAGTTTTTATTTTTTAAGCAGTTTTATTGAGATATATTCATTTACCACACTATCCAAAACCATGCTGTTTTGACCACTGTAACTTTGTAATATGTTTCCAGATCAGGCAGTGAAAGTCCTCCCACATTGCTCTTCTTTTTTAGGATGCATTTGGCCATTCGGGTGCCCTGTCCATTCCAAATAAATTTAGCAATTGCCTTTTCTATTTCTGTAAAGTAGGCTGTTGGAATTTTGATTGGCATTTGTGCCAGTTTGTTATTTATGAATTCCAAAAAAGGGATATAGATTATGTTTGTAAATTGGTCTGTTCCTTTGGGTGTGATACTGTTTGACTGTATTAAATTCAAAGGGTTTACGTTTACTTGATTATGTTAAGATTAGGGCTTTGATTTGACCAGGTCATCAGGGCGTGCAGAGTTGAGTCCCTGACCCCTTGGTGGGCTAAATAAACAGACACTCACTCCAGGAGAACATAGAAGCAGATATGTGAGAAAAGAGGAAGGAAGCTCCATAGACATGGAAGAGGATCCTGTGGCCCGGGAAGAGAGATGAGCCATTCGCCTGAAAGTTTACAACTGACCTTGTGAAGAGAACAGAGCAGCTGAGCCTGGAAAGAAATGAGCCCCAGGAAGGGAGATGAGCCCTATGCCAGTCTATAGCTAAGATCGGAAGAAGCTGGGACCATGGAGCCTTAGGAGGGAAGAAGAAGGCTGAACCCTCGCAGATGTCACCCACCATCTTGCTTCAACACATGGCAACAGAGTATGGTAAGGAAGTAGCCTTGAGTTGGACTCTTTAGAGCCTTGTAACTGTAAGCTTTTACCCCCAAATAAATACCCTTTATAAAAGTCAACAAATTTCTGGTACTTTGCATCAGCACCCCTTTGGCTGACTAATATAGCATTGCATTAAATTTATAAATCAGTTTGGGCAGGATTGACAACTTCATGATATTTAGATAGAATGTCTTTCCATTTATTTAGGTCTTCTTTGATTTCTTTTAGCACGTTTTGTAGTTTTCTGTGTATAGGTCGTTTTCATTCCTGGTTAAATTAGTTTCTAGATATCTGAGTCTTTTTTTTTTTGAGGTACCAGGGATTGAACCTCAGACCTCGTGAGTGGGAAGCTAGCACTCAACCTCTGAACTACAGTGGCTTCCCTGAGTTGTTTTTTTTTTCATTTGTCTTACTTGTTTTTGTTTTTTTTTCAGGAGGCACTGGGAACCAAACCTGGAACCTCCTACGTGGGAAGCAGACACTCAACCACTTGAGCCACATCTGCTCCCCTGAGTCTTTTTGTTACTATTGTAAATGGAATTTTTTCCCTGATTTCCTCCCCAGATTGTTCAATACTACTGTACAGAAACATTACAGATTTTTGCGTGTTGATCTTGTATCCTGCCACTTTGCTGAACTTGCTTATTACTATGCTGGCTTTTGATAGAAGGTTTCCATTGTTGGCAAATTTCACTCAGGTAGTATCAACACATTGTATTTCAGTGGTATGTAATCTAGCTTTCTCCACGGGTACTCCTCTGTGAATGTTCTTGCCAAAGCCCCCAGGGACCTCCTTCTTGATGCAGAATTTGGTCCTTTTTTTTCTTTTCTCTTTCTTTTTTTTTTTTTTTGAGAAAAGCCAGCATAAAGTACTTTTATTGCAATAATAACTCAAAACTCATGCGTGGTGCAGGAGATGGGAGGGTGGGGCAGCAACAACCTCTCTCACCAAATCACTACACAGGTCAGCAAAGGGGTGAGAGGGAGACGGAAAAGCCAGGAAACTTTGAGATCGGCAGTGGGGGGCTGAGAATCAAAAAAACAGGAGATGCTGAGGCTGCGATGACCAGCATCATTTTCTTAACTCTCAAGGATTTGTCAGAGGGCTGGGCTTTCATTGGACGGTAAGTGCCTACAAACAGCACCTCCAATTTAAAATTTATTAAGTGGTGGAGCTTTGACAGCTATGAGAAGAGTACAAAAGTCCTGAAAATCCAATAGAAAAACCACAGTATGGAAAAAAAAAAAAAAAAAAAAAAAAAAAGCCAGGCCATGAAGGTTTCAGAGGTCTCTGCTGGCTGGGGGACAGAGCCCTGTAGTGTCCAACACTGCTGTGAAAACTATCTGCTTTCAAAAGGCAGAGGGTTTGAGGGGAGGATAGGGCGGGGCTGGTGGAGGCAAAGGTCCCCCTTTCCCATTTCAGCTTTGGGTAAGGACATCTTTCAACAAGGAGAGTGATTCAGCCCTCAACGGCGCCTCAAATCTGTTACGGCTTTGCAGTGCAGCAGCAAGGATATTCAATATATAATAGATAAAAACTTCATCCAAAAAATAATAAAGATTTGTGCACCTCCTTCACCCAAACACCAATTCCTATTCTAAAGTTAATGCACTATTTGTGCTGTTAATACCTGAACATATACTAACTGGAAATCTAGATCCAAAAGATTGAAACTGAATCTTTAGCCCAAAACAAAATAAAATGAATAATTTGAGGTTTATGGCATATCATTTATGGCAACGCATATACAAGGAGAAAGGGGAGGAGGAAATGGGAGCTGTCAGAAGCAAAACTGGGTGACAGAAAACATTCAGTCTGGGCAGATATTTATAAGAAGAGTGTAGTGGAACATCAGGTAAAGCTCCATATGGGTTCACGTGTGCATGTCTGGAGGCGCCAGATCCCTCCATGGCAGTTCCAAGTACAGGGCATGGAGGGAGGAGGCCAATCCTGTCATTCCAGTTTTAGAAGCTCCATGTCAAAGCTGTGAGTGGTGTTTGGTGGGATGATGCCCGGATGCCCAGCGGCACCATTGGCGTAGTCTGGGGAGATAGTTTGGCTCTCTACCCAAGCATCTGGGCAACCCCTTCTTCCCAGCCTGGATCACCTCCTGCTTGCCTAGCGTAAACTTAAAGGGCTTGTTTCTATCCTGAGAGGAATCACATTTCTTTCCATCTTCAAGCATCCCTGGGCAGTGCACCGCTGGCCCGTCTGTCTCCAGGGGAAGATGGTCTCCACCTGCACTCCCCTGGTGGTGGTGGACGCTAGGCAGGTGGTGTGGACCAAAGGCAGATCTGGCGGCAGCTCCGGGTTGCCTGTGCACTCACGCGCCCCCCTCGGTCCTTTTCATGCTCGCCCTTCTGAAGCATCAGGTGTCTCTTCGTGAAACACGCTTTCCCTTGGCTCCCGTGACGCCAGCTCTCCTGATTTGCCTCTACCTCTTTAGTCACACCTCAGCCTCTTTCAAGGCTCTTTTTCCTCTGTGAATCCTTTACACAATGGCGTGTCTTGCTCCTTCCTCCTGAATACTCTTCTCACGAGTCTACACAACTGGCTCAGGGTGATCTCACCTTCTCACAGGGCTTGCGATTCTGCATTGTCAGCCCAGATCTCTCTCTCAGGATGCGCCCATCTCCACCAGACGTTGCCCCTTGAATAATCCTTGACCACTGCCTACCAAACATGTTTCCAACTGGGCCCATCTTCTTCTTCAGCAATGGGGAACCTTGCCCCAAACATTTACCATTAGACGGTGCTTCTGCCTTTGTCCCCGTCTCACTGAGCTGAAGCACACCAACTGCCTGAAGTCACCCCTGACATACCCTCTCCCTCCCCTTTCACGTCTATCACCACGTCCCTATCACATTTCTCAAATATATTCTACTCATCCCTACTGGCACCATTAGAGTTTATTCTACTTGTCTGTATTTTGTTGTTGTTGCTCTTGTTTTTTGTCTGTAACACTAATCTTGACTTTACAGTACCCAAATTACCTTAATAGCTCTCCCATAGCCTCAGAATAAAGTCCAAACTCCTAGCCAGGTAAACATAGGCCTTCAAGATAGATCCCTGGCCCGTCTCTCCAGCTTCAGATCCTACTCCCTTCCCTCCTGATTTATCATAATGAATGATATGAAGCAATGTTATATAATGATTAAGAGAGTAGATCGGGAATCAAAAAGATAGGGGTAGAATTTCAGCTATGCAGTTTACCAGCCAATTAAACCCTATATGCCTTGATTTCTTCATGTATAAAATAGTGATGACCATCTAGAGTTGTAAGGATTACGTGAGTTAAAGAAAGCATAGTGCTTGGCATGCAGTAGGTGCTCAAAAAATGCTAGCCATTAATATAGTTATAATTCTCTAAAGAGATTATACCCTCTCTGGGAGGGTGGGTAATGTTTTTGAATGAAGTATTCAAACCAAATAAAATGGCATCTTGATAAATATATATTGAATGAATTAAGGAATAAACTAAATAATTCTATTTGATTAAGAAGTCTGAGATAATACCTTTTTTTTTTTTTTTTTTTAAGATTTTATTTATTTATTCATTTATCCCCCCCTTGCTGCTTGTGCTGGCTGGGTCAGCTAACCACGCCATGCGGGCGGGCTTGCCTTCACCAGGAGGCCCCGGGAACCGAACCCGGGGCCTCCCATATGGTAAACGGGAGCCCTACTGATTGAGCCACAGCCGCTTCCCTGAGATAATACTTTTTTAAAAAATATTTGATTTTCCAAGTTCTTTGATCCAACTACCTCCCCATGAAACAGAAATAATGTGGGGAAAATAACTTCGTCAGAAGTATCTCCATTTACATGAGAAAAAAGGAAAACAAGTACTGCAGAAATATGTTCTGGAAAGGCAAAAAATGTGATAGAGCTCAATAAATGTGAGTGGACTGGATAAATGGATGGATGGATGGATGAGATGCACTGGGATCTCTGGGAACAGGAGGAGGAAGCTGATAGCTCTGGGGTCTCCATTTCTTTTGCATCTCCACTTGCTTTTGCTAATCGTCAAAGATTAAATTGTCCACTGTGTTTGATCAGAATGAGATTCCTTGAAGAGAGATGCTCTGCTCTTGTGTGACCCTTCCATAAGCCCCGTATCCCATGCTTACCATTTGGCCGCACTGGAGGACTTCGGACCAAAGGGCTGGTTGACAAGCTGGTTAGTACCATTGCAGCGGTCACCTTGTCCATGTCGAGTTCTTCTGAAGATTTCCTATAAAACAGGGAGTGACTTGTTAATCAGGCTTACTCTAACCAAGCCACGTACCATAATTATGTCTTTAACTTAGACCCATGAAAATCAAATGTCTTGCTAGCTTTATTTTATAGATGAGAAAGCTGAAGCCAAAGAGGTTAAGTGATTTGATCAAAATCATATTGTTTTAGTAGTAATATTTTGACAATGCGCTTTCATAGTTTGTAACAAATGCTTCACAACAATGCAAGGTGTTGGTGGTAGGGAGATGTATGGGAGCCTTGCATGATGTTATGCATGTTTGTTTTGTAAACTCACAAATTTTATTATACATGTATTGTTTATGCTCGTGTATGAATGCTACACTTCAATATTTTACTTAAAAAATCATATGGTATTAGGAAAAGAAGGATTCACTCATTCATTCATTCATTCATCATTCATTGAACAACTATTTTTTGAGAGTGTCCTAAACTGCCAGACCCTGTTCTACAATGGTAAACAACAAAGTCCTTGCCCTCATGGAGCTTAGAGTTTAATGGAGGGAGAAACACAATTATCAGTAAATAAACAAACAAAAAAGAACAAAATAATTTTGGATAGTGGGCAGTACTGTGGAGGATGTCAGCAGATTGACACAATAGCCATTGTGGGCGGGATACTTAGGGTGGTCAGGAAATATCTCTCTGTGCATGTGTCACCTGAGCTGAATGTGAAAGGGCAGGAGGAGGCAGTCATGCTGAGCCGGGAAAAGTAGTCCAAGAGAAGCAGCAGCATGTGCAAAGGCACAGCAGCAGGAATGAGCTTGAGATGTGTGAAGAGCCAACCAAATAGTGTGACAAGGGGGAGAGGGTGCAGAGCTGGTCATATGGGGGTCTGTGACCATGACAGTGTTCTGGTTTTATTCTAAGAGGAACGAGAAATCACTAGAAAAGCTTTAAGCAGAGGTAGTGACATAATATGATTAATATTGTAGTTTTTTTTTTAAACTACCTGAGCTGCTGTATGGAGAATGGCTTTACAGGAAGGCAGAATAGAAGCAGAGAGACCTGTTAGAAGATAATTTACAGGAATCCAGATGGGAGAATATGTGGCTTGTTCAAGGACAGGATGGTAGAAGGTGAACTGGCAGGACTGGCTGATGCACTGGACAAGGGAGATGTGCAAAAGGGAGAAATCAAGGATGACTCCCAGGTTTCTTGTTTGATTAGTAGCTAGGAGCCATTTGCTGAGATGGGAGAGACCAGAGAAGAAACATAATTAGGGAGGTTTAAATTTCAGTGCTATCTTTGCAACCATGAAATGTTGGTTGCAGGAGTAGGTTCTGTGGTATTAAAGTGAGGAGCCTTTGGTATCACTCACTGACTGACATGAAGAGCTTGCTCTGGTTCATTAATTTTGGCCAGTTAGCCCAGAATAAAGGGTCACAAGATAATGATTGTTGTGAACTGGAATCAGCTTGTTTGAGCTTATTTCAATAAAAAAATATATGTCGTACAGTGACATCTGATAAATTGTACCACCTACTGAGAGATGAACATTTTCAAATTAGGGAATAGTTGAAGAAGCACAACAGAGGATTAATAAGCCATATATCCACAAATGAACTGTCACTCTGACAACGGGGACTCTCATTCACAGGTGTGCTGTGTAATTGGTAAAAGCAGTGAACTCTTAGGGATGGAAACTTCATGGCATCAATTCACCACACAGTGAAAAAAGAGATTCCTAAACTGGAGAAAGAGCAAATGGTTCCCAATTTTCTTTGGGCTGCTTAATTAATCACACTGCAAAGTACAAAAATTATTACAGGTTGGTGCTTCAATGTTCATCATGCCACATTTTAGCCACCTTTGTGCCAAAAATAAATAAATAAATAAATAGAAAATAAAAATCACTTAATGAAAAAGCAAAGTTTACACTTTCAATTCAAGGTACCAAAAAGATGGGACTCTGAAATTTTCTTCTATAATTCTTCTCAAAATACCTTATGCTCTTTCTCAGAAAATTGTTTCATCAAAAGACAAATTACTTGTTTCAGAGACTGGCAATTACAAATACTCTTATAAAGCAAGCTTGAGAGTACACAATGAATTTCACTCTGCAGAAGCTCTCAAGATAATCTCACACACTTAGGAAAAAACTGCTCATTCATTTGGCATATCATTTAAAGATGTTGTACTATCCACAATTTACCAGGTCCCAGTACTTGGGAATAATAGTGATGCTGTTTCATCAAGAAACAATGCTTCCTGAGACAGCAATAGGGAAAGAAAGAAAATCCTTGGGGTAATTTTGAGTGTGGTGTTAACTCGGTCTCCCCTAGGAGTCATGGCCTTGAGGGGGGTGGGGGCAGAGCAGTAACTTGAAGGTCTCGAAGGAGAAGCACTTGCTCTACAGACTCAGGTAAAAGGCAAAAATACCTTGGGGCACCCGGGGAGGGGGCAAGGTCTTTCAACCATCTGTCCGCCCTGCTGCCAGGATCACCGCATGCCAGCAGGGGGTGCACCTGAGCAGGCCACCCGGGTCTTTTACAAGACTGAATTACAGGAACTGCTGACTTCTCTTTCCAACGGTCCAAATTATCTTTTTCTCTTATTAACAATAGGCTTAAGAATCAGGATAAGAGGTCCATGCACCTGTCACAGGAAAATGGAAAGACTTTGTAGGGAGAAGGTCCCCTACCCCTTGCCCCAATTCCTAAAGGGACTTGCTATATATAGTCACGCCTTTTTCATCTACATCTTGGTCTGAGGGGCCTTTTTGTTTTTCTTCCCTCCATCTGCTTTGTATTGTTTTTCATTTTCCACACCTAAGGTGAACATTTTTGTTTTAGAGGTCTAATTGATATGAACTCAAACACTGATCTATGGGTTTATATATATATATATAAAGATGAATAAAGAATGCATCATGATAATGTCCATATGTATTTTTTGCATTACCAAAATCCACCACTTCATTTCAAAACAATTATTTAGCATCATAAAGTGGATTTCAGATGAATAATGAAAAGAAGAATAAACATTAGTATAATCAGAGTGTTTTCATACTTGGATTACCTTTAAGTTTCCCATTGGTATTGGAGGTCACTCACTAATAACAATGACAAAAATCAAAGCAATACATCACTAATGATTCACTTTATACCGGATATTTCTCAAGGAGAATTTTTATCATGCTACATGAAACATTACCAGATGATATGGCCTTGTGCTGAGTCGTGTTTTTGTTTTTATCTTTGTTTAATTTCTTTTGGTACAGTACTATCTAATTACTGAATAATTGGTGCTGTAAATCCAAATCCTTATAATTAAATGTGAAGAGATGATATACAAAGTAGAATCTGCTACATTGTGTAGAAATTGCTGCAAAGGCCTCCTGGTAGAGTTGAGAAACAAAAATGCTAGAGGTAATATTACTTGGCCTCTCCTGATTTGAAATGGAATTTGAATTTACTATTAAAAACCTTACTGATAGCATGTTTACAAAATCTTTTTTAATAATCTTTCCTTCCAGACTTGCTTGACCATATGGAACTTGATAATATTTCGAATTATTTTCAAAATAATAGTAGTAATAGTTGTTGGCTTATCACGCTATATGAAATTTGGCTCTCAAGTTGATCTGACTTTGATGGACTAAGAGGACTTCAATATGGAAGAATCACATTCCAGGCAGGGAAGTGTCAAGTCCATGGCATATAAGGAGATTGTTTAGGAATCCTATGTGGAAGGATGGAAGATGAGGCTGGACAGAGCCCATGCCAGTTTAAGTGGTTTGTCATATTCTTTTTTTTTTTTACTTTATTTTGTACATTTAATAATTGAAAATATAAACAATTAAAAAGTAAACACAGATGAATAAATATATACATTTCTCAATTAAATGTAATGGCTACATATAAATTTTTTTTGAATCAAACAATATGTTACACAATATATTTGGTTCATAGTAATGCATTCATACAGTATTTGTCCTTTTGTGTCTGGCTTGCTTTGCTCAACATAATGTCCTCCAGGGTCATCCATGTTGTCATATGCTTTACGACTTAATTTCTTCTTACAGCTGCATAATATTCCATTGTGTGAATAGATCACAGTTTGTATATCCATTTGTTTTTGATGGACACCTGGGTTGTTTCCACCTTTTGGCAATGGTGAATAATGTTGCTATGAACATAGGTGTGCAGATGTCTGTTCATGTCACTGCTCTCAGTTCTTCTGGGTAAATACCCAGTAGTGGTATTGCCGGGTCAAGTGGTAAGTCTATCTTCAACTTCTTTAGGAACTGCCAAACAGTCCTCCATAGTGGCTGTATCATTCTGCATTCCCACCAACAGTGAAGAAGTGTTCCTATCTCTCCACATCCTCTCCAACACTTGTAGTTCTCTGTCTTTTTAACAGTGGCCATTCTGATTGGTGTGAAATGATATCTCATTGTAGTTTTGATTTGCTTTTCCCTAATCATGAGTGATGGTGGGCATTTCTTCATGTGATTTTTTGCCATTTGTATTTCTTCTTTGGAGAAATGTCTATTCAAGTCTTTTGCCCATTTTTTTAATTGGGTCATTTGTCTTTTTATTGTTGAGTTGTAACATCTCTTTATATATCCTGGATATTAAACCCTTATCAGATATGTGATTTCCAAATATTTTTTCCCATTGAGTTGGCTGCCTTTTCACCCTTCTGACAAATTCCTGTGAGGTGCAAAAGTGTTTAATTTTGAGGAGGTCCCATTTATCTACTTTTTCTTTTGTTGCACGTGCTTTGGGTGTAAGGGCCAAGAAACCACCACCTACTACAAGGTCTTGAAGATGTTTCCCTACATTTTCTTCTAGTAGTTTTATGGTCCTGGTTTTTATATTTAGATCTTTGATCTATTCTGAGTTGATTCTTGTATAGGGGGTGAGATAGGGATCCTCTTTCATTCTTTTGGTTATAGATATCCAGTTCTCCCAACACCATTTGTTGGGGAGACTGTTTTTTCCTGTTAGTGTGGGCTTGGTAGGTTT
The DNA here is from genome assembly GCA_026826555.1 of Tolypeutes matacus. Taxonomy (NCBI): domain Eukaryota; kingdom Metazoa; phylum Chordata; class Mammalia; order Cingulata; family Chlamyphoridae; genus Tolypeutes; species Tolypeutes matacus. Next base: position 29,012,879 of record JAKSZT010054487.1, read on the forward strand.
GTCAAAAAACCAGTTGACTGTATAGGTGAGGGTTTGTTTCTGGATTCTCAATTCTATTCCACTGATCGATGTGTCTATCTTTATGCCAGTACCATGCTGTTTTGACCACTGTAGCTTTGTAACATGTTTCAAGGTCAGGCAGTGAAATTCCTCCCACATTGCTCTTCTTTTTTAGAATGGTTTTGGTGCACTTACTCTTCCAGATGAATGTGGTAATTGTGTTCTCTAATTCTGTAAAGTAAGCTGTTGGGATTTTAATTGGTATTGCATTGAATCTATAAATTAGTTTGGGTAAGATTGACATCTTCACGAAATTTATTCTTCTAATCCATAAACACAGAATGTCTTTCCATTTGTTTAGGTCTTTTAAATTTTCATTTAGCATTGTTTTGTAGTTTTCTGCATATAGGTTCTGTACTTCTTTGGTTAAATTAACTCCTTTGAGTCTTTTTGTTGCTATTGAAAATGGAATTTTTCCCCTGATTTCCTCCTCAGGTTGTTCAGCACTAGTGTACAAAAACATTACTGATTTTTGCATGTTGATCTTGTATCCTGCCACTTTGCTGAACTCATTTATTGGTTCAACTAGCTTTGTTGTAGATACTTTGGGATTTTCTAAGTACAGGATCAGGTCATCTGCAAACAGTGAGAGTTTTACTTCCTCTTTTCCTATTTGGATGCCTTTAATTTTTTTTTTTTCTTGTCTAATTGCCCTAGCTAGAACTTCTAGTACAATGTTGAATAACAATGGTGACAGTGGGCATCCTTGTCTTGTTCCTGATCTTAGAGGGAAAGCTTTTAACCTTTCCCCATTGAGTATGATGTTGGCTGTGGGTTTTTCATATATGCCTTTTATCATGTTGAGGAATTTTCCTTCTATTCCTATCTTTTGAAGTGTTTTTATCAAAAAAGGATGCTGGATTTTGTTGAATGCCTTTCCTGCATCTATTGAGATGATCATGTGGTTTTTTTCCTTCAATTTGTTAATGTGGTGTATTACATTGATTGATTTTCTTATGTTGAACCAGCCTTGCATACCAGGAATAAATCCCACTTGATCATGATGTATAAGTTGTTTGTTGTATTCTTGTAAACAAAGAGAAGTCACTTAAATTCATGAACCTGGGAGAGGGATGATCAATCTATATTTAGAAATGTGTCAAAACTGAAAATATAATGGAAAAGGAAGAAACTAAAGGTTGGCTATTCAGCTATTTTTGCAGTAAAGTCTCAGTTCAAACCCAAAACATTAGACTAAGAGACAACTGTCCCACTATGAACAGAAACTATTCAGCCTGAGTACAACACCCCCTTGATAATTGCTAAAGATGTGTTCAGAGCATCTCTGGATGAGGCGGTAAAGGTAATGGTTAAGAGTGCAGGCTCCAAAGTGAGTTAGACAACTTGGGTTCAAATCCACACTACTCTTTACAGACGTGTAGCTGTGTGACCTTGGATAAATTACTTAACCTCTCTGAGTGTCTGTATCCTCATCTATAAAAGGAGAATAAAAATAGGTTTGCTGAGGGGATTAAATGAGAACATATGCAAGCACCAGTCCAGTTTTTAAGGATTTCATAGATGTTAGCTATTATTAACCTTCCAATTCATGAATATGTCCAAAGCATGTATCCCTACATGAAAGAGGAAAGGATTAGATTTCTTCATTTGCTGTTAGCACCAGCACTAGCAATTGCTGTTTTTCTTTTCTTTTTTGGGTGGTGGTGGTGGTGGTATTTTTTCCTAAAGAAAAAAACTGTTATAACTTCATGAGACTTTGTAAGAAGTGGCAACTGGCACGTGGAGCAGCAGCTGCTGGGTTACTCGCTAAAGTTTCAAGTTGGTGCCTGGGCAAAGATACAGCTCATTATATCATGGATCTTTAGGATGGGTACCAAGTAGCCATGGACTGGAGTGCCTATTTGGAGTTTCAAGTTGAAGAGGTTATGCTTTCAATACTCGCTCTTGTAGTATCTGCTATGTATAGGGACTGAACTAGATACTGGGAATAGAGTCGCAATGAAAACCCACCGGGTCTCTTCCTTCCTGATCTAGAGGAGAACCAGACCTTAATCAAACACACACAAATGAGCATAAACCACATATGTGATAAACAGCAGGAAAGAGTGGTGTGTGATTTGATGAGGACTCACCTAGTTACTCCCTGCTACAGGGAGAATTGTTTTGAGAATGGAAACAAGAATCAATGTTACGTCCCTGAAAGTATCTGAACAAAGGCCGGCAGCCAAAAAGTCAGGAAGGGCTGTGCATGATGTCTGATGCTTGGGGAGAGGAGAGAGCTTAGATCGGGCTTCAGAAGTTCGGCAAGGGTTTTTTAGTCCTTATCTTAAAGGCATTGAGAGGCACTGAAGTGTTTCAAGCAGGGTTGGGCTGGGAGAGGTCCGGCAAGTTTGGGGGTGAGGCTATCAGATTGTTTTTCAAAAAGCTCTCTCTGGCTGCTGCAGAGAAAATGAGTTTTTTGAGTTTGACAACCGATCTTTTATCTGAGGAAGTGATTTCCAGGGTGACTGCTGCAGTGGGTTGCGGAATGACATCATCTGCGACATGAAGAGGCAACAGCGGAGCGCGAGGAGGGAGCCACGCTCCTGCCTGCGGTCCCACGTGCAGCAAGGCTGCTCTGGCCGAGTGCTCAGCCGTGGTGGGGGCTCTCAAGGCCAGCTATTGTTTGTGCTGCAAGAAGCCTTTTGCTTCTTTGGAGCCACTTCAGGTTTGAATGCCATGTGCTCATCTGCTCGGAGGGTGCATGCAAACACAGTTCCCTGATTAGCCCAACTAGCTAAGAGAGAAATCTTTTACACACGGGAGAGCCAGAAAAGACATTTATCTGCAATTAAAGTGCTATAGTAACAAATGGAAATAAAAATGAATAATACGTTCTTTCGCTGAGCACTAATCCAGTTCCTAAGCAACTACTGAAATCTGCTGTCTAGACCAAGTTCAATCACTTTTAAAACTTGTGATATTCTTAAAATAAGGAATAAAGTCTGAAACAAAAAAATTCTTCCACTGGAAAGTCCATGGTAACCATCCTCAGTCTTGGAATACTGAAAAAGCTTCTACTAAGAGTTTGGAAAATTGGATTCAGTAACTATTAAGTGTGATTAAGCATGATAGCTTGATTTCCTTTCTAAAGGAATCTTGTAGTAAATGTTGTAAATGTTAACTCTTCCAATTTAATTTTAGCTACTAATTCTCATAAAGCTATAGGAAAGATCATGGAAGTTGCCTATCACATATTTTTAAAAAGATTAATTTTATTTATTTATTTCTCCCCACCCCCTCGTTGTTTGCATTTGCTGAGTCTGTCTGTTGTGTGTTGGTCTTTTTTTTTTTTTTTTAGTAGGTACTGGGACTGGAACCTGGGACCTCCCATGTGGGAGGGAGGTGCCTAATCGCTTGAGCCACCTCCACTCCCATATTATATATTATAATAAAGTGTCCATAACAAGGCAACCAAGATGGAAAAGTGACCAAAAAATGCATCCTTATTCATAAGAAAATATAGTTCCATACATCTCAAACTACGTATGGGGGAGGATCATTTAAAAAAAATTCCTGTTATGGATCAATACTTTTGTAAACTACAATACAAACGGCCCACGGATGTTGCTATACAAATTTCTAAACTTATTATTCTCAATTTCCGTACCTAGCTCATCTTGAATCAGTAACTAAGAGTTTGCAGGCCAGCACGGACCACACTTCAAATGAGTAGCAGCAGGCTAGGTAATTGCTTGATTTCCTTTTCACTTTGCCTGCAAAGATAACATTCAAGCCTGCCGCTCTTTCTCTCTCTCCCTACTCTGCTGCTTTTGGACCTTCCCACCACTCACTTCCCATCTGTCCCTGGCTCTGACCTTTGGATTCCACCTTCCATTGTAAACATTGTTTACATTGTAAAACATTGCTCCCTTTTACTGTACCCCTCTCCCTTGAGGGCCCCTCCTCTAGCTACTCCCCTTGAGGTCAGCAGGGATTGGAGGTGGGGGTGGGCTGTTGGCTTTTTACCTGCTTCCCCTGGGAAACCATTATCCTTTATCCTCCTGCAAAATCCCTGGTCCTTTGAGGCTCAGGCCATGCAGCTCTCTCTCTATCTCCCTGGCTCTGTTTGCTGGAGCTGCTGTAACAAAGTACCATAGACGAGTTGACTTAATAGAAATTTGTGTTATAGTTTTGGAGGCTTGATGTCCAAAATCAAGGTGGCAGCAGGATCCCACTTTCTCTGTAGCCTGTAGTGTTCTGGTGGTGGCTTGCCAGCGATCCATAACTCAGTCTCTGCCTCTAACACGTGGCCCCCTCTCTCCCTGTATTTCTCTTAACACTGTGTCCAGGTTTCCACTGCTTGTAAGTCATCTTAGAACAAGGCTCACCCTGATTCAGTTTGGCCTCACCTTAACTAATAACATCTTCAAAGATCCTTTTTACAAATGGGTTCACATTCATAGGATGTGGCTTGGGATTTGAACAGGTGTTTGTGGGGACAGGAGTCAATTCATAACACTCCCTCTTCCTATTCCAGGCATCACACAACCTTTCCATCAGCATCCCTTCCACGAGCCCCCATATTCATCAAATATTATGTCACATGGATAAGTACAGCCTTTACTTTCACCCTACCTGGAATTATGATCCTAGGATATGGATTGAGAGCACCCAACATCCTAACTTCATAATTTCTGTCTCTGTAACCCCAACATTCAGCAGACTGCTGAACTTGAGAAGAAAGGCATTGTAGTCAGAGAGACTGGGGTTTGCTCCTCAGCACCACCATGTACTAGCTGAGTGATTATAGGAAAATCCCACAACCTTGCAAAGCTTCTTATTCCTCATCTGTAAATGGTAATGATAATAAGACCTACCTTATAGGGTTTTGAAAGAATTAAATGAGAATATATGAAAAATATCTAGCATATATGAAACATTCAATGAATGGCAATTATTATTATGGTTTTCATCGTTGTCATCATCATCATTACCACCACCACCATCATTTGCCCACAATAGTTCAATGAACTATTCTCAGGTTAAAAACTTGGATTTTATATACTTAGGTATTTATAGGTAAAATAATATGAAAACTAGGATTTGCTTTAATATTCCATAGCCTCCCACGTCCCCACCCCCAAAGGTGTGAGTTAGGGGTGATGAGATGAACTAAGATAGGTAAAATGTTAACAATTTTTAAGCTAGGTGATAGGTACTTGGGGATTCGTTAGACCATTCGATTTTTGTGTATATTTGAAATATGAAATTTCCACAGTAAATTAAATAACATGAGCATAAAGAGAACAACCAACCTGGCTTCTGGCCGTAACCTGTTATGACTCTCCCAACTTCACTCACTCTTCTTCTAGCTCTCACACTATCTCTTTCACTATACTTGCTCTTCCTTTTCCCAGGCACAGCCACTCTTTTGATTCCTTCCTTTTCTCCCAGGCCACCAGCTCGATGCCATCTCTTTCTTCTCTAATGTCTGGGTTCACTGGTTGACCACCTGGTGTCTTCTTTCATCAGTGTCTTTGACTCCATGACCTTCCCAGCCTTTTGCTTCACTGGCCCAGAAGAACCAAGCTCTGGCTGAGCCCTACCTGGCTTCTCTCTACTCACCCACTCTCAGGTAGCCAAGTGCTAATGGAAAACATAGAAGACTTTGCTGCCTGGCTCCATCCTGTGCCACACCTCAACAGCTCCTTCACCCATCCTTAGTCCGCATTCTTCTATTTTCCTTCCAGGATCATTCTATACCTTCAACTCTCTCTTCAAGATGCAACCCCAGCCAACTCAAACAGTACTCTTGCCTCCTGCTTTAGGGAGAATCTCACACTTTGCCTCTTCTTACCTCCTTTCTCCAGTCTCACAGGTAGGTTAGTGTTGCTTCTCCTATTTGAAGCCACTGCCTCTAACTGTGCTGTCATCCTTTCCAACTGTTAGTGGAACTCTCTGGGTTCTTGGCTTAAGCCGCATAAAAGAATTTAAGGGCATGCCATAGGGTAGGCAAGGGAGTAAAGAGTTTATTAAGAAACAAGAAAAGAATACATGATCTGAGAGACACGGATTGTGGGCATGCTGCAGGGTGAGTTGTGTTTCTGGGGCCCCGGATTAGGCCTTTTTAAAACATTTACTCCTCCCCTTCCTAATGTTGGGGAGGGGTCCCAGCTGTTTGCTGCTCTAATTGGTTGCCTTATGACCCCACCTGTTAGCTCTCAGGGGACCAATGGGAGGCCTGTTGTTTGGAGGTATCCGGGGCTTCTCTTCAACCCCGGAAAGCATTCCAAATGGGATCTTGTGACCAGGATCTCACAGAATCTTTCTGGCAGCCTTCCCTTCAGGAGGTTTCTGGGCAGGGTCTCACGTCATGTTGTCTGCCAGGCCTGAGCTGCCTTCCCTCTTTCACTATACTAACCTGCCTCACAATAAGGCCATGCTCGAACTCACTCTCTCCAGTTTCCACTAGCTTTTTTTTTCTCAGTCTATTAACATGCTTAAGTTTTCTGCCATCTGCATTTTGGAGACACTAAGCAGGAGTGGACAGAAAGGTAGAAAAGAAATGAGGAGTGGCTGTAGAATTAGAGGGAGGAGACAATTTCAAGGAAGGTCAGGTTAAAAGGATCAAAAGAGGCAGAGAGATAAGATAAGCCTGGTAAGAACAGACAGGGGCTTACTGGTGTTAACAAGGAAGTTGACAGAGACTGTAGCAGGAGTGGAATCTGGACAGCTGTGAGTTGAGAAGTGAATGAGAAATTGGAGGCAAAGATTTTAAACAACTCTTTAAAGAAGCGTGGCCGCAAAGGGAAGGCTAGAGAGTGTAGTTCCTTGAGGGCGTTGGAATGCTTTTGTTTGTTTTTTTCTTCACATGAAAGGAACTCTAGCATAGTTAAATGCTGATAGGAAAGAGCAATTTGGGATGGAGGGTGAAGATCCAGGAAAGAAGGGATAATAGGTGGTGCACAAGGACTTTACTGAGGCAGCATGGAGTAGGATCCTGAGCTCAGACGGAATCAGTTTTAGACAAAAGGAGGAGCAACTATGCTTCATAACTGGAGTGCAGAAAACAAAGATGGCCTGGATGCAGACACATTTGCAGGTGTGGGGCTTGGGAAGTTGGTGGTTTATTTCTGGAGGTCTCTGCTTTATTTTTGTCTCAGAAGTAGATAAGTTTCTCTGTGGGGAGTGGGAGAGGGGACTCTGAAGTACTGAAGGGTTGAAATCACTATTATGGGTAATGGGAACTGAGCAGGACACCAAAAGTGAAGCAGCACTGAGGGTTCAGGTGAGGCTGGAACCTTGATTCATAGTGATAGTAACTGTAGTTACCATCTACAAAGGCTCCATTATAATGGGGTGGAGTCTGAAGGCTGTGCCCAGATCCTGGGAGTGGGAGCGGTAAGGGCAGGCTGCTGGACTAATACCAAGCTAGGTGTTAGTGGGTGGGTTCAAGGCATAAGAGTACAAAAAAATAGAAGGTATTGGTAAAAATGTGTTTGGAGAACTAGCCATGGGGTCTTGGCTGGATTGGGAAGTGAGTGAAGGCTGGAGGGGGCTGAGAAATGGGGGGGGGGGGGGCAAATGGAGGGAAACCAGAGATCTTGATGAGGTCAAAATTGTAGGGTAGTGGAAATAAAAGTGAGGAAGAGCTGCAAGGACAGGAGGTTGTGAGCAGGATAGGTAATGGAGACTGGCAGAAGAGTTCTGAGAGATGGAAAGGTTCCAGGTGTGTCCTTAGGAGTAGGGTAGAGATGGAGGAGAGGTGAAGGCCCATGAACAGTCAGGCTGGGTACTAGATGGTCGCTGATGTCATCTAGGATGATGTAGGACTTGAGATGAAGAACTACACTGTGATCAGGTGGTTCAGTCCTCACTGAAGGTGAGGGACTGGGATGTCCAGAGAGTCGAGGAAGGTAGAAGTAGAAGACACCTTAAAGAAGCAGGAGGCTGATACAAGAGCAGAGAGGCAATGGTTTGGAAATAGCCAAGGGGAAATGGAGAAATACATTCTTGGGAGGTTCCTCACTGCCTTCAAGATTAGAGTCACACTCCTCTGCAGCAAACGCCATGCCCTTTCTGATCTATCATGTCCCCTCCTCTCCCCCATTTCACAAGTATTGTGCAGTGCAGCTCTTCCAACTCAGTGGAGGATGATCTAATGGAATTCTCCATCAGAAGATGCTCTCTCTCCCCTCCATACCTCCGCTGTGCACTCTGCTTGGAATGAACTTCCTCCTCTTCTCCACCTATTTCCACTCATCTTTTGATAATCAGCTCATTCTCACTCCTGGGAAGCCCTTTTACCACCCACCAGGCTGTGTCAGGCGTCCCCACTCTGCAGCCCACCAGGTCCTGTACTATACCATCTGGGTTTCTCGTGTTCTTCTTCTCTTCCCCACCCCTCCCCACCCAGTAGATCAGGACTGAGTCTTGCATCTCTGCATCCCCAGTGCCTGGAACAAAATCTTGTTCAGGGTATGTTCTTAATGACATTTTTTTGGACAAATTAGCATTAAGTAATGGCAGTGGCAGCTGCTAAGAGGTGGCAGGGATGCACAGAAAGCAAATCTGAAAAACTTCTCCTGCAGTTATTCTCTGTTCTCTCTCATCGTATTAGCCCTGATAATTTCTTCACTTCTTGTGGAGAACAATTCCTTAAAGATTCAGCAGTTGAATAAATCATTCATATGAATTTTTTTTTACTGCTCCTAAAAACTGGTGGCTTATCTATGCAAAATAGATTTTGTTCCAAGCTCTGTGATAATTCTTCTCTATTCACAGAGGCTCACAGATGCATCAGTGAACTCCAGAATGTCAGCAAGAACATTATTAAATAATAAGTTTCAAATCCCCTGCAAACCATTCTGGGTGATTAGCTGGACTTCTTGATGTGAACAGCTTGGGGAAGAATTGTGAACAGCCCTCCATTGCCTTCATGCTTTGTAGGTTCGGCGCTTTTGACTGCAGCCAACATGTTCTCCCAGGAGTCACAAGCTAGTCTTAAATTCATGCAGTTTTCTCCTTGCCACAAAGCCACACTAACAGGTGCCCTCTTCTGGGACTGCTTTTAGTGATGAGGAAAGAAGACCAAGGGGACATGCCAAGTTCTTTAAATTCTTCTGGTAGCGTCTGTTCTGTGTGTCTCTCTGGGTGTCTATCTTTGTGTCCCTGTCCATGTGGGTTGATGCCCCGTGTGGGTCTGTGTATGTCTCTCTGTGTATATGTGAATATCTGTGTGCATATCTGTACACGAGCCTGTGTATATGTGTGTGCCTCTGTCCTATGTGGGTCTATGTGTGTCTATTTCTGTGCCTATGTCTGTGTGGATCAGTGTTGTGTGTGGGTCTGTGAGTGTGTGTATGTGTCTATATCTGTGTACATATTTGTGTGGGTGTGTGTGTCTGTGCCCTGTGTGTATATCTGAGTGAATGTAGTCTGTGAGCATCTGCATCCATATCTGTGTGTGTCTGTGTCCTGTGTGGGTCTGTGTGTGTCTGTGTAGACCTGTGTGTGTTCTGTGCATTGAGATGATGGCAGTTGGAGGTGACTGTGCCCTGGACCCTGCCTCCTCTCAGGTGGTGAGGGTCTTTCTTCCCAGCTCTCTAGGATGGCAAAGTCCGCACTTGCTTCTCTTGATCCCACTAAGCGTCTGCCTGCTGCTCAGCAATGGCCAAAGCAAGGCTGTCAAACTGTCTGGAAAGGGCTCTTGGATGTTTCCAGAAGTTTTCTGCCTTTGGTTGCGCTGCTGTCTGTCCATGCTATCTGCCAGTCAGTACTGGAGTCCAGGGGAGCCCCGGGCCTGGCAGAGCCTGCTGTACACACGGGGCAATGGGCCCAGGCTAATGGTGTCAAAGTGCTTTGTGTCATTCCGGTTGTCTGGTGGTTCACAATCTGCCTGATAATGTTCACGGTTATCCTCCAGGAATAAGCTAATTAAAATAGCATCTTTAACTCTTGCATTTGTGTCCAGTCAGGTCATTCCACAGTTTTTGGCGGGGTTAATTACATTACTGCTTGGAGGCCTGAAAGCCTCAATAATGTAAACAACTGCCAGCTATATTTTATGGTGATAATAGTTATTTCACGAGGGAAGTTATTTTATGAGGATTTGATGGAGAAAACAAATCCAGTGTTTCCTGGTTTACCAATGCAAGAAAAATAAGGTGACTTTCACTCTAGATTTTAAAAAATAAGATTAAAGAACATTATGTGTTTTTAAAAAAATTTCTGCTGCTTTTCCTACCTACAATAATTACATAATGTTAATGACAGACCCAAATACGGCTAGGAGTGATGATTTTAATCATTTTGCATTTTTTGTTCTTTCAAAGAGGGAGACTGATATCGTCCTTAATCCAGCCACCCAGCAGGTTTCCCCAGGAGTAGGGCGGGAATCCCCCTTTCCCTCTGATAAAGAAGCTTTAGAGCCATCATGCCAGCTGGCCGCATTGCGTGGCACAGGGGGTACGCTCTGAAAGAAAGGCCTGCCCTCCAGGTAGACAGAGGAAAACTACTGGATGGGGTCAGTGGTGCTAATTCTATCACATGCTCTGGGCTACAGGGGAATTGGGGATTTTTATTATATCTATTTTTTTTTTTAATGTTTCATTGTGGTAATATTTATATAATTCAAAATTTCCCAAATGCACAATTAAGTGGTATTAATTACATTCACAATATTGTGATACCATCACCAACATCCATTACCCCATCTTTTTCATCACCTCAAACAGAAACTCTGTACCAATAACTCTCCCTTCCCCTCATGCCCCAGCCCGAGGTAACCTGTAATGTAGCATCTGTCTCTGTGAATTTGTGTATTCTAGGAATTTCATATGCACAGGATCGTACAACATGTCTTTTTGTGTCTGACTTATTTCACTCAATGTCATGTCCTAAAGGTTCATCCCTTTTGTCCCATGAACAAGAACTTCATTCCCATTTATAGCTGACTAATATCCTATTGTGTGCATATACTACATTTTGTTTATCCATTCAGCTTTTGATGGACACTTGGGTTGCTTCCACCTTTTGGCAATTATGAATAATGCTGCTATGAATGCTGGTGCACAAATACCTGTTTGAGCCCCTGCTTTCAATTCTTTTGGGTATATACCAAGAAGCGGGATTGCTGGGTCATAGGTTTAGTTTTTCAAGGCTTATTATTATCTTTTAATTTTGCCATATTTCATGTTCAACTTCTCTGGTACCTGTTTACATATTTCAGCCACTTCTGGATACACTTGTGACAAGGCTGATACCTCCATTATCTTATGCTGTGGAGAGGGGGGCAAAGTGATGTGATGTAGGAGAATTAATTCTCTTTTAAGCCATTTAAGGTTTGGATTTGGCTTTGCTAAAAGCTGCTGGGAACAATATACCAGAAATGGGTTGGCTTTTAGAATGGGAATTTATTAGGTTAAAAGCTTACAGTTCTGAGGCTGTGAAAATGTCCACATCAAGGCATCATCAGAGATCCTGGACTCCTGCCACATGGAAGACACAATTGAGGTTCTGCCGGTCTGGGTCTCTGCCTCTCCTTCAGGCTTAGTTCTTCCCCGCGCTCAGCTGTGGACCATCAGGCATATGGCTTGTCTCTCCCCTCTCCTCTGGGCCTCGTCTCTTCCAGCCTCTCGGGGGGCCTCTTTCCATGCCTCTGTGCTCCACTGATTCCCATCTCTGGCCTCCAAGATCTTTCTCTCTCTCTGCCTCTTGGAGATTCTCTGTCTCTGCTTTTTCCTGTGTTTATCTATTTTCAGGCCTCCATTTATAAAGGACTCCAGCAAAAGGACCTAGACCCACCATGGGTCATGCCTCACTGAAGCAATCCAATCAAAGGTCCCCCAACTGAATCCAATCCAATCATAGGGTCCCAAACCCACAAGAATGGATTAGCTCCAAGAACATGATCTTTTCTGGAATCCTCAAAGAGTTTCAAACTGTCACGGGTGGGAGGGGGGATCTTTTTTTTTTTTTTAAACTTCATTTTCTTTCTTATAATAGCTAATTTTTATTGAGCATTCACAATCCAGAATCTTCATATACACTACTTCAAATTGCAACAGCAGGTTGATGTTGCTGTCCCATTTTATAAAGGAGGAGCTGGTGATAACCTCAGGGAATTCTGCTCATCAGCCAGGCCTGCCCTATTCCAATAGCAATGGGGTCTTTACACCATTCACTGATATTGTTTTCATGACAATAACCTTGATTTTAATTTGAGACATATATGTAATTTTCTATGATTGAAATATATAAACTAAATGCAACTCATTTTAGAGTACACATTTTACTTTTCCTGTATTACAGTAAAAATTATCTTACTATGAATAGAATTCCTTTTACATTGATATGGGTGATTCCACATTAACAAGACCAGAGTATATAAAAATTCAAGTTGACAAAAAATGAATTAAATTATGGGTCTATTACTCATGTTACAGAGGAGCATTTGGCTTTCCAAAGGATTCTTAGTTTTCTTTAAATAGAATTCTTATAACATGCTTAAATTGTTTCAAATAATTAAATTTCAATTCAACTCATATACCCAAAGTCCAACTCAGACACCAATACCTGTTTTATGATTTAGTTCAAGGGTTCTTAACTAGGGGTCCACAGACCCCATGGGAGTCCATGGAAAGATTTCAGGGGGTCCGTGAGCTTCAACTGAAAATTCAAAAAAACATTCTTGTGGGGACATGTTGGTGCAGCTGTGATATATTTATTAAATAATACACAATATAGTGTGCACTTAGTATGATTTTTATTTTGATGTAGCGTGTTCTGAGTGCAGTGGATAACTGCCTGCAAAAAGGTTAGTAAGGATGACAGAAATGGTTTTATGATGCCGTGGGAAATTTCTAAATGTTTGCCGAAAATGACCGTTTGAACAGATGTTGAACTGTGTTAGGTTATCAGGTATTGAAATTATGGGAAAGTTGTAAAACGTAATGTTGAATAATACTAAAATTTAATTTAAAGACATGCAGATGTTAAGTGTCAAAAAACTATCTGCCATTACATTCTGAGAAGGGGTCCATGGAACAAAAAAGGTTAAGAACCCCTGATTTAGTTTGACCCATATGAAATTGCTGATATTCGCTATTTTTTTAAATCTAAACAAAAGGGGAAATTTCATATGGTTCAACCTGTTTGCGTTTATTCAAATATTTAGTTTTATAGACTAGTAGTGAACCAGTTTATCCTCATTTTAAATCGATTGTCTCAGATCAAAAAGCCAGACAATATAGTTCTCTTCCCAAGGTGCACTGTAGGCAATTTTATTTCTGGAGCTTCCTTTTACTGGGGGATAATCTCCTATTAATATAATTCCAACAGGCCCCAATTCAATAAGGCCTACTATGTGTGAAGTATTGTTTTAGGTAGAATTCCTTTTCTACCTAAATTCCTTTAGGTAGAATTCCACAGCTTGTGAATATTCTACAGAAGGCACTTGGAAAGTCCAGATTCTTGGAAATGAGTGGAACAGTCCATGTTACCCTCTGCAGGATTCTCACATACAGACAACATTATTGAAGGGCTGCTTCCTATGTTCTTTCATTTATATTTTATCTATATTACCGATATATGTCTCCATCAATTTGACCAGCTATTATGTCATGATGGATCAGTTCTGACTTTCATTGTAGGTATTTTGTTACTAAAAAATGGTAATTTGATTGCTCTTTAAATTTGCTCATAGCAACACAATCAGAACACTATGAAATCAAACCTGTTTATTGCATACCCAAAGCATGAACAATTACTCATTTAACTATGTATTCTCTACGCAAGACTTCAGAAAGGAACATGACTTTCCCAAAGGAACAAGCTGAAGAATTTGATTTAGTTAGAAACACAATGCAAAGGTTACTGCTGGGCATAATAGCAGATCAGTAACAGGGCTGGGTGGCTGCTGGCCAGGGCATATCCAGTTTCCTGTAATAAGAGGTGGATGAATACAGGTTAGTAACGCCAAATAGGGCTTAGGTTAAAACCAAGCGCAGTCTACTGTCCAGGGAAAGCAAAACATAGAGGCTACTATTTCACACTTCTTCTGAAAACAATATAAATGGCTTATAAGCCTAGGATGCTGGAATTAATATTTAATGTAAAAAGCATCACTAAAAACGATTGTATAGCCATCAGGTATAAATAATACTTTCTACTTCTGTTGTAATTTTTCACTTATTTAGGTTGTCATACTAGTGTAGCAGAAGTTCATAGGAGCACTTACTGTAACAGCATGTTGATTAAACTATGCTGCATTTAACAATTCAATGGATCTTTCAAGTCTATGCTATTATGAAGTTCTAAATATTTCAAATGCAAAATAGGTCTCTATTAGTCAACAGCTCAGTGGTTACCTATGTGATTTCTGCCTTTTTTTTTTTTTTTAAACTCATTAGGAAGGCATACAAAATTGCCTTTCCAGAGTACATTAAAACTGATTATAAAAATGCAGAGGAAAAAGGATTTTAAGTGTGCCATGTCCCTAAATCCATTAACATTTCTTTTCTCTACAAAGGGCCATCTAGTATAGACAGATATAAGCACTTGCTTTCCTTTGCAGGGAGGTAAAACTTTTAAAAGTTCAGAGAAGCAGTAATAGCTACTGCATCAGATTGCGTCCACCAAGAGCAGACACCGGGACAGAATCAGTTGTGCAAGAGATTTATTGGGGAAGAAGTCTATGAAGGACAGAGGGGCAGGAGAACCAGAAGGCAGGGGAAAGCCTGCACACCATGATGCATAAAGGAGCCAGGAAAGAAAGGATTGGGCAAGGAAGCACTTCGGATCACAGCACAGGTTTGAGAACACCTCAGCAGGAGCCAACCGGAGCCCAGAGCAAAGTTCGCCCACGGGAGGAGTCCCGAGTCGGCAGCATTGCCCAGTTTGGTAAAGGCTCTGTGCTAAGTCACTGGATGGGAGCAGCCCTGGGAAAGCAGGGCCTTGGGCGTCACTGTGACGGATCCTTGAAGGAAAGTCTGAGCAATGTACTTCCATGCCCCCGCAAGGGCTAATACTCTTGGGGTGGTTATGCGATTTCACAAGCGGGATCTCATTTCTTTCAGAGAAAGCTCACAAATCCCAGGCTGGACTCCGTCGCCAGCTTCCTAGAGATACAGCCCTTGAGAACCAGCTGCCTGTCCCCATGTTCTTCCTGAGCAGGTCTGGGTTACATTTGTTCTCATGAGGGTGCAGCAGATACAACGGTCAAGTTGAATAAAGCAGCTGGGAAGACTTCTTGTCTCCAGAACTGTTCATGCAACACTCCAGTATATGCCCAAGAGCTACCTTGATTAATTTCTTACCTGGTTAGAACCAGAGTATAATCTACCTCATTCAATAAATAAATCATCATAGTTAATATTTATACAGCATTTACACATTTATAATGCACCAGGCCTTGTTCTAAGCCTTGGCATTCATTAACTCAGTTAATCTTCACAATAAACCTTTAAGGTCAATATTATTATTATGCCTATTTTTAGGGATGATGAAACTGAGACACAGAGCACTAATGTAAAGTTAAGTGGGCACCACAGTATGTGTCTTTACCCACTATGCTAGGGAAAGGGGAGGATGAATTAGGCAGGTGAAGAAGGTGTCAGGCATGCGAGTTGCACAGGGCGCAAGTTCCCTGGGAGATGGGAAAACCACCAAGCTGGAAACCAGTGGTAGCCACTGTCTAAGCTGTGCCAGCTGGGTGTAGAGAGGGAAGAGGCTCACTGGGCGAGTCTGGGGCGTGCTTTGGCACTGCAAGGTAGCATGAGAACAGTGGGCCTTGCGGAACACGACTCTTACCAACACCACCCTGCTGGTTCTCAGGGCACTTTCTGCCACAATTCAAATTGGTTCTGGAGCTGTGCATGTTGGAGCCTGCTGCTGACCGATGTCAGAGACTCCAGCAGCAGCCACAGGAAGTCAGAGACTGATAACAGTCCTAACAATGGTGACAGTTCTGATAGTAGCAGCCATGGCAACCAGGGTGAATGGTGGCAGATGGTAGCAGTCTTACGGATACTAGGACTAATGGTGTTTTTGTCACATTAAGTAAGAACAGAGGAATCCAGTAAGAATGGCAAGTCAGGTAGAAACTTTGTAGCAGGGAAAAAAATGTACATATACATGCACAAAGTTTTGCATATGATTTCAGTGCATCTACGTATCCCCTGAAATTGATCCTTCGCATCCCACAGGTTAAAAACTGTTTTAAAGTATATAAAGAGAGAATTTACAGAACCCAAAATACATGGTCTGTCTTTAAATGGCCCTCTGATAAAAGGCAGACAGAACCAGTACGATTGTTTTATAAGAAGGATTCCTGGGAAGCGCATGTGTCTCAAGCAATTGAGCTCCTGCCTACCAAACGGAAGGTCCCGGGTTCGGTTCCTGGTGCCTCCTGGAGAAGATGAGCAAGACAGCAAGTTGATGTGACGGGCTGGTGCAGCGAGCTGATGCAACAAGATGATGCAACAAGGAGACACAGAGGAAACACAATGAGAGAGACAACAAAGTGCTGGAGGGGAGGTGGCTCAAGCAATTGAGCGCCTCTCTCCCACATGGGAGGCCCCAGGTTTGGTTCCTGGTGCCTCCTAAAGAGAAGATGAGCAGACACGGAGAGCACACAGTGAATGGACACAGAGAGCAGAGAGACAGCACAAAAATGGGGGGGGGCGGGGATAAATAAAGTAAATCTTTAAAAAAAAAAAAAGGATTCCTAGGGAATCATGGAAACCACCAACTATTGAGACTCAGCTTTTTTGCCTTCTATGCTGATGAAATTAAAAGGGGTAGGATCACAAAACACTAAGTATATGATGTGATTTCTGTAAATGCAAAGAATGCCCAATTCATCTTTTATAATTCTCGGAGGACATAAACGTGCATGTGGATTAAGGGGAACCAGTGAAGAAAATGGCACACAGCACAGCTCACAGAAATCAGATGACCATGGGGACTGTCAGCCTCCATCTACTGCTGCTTTGCTATGGTATCTAGTAGGCTGGGCTATGTACAGCTCCCAAGCCAATTCAATTGTGATGGTAAGTTACCTGAAGGCTATCTCTTTAGTCTTTAAAACACCTTCAATAAGGCTCTACCTTATGGACTATATATATATATATATTTAAATAGTTTTCCATGGAAATTGATGGAACTTTGTTATTAATAGAGAATCATTTTAGAGAACAACAACAACAAAAAGGTGGAAATGAATGGCTCTTTTCTGGAACTCATCACCAGCTGAGTTCCATGAAATAGTGGCTTAGAACTATTTTATAAATGATCTGGGGGAGGAGAGTACAGAAAACTTTCTGGGTTTGCAGATGAGGATGGATTTCAAAGATGTCTTAAGAGTATATTAAATGGGTGAAAATATTGGTATATTATAACATGGGCAAGTACAAGGTAATGAATGCATTGAGAAGAAAAAAAAAAAAAACAAAAAAAAAACAGGCATATGAGATCTGAGGGATCAGTTACAACCAGATGAGTTTCCTGGGATTAAATGATAGAATCCACTGAGAGGAAAACTATCTCAGGGTCACCTAGCACAACCTGTCATTGGAAGCCACTGATGCCTTCCATTGCATCCTCCCTAGATGAACACTGAGTCTTTGCACACATGATGTGAAACTCATCCTCCCCAGAGAGATCCCCTTTCTTTTTTTGGACAATTCCATGTTTAGAAAATTCTCCTTTCACTCAACATTAGCCTTTTCCTTATCTTAGTACAGTATTCCAGGATGACAGACAGTTCTGATCCCTTTTCCACACGATCATCGCTCACATTTGAAGGACTAGAATGCTCCTTGTCTTTTTCTTTTTTAAACAAATTAAATAGCCCTTGTAACTTCAATGTTTTACTCGAAACAGACTAAATGTCTTAATTGTCCAAGCTGCTCCTTCCTTGGTGAGACAAGCTCCCATGTGCTGCTGTTCTACATCCAGGAACAGACTCAATATCCCAGGCGTGGTGTGACCAGTGCACTCTAAAGGAGGAGCTTGCTCTGGGGCGCTCACCTTTTTTTTTTTTTTTTAAGTAGCAGCTTTATTGGGTTTTATTGAAGTATACCTCACATGCCATAAATTTAAAAAATTTTAAAGTGTACAATTCAGTGGGTTTTCAATGTATTCAGAGTTGTGTAACTCATTACCACTAATTCCAGAACATTTTCATCACCCCACCAAAAAATCCCATATACATTAAAATTCATTCCCATTTTCCCTCAACCCTCCCAAATCTAGACAACCACTAATCTACTCTGTGTCTCTACGGATTTGCCTATTCAGGACATTTCATATGTTTGGAATCAGAATATGTAGCCTTTTGTTGCTAGCTTCTTTCAGTTAGTACAATGATTTCAAGGTTCACCCATGTTGCAGCATGTTTCAGTACTTCATTACCTTTATTAAATGGATATACTGCATTTTTTGTTTATCCATTCATCCATGGGACATTTGGGTTGTTTCCACTTTTTGGCTAGTGTGAATAATGCTGCTATGAGCATTTGTGTACAAGTTTTTGTATGGACGTAGGTTTTCAATTGTCTTGGGTAGGAGTAGATTTGCAAGGTCATATGGTAATTCTTTGGTTAGCATTTTGAGAAACTGCCAGACTGTTTTTTAAAGCAGCTGCACCATTTAACACTCCTACCAGCAATGTATGAAGGTTCCAATTTCTCCACATACTCACCATTTGTTATTATCCAACTTTTTTACTATAGCCATCCTAGTAGGCATTATAAAGTATATTTTCAGTGTGGCTTAGACATGCATTTCCCTGATGGCTAATGATCTTGAGCATCTATTCATGTATGTATTAACCATTTGTATATATTTCTTTATATATACATACATTTATCAGGTCAGTTGTAGGTTTACAGAAAAATCAAACAGAAAATACAGCATTCTCATATATGCCCCTCACAGTTTCCCCTATTATTAACACTTTGCATTAGTGTGTTACTTTTGTTAATATTGTTGAAACAATATTATTATAATCTTACAGTTAACTCTAGTTCATAGTTCACATTAGGGTTCACTGTGTTATAAAGTCTTATGTTTTTAAAATATTTATTCTAATTAAATAAATACAACATAAAATTTCCCCTTTTAACCAATTCAAACATATAGTTCAGTCATGTTAATTACATTCACAATGTTGTGCTACCATCACCACCATCCATTACCAGAATTTTTGGGGGTGTTTGTATCCCAAACAGAAACTGTACCAATAAAGCATACATTCCCCATTCCCTACTCAACCCCAGGCCCTGGTAACCTATGTTCTTGTTTCTGACCCTATGATTCGCTTATTTTAATTAATTCCTATCAGTAAGATCATACAATATTTGTCATTTTGTGTCTGGCTTATTTCATTCACTATGATGTCTTCAAGGTTCACCCATGTTGTCCTGTGGGTCAGAATGTCAACCCTTTTTATGGCTGAATAATATTTCATTGTATGTATTTTGTTAATCCATTCATTGGTTGATGGACACTTGGGTTGCTTCTTTTGGCAGTTGTGAATAATAAAGCTATGAACATCGGTGTGCAAATATCTGTTTGAGTCCCTGATTTCAATTCTTTTGGGTATATACCTAGAAATGGGATCACTGGATCCATGGTGTATTAGTCTGCTAATGGGGTGCTGAATGCAAAGGGCCAGAAAACTTTTGGCTTTTATAATGGGGATTTATTTGGGTGGGGGTGGTAAAAGCTTACAGTCCCAAGGCCAAATCAAAGCATTAACGGAGATGCTTTCTCACCAAAGTCAGCTACTGTTGATCCAGGTGTGTTGCCATGTAGTGAAGCAAGATGGTCGCCAATCTCTGGAGGTTTCAGCCTTCCCCTCTGGCCTTCCTCTCTCAGGATCAGCTGCTCTGCTTTCTTCCTGATTTCAGCTGCAAGCTGGCATAGGTTTTGTCTCTTAGGGCTTCCTCTCTCTCCTGGCATAGGGCTTGTTTCTTTCCATGCCTTCTATCTCAGTCTTTGCCGTTCCACTCTCTTTCTGATTTCAGCTGTAAGCTATTGGGAAAAATGGCTCATCTCTCCCTGGGTCCTCAGCTGTTTGAGCCTTCTAGAACCTTTCTGTCACATGGCAGGATCAAAAATGACAGAGCTCTCTCTTCCTGTGTGTCTTTATGAGTGTCCGTTTATATTAGACTCAGCAAGGAGGTAGGGACTCAACCTGAGTTAAGCCCATTGATAAGTCAAATCAAAAGCCCAAAGCAATCTTCAAATCAAATGCCCTTCAGCTGATTTAATGCAATCAAAGGCTATCACACCCAGAGGAATAGTTTACAAACTTAATCTTTCTCTTTTTGGGATTCATAAAATAATCTCAAACTGCCACATATGGTAATTTTATACTTAACTTTCTCAGGAAAAACTGTGTTCCACAGCAGCTGCACTCATTTTACATTCCCACCAACAATGAACAAGTGTTCCTATTTGTCCATATCCTCTCAAAACCTGTTTTGCTTTCTTTTTTAAAAATAGTAGCCATTCTAGTGGTGTCAACCGGTATCTCATTGTGGTTTTGACTTGCAGTTCGCTAATGGCCAATGATGTTGAGCATCTTTTCATGTGCTTATTGGCCATTTGTATATCTTCTTTGGAGAAATGTCTATTCAAGCCTTCTGCCCGTTTTTTAATTGGGTTGTTTGTCTTTTTGTTGTTGAGTTGCAGGATTTCTTTATATATTGTGGATACTAAACCCTTACTGGATATGTGGGCTTAAAGTATTTTCTCTCATACTGTAGGTTGTCTCTTTAATTTCATGATAAAGTCCTTTGAGGCACTAAAAGTTTTTAAATTTTGATGATGTCCCATTTACCGATTTTTCTTTTGCTGCTCATGCTTTTGGTATAAAGCCTAAGAAACCACTGCCTAACACAAAGTTCTAAAGATGCTTCCCTATGTTTTCTTCTAGGAATTTTATAATTCTGGTTCTTATGTTTAGGTCTTTGGTCCATTTGTGTTAATTTTTGTCTATGGTTTGAGGTAGGGGCTCACCTTCATTCTTTTGCATATGGATATCCAGTTTTCCCAGCACCATTTGTTGAAGAGACTATGCTTTCCCCATTGAGTGGACTTGACATCCTTGTCAAAAATCACTTGACCAAAATGTGGGGGGTTTATTTCTGAACTCGCAATTCTTTTCTATTGGTCTATATGTCTGTCCTTGTGCCAGTACCATGCTGTTTTGATTTCTGTAGCTTTGTAATAAGTTTTAAATTTGGGAAGTGTGAGTCCTCCAACTTTGTTCTTTTTCAAGATGTTTTTGGCTCTTTGGGGTCCCTTACTCTTCCATATCATTTTTTTCCATTTAAATTTGATGATTGGCTCCACCCCGAGGTCTGTGTAATCTAAATCTTCATTCAGATGTCAGCAAGTAAATCAGCCATAGAATATATAATAAACTTATTAGGCAACTGGTCTTGGCACTGGGGAACAGACAAAATGCCTACCCTTATTGAAAAGGCATAGAGAAAACAGTAAAGAAGAAAACTAATAAACAAGATAATTTCAAATAGTGAGTTTCTTAGTTAATAGGTCAATTAGGGGTATCCCTTTAATCTATCATTTTTTTTAGTGGAAATTATTGATTTCTCTGTCACCTTATTAGAAGACAGTCTTGTCTAAATATCATCATTTTGGTTCTTTTCAACACATGCTCTACTTTGAGAAGTGTCCTCCTTGTATGTGATGTTGACAGCAAGGAGGACACCTTCCTTGGTACCACTCAGAGGGCTGCACCACAGGGATGGCTGGGCCCTGAGCCTCATCCAAGAAAGTCTTCTTCAGGCTTTAGGAGAACACAATGCAAACCCAAAATGACAATGTCAATTTGTTATATGACATTGCTACCAATTTTTCCTGGATAAATAATACCAGCTATCCAGAGCATTGGTTTAAATTCTTTCACCAGCAGCAGCGCTGTATGCTCAATTGTCTCATACCACCTTGTGGGAAGTGTGTAGAGCCAAAGAGGACAACATCTGACTTAGGAGGAAGTACTACTATGGCTAAGGGAAATGAAATGCACTAGAGGTGTTTTAGTTTGCTTTGCTGCCAAGAGCAGATACCATAAGATGTGTTGGCTTTAACTATAGGAATTTATTAGCTTTCAAACTTACAGTTTTGAAGCCAGGAAAATATTCAAATCTAGGCATCACTGAGATGTTGCTTTCTTCCTGAAGACCAGCTGCCTGCAATCCTGGACTCCTCTGTCACATGGCAAGACACAGAGCAGCATCAGGTGGTATCTCCCTTCTTTTGCTTTCAGTTTCTTGCTTCTATGGCTTTCTCTCTTCGACTGAATTTCATTCTCTTATAAAGGACTTCAGTAAGAGGATTAAGAACCAACTTGAATAAGGCGGGTCACATCTTAAGATCCCACTCACCAAAAGATCCTACTTACAATGGGTCCACACCCACCAGAGTGGGTTAAGTTTAAGAACTTATACTTCTGGGGTGCATACAGCTTCAAACCAACACAAGAGGTAAAACCTCTTTCTGAACCCCTATTGCCTCTGAGACAAAAGTCCCTCATTACGTATGGAAAGCAGCCACATCCTTCCAGCCTAAAACAGGACATATAGCATTGAACAAATATTTGTTGAATGGACAAATTAATGAAAAATTCTGCACTGTTAAAAATTTTTGCCTCTTCTGCCCATTCTCTTGTTCATGAGGATTTTTTTTGAAATTTCATCTGAGAATCAAACTTTCTAGTGTTTTCTTTTGTCTTGTTTTAATTCCTTCTTGATCAATGAACCATTTACTACTCCCAATGTTCTAAGGTGGTATTAGCCAGCTGCCTGGAGGCTCTTGGCACCTCTAGGCAAACCCAAGTCATTTCATGAGATTAGTGAATGCTACTAATGATCTCCTCTGGCCAGCTTCTCTGGGTGCCTTTAATCATTTTCTTCCTGGTTTCACTTATTTACAACAGAAGTTTTCTTTAAAAAAAGAGGACTTCAAAATTGAGTTTCTAATAGGGACCTTTGGTTTCCACTTGATTGTGTATCATCTGAAAAGTACAATTTTGGGTAACACAGAGGTCCCAATTAGATCATATGGTGCAGGGGTAGGGTGGAGGGTGGTGACAGCAGGTTGCTGACAGGGTCAGGTTTGTGGTATTCCAGTAAAAATATTTTGTTTTACACAAAATCTCTCTATCACCACTGATCTTTCTTTTCTGCCATTTTGCCTCCATGCACACAAGGAAATGTCAGATTTAATATTCATCAATTCAACTGATTCCATGGAAACAATAGTGATTTCTAAGATGAAAAAGAATTATGGATGAACACTGATCATGTTTCTTGGCCGCAAAAACCAAAACTCTGACTCACCAAATTAAATTACTCATTAAAATACAGGCCAAATAAGTATACTCTGCATTCAGGCAATGATGTCGATCAGATGGGACAGGGAATGAGAGAATGTTGCAAAAGAATAATTCAGTCCCCTGTTCTCACACACAGAGAAAGAATTTCTAGGATCACAATTAATTTATTAAGTCCATACAAAATGTGAATTAAATTGCCCTTGTCTTTTTTTCCCAATAAAACCATCTGAGATAGATGCTTTCACTGCTCTCCAAAATGAGCATTTTCTTCTTTTTCTTAAATGGGAGAAGCACTGAGATCCAACAGGAGGGGCTTTACGGGCTTCAGAACAGGTTCCAGAGAGCACAGCACTTTGGAACAGTGTCTCTGGCAACAAATCATTTAGGGCAGTGATTTGGCCCTTTGGTTTGGAGTGGCACGCTCCTAGGTCCACTGTTCTGTGCCTTCCCATTTCAGCTTTGGGTGTCATGGGGCTATGTGGGAGCATGACCTCACCCAGTGGAGGGGTGAGGCCAGAGGTTCCCCTAATCCCCCCTTCCAGAGGTTTGTTTGTAAGATTGCTCTAACCCTATGTTTCTCAAACCTTCCAGCACATTAGAATCCCTTGGAGAACTTATGAAAATCATGTAGATGGGCAGCCCCACTCCAGATTAATCAGAATCTCTGGGGTGGAGCTGGGGCACTGATATTTTAAAAATTCCCCAAAAGATTCAAATAAGCAGCCTGGGTTAAAAACTACTGAGTCTGATTCAGAGGTGCACAGATGAGGAACCCCACATGACAAGATAGGAATTCCTCTGGAGGAATTCTCGATATTATCTAATTTATTTCCTTCCTTCCTTCCTTCCTTCTCTTCCTTCTCTTCCTTCTCTTTCTTTTCTTTCTTTCTTCTTTGAGGTACCGGGACTGAGGATTGAACCTGGGACCTTGTATGTGGGAGGCCGGTGCTCAACCACCGAGCCACACTGGCTCTTCTGCATTGGCTCCCTCGTCTGTTTGCTTGTTGTTTCTGCTTGCTGTTTTGCTCATTGTTTGTTTGTTTTCTTTAGGAGGCACCAGGAACTGAACCTAGGACCTCCCATGTGGGAGGCAGGCATGCAACTCCTTGAGCCACATCCACTCCCAATATTATCTAATTTTCTTTATCCTTCATTATAAACACTAGGAAGGACCATTAAACCTAGTCACATGACATGTTGGATTTATGGAAGTTTAACTTCAAAAGTCTTGGTGCTCATATATCAAGGAACTTTAGGATTCTCTCCTGTGGTTAGCAGTATCGATCTCCATGCCCAGATTGCTCTCCAAAACATTTGCTAGGGTCATTTCACTAAAAACAAACAAACAAATAAACAACAAAACAACAACAACAACAAAAAGCCAACAACAACAACTCACAGAAGGAACTTTGGCTCATCGGAGACCCTATATCCTTAGATTATCCAAAGACATCTTCACTTAGCCTTCCTATATCTGGGACCCAAGTATTCAAGAAGACATAGGCCATTCTTAAAAACTGTAACTGATACTGACTGTACACAGAAAGCTTATTATGTCAGGACCTGATCTACAGGAAGAATTTTTGGACAGGTGTCTAATTGCATGTCCAGAAAACTTCTAATAACCAATCCATTTTGAGTCATTTAAACAGTTTTGTTCATAACAATAATTTCAAGCAAAATAGTTAACTTTTGGCACTTGTCCCTGTTCTGTAACCATAGGATTGCACATCTGTTCCTAAAATCTGAAACAAGCACTCAAGAGTCTAGTCAAACTGGGATTAAAATATTCATTAGTCTTATCTATTGAAGGAGCTTTATATTAAATTTTACATGGAAGGCATGTGCTGTCAGGAACAATACCTAAGTGCAGGATCAGCAAGATTTGTACTTGCTGTTATTCACTTCAGCTTCCTCTGCTGGTTTGGTTTATCTGCCTCAGGGAAAACTAGGAAAAGCCAATTAAAACACTACTTAAACTTTATCACACTTTCAGTTTTGAGTTGCAGAGGCTTTCCATACTCTTTAAATAACTCCAGTATTTAATGCCTCTCTGACACTTTCAGCTAATGTAAAACCTCCTTGGGCAGAGAAGTAGAAAGTATATGTGTGAAAATGTCTTAAATCCAATTATAGTCCACCCATTTCCCCATAATTCTTGAATTCACAGCAAAGCTATCACCACTGTGAGAAGGCATTCCAATACCACTCTGCTTCGTCACAACACCAGGCATGCACGCAGTGCCACTTATTCATTTAATGACCTTTTCAGTAAAGATTCGTTGGTTCTTACTGTGTGCAGGTAGGAACCTGGGATCTTGTGGTGGGCACTGAGGACGCAATGGAAAACCACAGGGTTGTGCTCGTGAGACTTACCCTTGAACAGGGAGATGAAGTGGAACCAGCGGAGAACTGCAGCCTGCAAAACTGGGTTGGAGTTTTTGTTTTACTACTTACTCTGTTAATCAATTTTCTCAACTATAAATGGGAATAATATAAACCTACTTATGGCACTATGTGAATTGTGCAATAATTGATGTGAAAAATCCCTGACTCCTCTGTCTTCTTTGCCAACCTGAACTCTAGGTCCTTTCAATTCTGTTTCTGCAAATTGTTTTCAATCCAATCCCCCACCCCCTTTTAAAAACTTTTTATTGTAGTAATATATATATACAACTCAAACCTTCCCATTTTAATCACTTTCAAGTGTAAAATTCAGTAGTATTAGTTATATAGCCATCACCAACATCCATTACTCCACCTTTTTCACCCCCTCAAACAGATACTGTATCCATTAAATAATAACTCTCACCATCTGCTTCTTTTTATATCCTCTCTCTTAGTTACTGTCCTCTTGTTGGGTCTGTTAAATTGACTGGCTGGTCTTTCAACCTCTAAGTTTCTTTCTCCTCCATTTCTGACCACAATTTTTAATAGGTTCTTCACATTGCCACCTAAATGATCTTGCCACAATTTATCTCTGATCATGACATTTCCCCATTCCAACCTACAATCTGTTACAACTACACATTACTTCCAGAACAAAGGCCAAAACCTCAGGCGTTGGGATTCATGAGCTGATTCCAACCTCGAGTTGTCTCCTTCATTCTCATGACACTTTCAGCTAATGCAAAACCTCCTTGGGCAGAGAAGTAGAAAGTATATGTGTGAAAATGTCTTAAATCCAATTTACAGGGCTGAACTTGCATATAAATGTTTAAGTGTGCATGCGAGCATTTCTCCAGGATAAAGCATACTCTCAACCTACTCCCAAATGTGCTGCCAAACTGCCTTCCTGGTCTTTATTCCCTCCTTCCAACAATCCCACGCTCCAGGGATTCAGCCACACCAGAAGAGCCTTCATCCCCTTCTTAGATCACTATCATCTATGATTATGCTGCTCACTCTACTTGCAATGCCCTAACCTCCAGATTGGCTTACTGAAATTCTACCCACTCTTCAAGGTTATCTCAAAAGCCATGTCCTTCTTCAGTGATTTAGTACATTTCCTGCAGAGAGTAGGCACTCTATAGTTTTTTGTTGATTTCAACTAACAATTTACTAAGGTTTAAAATTAACGAAGGAAGTCATTAGTTAGTTATGTATTGGTTGCTGTGAAAAAGCTAATGCATGTGTTCTTTGTGGCGATATTACCAAAACAATTCAAGAAACTTTCAGGGAATGCCTCCAGGAATGATCAAAGTGAGAGCAACTACTGATTAGAACACAAACAATGACTAGTTACTTGGCCAGTAATGGCAGGGTTACTCTTTTCAAAATATGACACAGGTAAATTATCACAGAACTTTAAGGAGCTAAGACAAAGGAGTTCCCACAGTATATTTGGGGTCTTTAACATGTACTCAGAAGGGCTTCTTGTTCCCACAAATCTTCTGATGGGCAGTTTCTTCCTTTTCACAAAAATTTTCAGCTAGTTTGTGAATGTTTAGCTTAAAAGAGATTTGCTTGTCACTTTGTTTTTAGGAACTGTGTTATGGGCTGAGGGCTGGGAGAAAGCAGGTCACTGCTGTGGCTGGCAGAAGTAGGTTACCGAGTACCTGAGAGCTGAGCAGACTCCAGATTGAGAACTGGCTTCCACACAACCAATTGGGTGACCTCAGGAAACCACTTAGCTTCTGTGAAACAGAAGGAACTAGCATTGATGGAATGGAGTCACTCGTCTTAAATTTTATACACATTGTCTCACTTCATCCTCACAATAACATCATGAACAAAATGAAGAGATCTGAAGATGTTAACTTGTCCAAGGTTACATAGCTAGTAAATGGCAATGCCAGGAATTGAAATCAAGTCTGTGTGTCGTCTTCTACAGTCCATGCTTTTCCCAGGACACCGAGGGCTGCCAGATCTTCCAGCCTGGATATCAGCCTCAGCCTAGGTTGAGCCTGAAGTTCACAAGCCCCTTTCTACAAAGAGATTGACATTTGTAGATAAGTTGTTTTGGTAATATCACCACATTCCCATCTCCATGGGAAGTTAGCCTCATGGCTTTTAGACTCAGCTGTCAAGCCACTTCTGCTTTCTACCCTTTTTCCTACCTGACAAAGGTTTGTTCACAGCGGTATTAGTCAGGGTTCTCTCGGGAAACAGAATCAACAGGAGATATCTGTCAATAATATGAGATTTTATAAGAGTCTCTCATGCAACCGTGGGGATGCACAAGTCCAGGTTCCGCAGGCAGGCTGCAAACCAGGGGCTCTGATGAAAGTCCAATGAAAGGTCCTTGATGAGTTTCTGGGAGAAGCTGGCTATCCTAAGACGAGCTGGAAAATTCTCTCCTAATGTTGAAATCACTTCCCCTTTAAAGGCATTCAACTGATTGGATAAAAGCATCACCCATTGCTGATGCAATCTCCCTGATTGATGCATATGTAATCAGCCATCCATGCAGTAAACTTACTGGTGATCGAAGTCCATAAATGCTCTTGTATTACAATTAGCCCAGTGCTTGCTGGACCAAACACCTGGACACAATTACCTGGCCGAATTGACACATTAGCCTAACCATCACAAAAGCCAAGTACATGTAGGTTATGAGGGAACTTCTGGACTTTCTTTTTGTAAATGCTAAAGCATGAGGTGAATTTTCAAGAATACTTTATGGACTGGTCTCTGCTTTACATTCACAGGTGCTCCCTATATGAACCACTTCCTGTGTTAGTTCAGAATGTTCCATTTCAATAACTCACATGGAGAAGGCTAAGCACCTGGCTAAGGAGAGGGTCATTCTCCTGCTGCCTATGTCTTTTTCTTTCTAAGCAGCAGCAGCAACAGCAATACCTGTCAAAGGCATGAAGGGGGACAGGATATAACCAACAGAAAGCTCCTTTCATTCCCCTCAGTGCAAAAGTAGAAAATACCAGGAAGATCTGTATTTCTACAGGCCTGTGACCAAAGCCCTACGGCCGGCCGGCCAGCCAGCCATTCAGAAGGTTAATTGGCAACTGCCCATTGGTTATTCTCATCATTCTCAGTCATCCAGCCAGTCAGCCCTGGAATTAGTGAAGTCAGCCAGCCACCAGGTGGTCAGATGCTCCTGGGCCAGGCAGAGGTCAGGGATTTACAGCATAAACACTGATTTTCAATGGCTCATCAGCCAGACCTCCCACGTAGCACAACCCCTCTTGTATCACTTACCACACGGTATTGTGGTTGTGGTTCAATAGCTTACATCCCTTTCTGGGCAGCCAGCTCCACAAAGGAGGAAGCATTTTCTGGCTCACTGCTCTAATCTCCAGCCTAACACTGGATCTGGCCTATAGCAGATACTGGACAGAGATTTGTGAATCACATGTTAAATCTTGGTAAAACTAAAATTACTTTGAAATGATGTGGTAACTTTAAGGAAAGAAAAAGGAGGGAGCTTGAGAATTATTTCTATAAGAAGGAAGAGAATACACAGATGCTCATGGCCTGAATACCTTAGACATACTAAAGGAAGGCAGGGAATTTGAATAGGAGAGGAAGCCTGGGCAGCAGGGGATAGAAGTAGTCACAGATGTTTGTATTAAAGGTCACATATACATGCACCTAACAGCAGAGGCCCAAAATATATGAAGCAAATATTGACAAAATTGAAGGGGAAAATAGACAGTACTACATTAATAATATGGGACTTCAATTTATCATTTTCAATAACAGACAGAACTTCTAGACAGAAGATCAATAAAGAAATAGAAGATTTTAATGATACTCTAAACCAGCTAGACCTAACAGACATATATAGAACACTGCATTAAACAGCAGCAAAATACAAATTCTTCTCTAGTGCACATGGATCATTCTCTACAATAGACCATATCACAAAAAAGTCTCAATAAATTAAACAAAATTGAAATCATTCAATGCATCTTCTCTGACCACAATGGAATGCAACTAGAACTCAATAACAGAGAAAGAAATGGAGAATTCACAAATATGTGGAAATTAAACAACATACTCAAACAACCAATGGATCAAAGATGAAATCACAAAGGAAATGAGGATATACCTTGACGAGAATGAAAACAAAAATATAACATACCAAAACTTATGTGATGCAGCAAAGGCAGTGCAGGGAGGGAAATTTATAGCCCTAAACACTTACCTTAAAAAAGAAAGATCTTAAATCAGAGCCCTAACCTCACAACTGGAGGATCTAGAAAAAGAGCAAATAAAAGGCAAAGCAAGGAGAAAGAAGGAAATAACAAAGGTTAGAGCAGAAATAAATGAAATAGAGAAATGAAGAGGGGAGCATTACTACCTCACAGAAATAAGAAGGATTTTAAGAAGATACAATGAACAACTGTATTCCAAAAATTAGGAAACCTAGATGAAATGGATGAATTCCTAGAAACACACAAACTACCTACTGGCTTAAGAAGAAATAGAAGATCTCAATAGATTAAAAGTATATCAAGTAAATCAAGAGATTGAATCAGTAATCAAAAACCTCCCAACAAAGAAAAGCTCAGGACTACATAGACGAAATGGACAAATTCCTAGAAACACGAATCACCTACACTGACCCTAGAAGAAATAGAAAACCTCAACAAACCAATCACGAGTTAAAAATATTTAAACAGTCACCAAAAACCTCCCCAAAATGAAAATCCCAGGACCAGATGGCTTCACTGGTGAATTTTACCAGGGGTGGATGAAGACTGTGGTTAATAGTATAAATATAAGAATGCTGTTTTACAAAGTGCTAAGAATATGGTGATACACAGGAAAATTACAACTAATATGACTTATGAATGATAGTTAACAGTAATATTGTAATATTTTGTACCAATGGTAAGAAGGTATTATTTCAATTCTAAGGGAAAACAATAGGGGGAGTACAAAGGATATAGAATTTTTCCTTTTGGAGTAATGAAAACATTCTAAAATTGACGAGGTGATGACAGCACAACTCTGTGATTAAAATGAAAGCCAATGAGTGTACACTTTGAATAGATTGTACAAACTATGGGACTGCATAACACAGGGAATCCAGTAGTGGAAGATGGACTGTGGTTAACAGGACAAATATGAGAATGTTCTCTCATGAAGTATAATAAATATATAATACTAACATAGGGTGTTAATAATCAGGTGGGTTGGGGGGGAAATACACCAAATGTAAGATATGGGCTATAGTTATTGGGAATATTTTGATGATGCTTTCTGATAGTTTGTAACAAATGTTTTATAACAATGCAAGGTGTTGGTGGTGGGGTGATGTATGGGAGCCTTGTGTATGATGATATGCATGTTTTGTAAATTCACAATTTTATATATGTTCGTGTATGAATGATATACTTCAATAAAATTTTATTAAAAAAAGAATTGTACGCCATGATCAGTGGGATTTATCAGGTATGCGAGGATGGTTCAACCTAAGAAAATCAATTAATGTAATACGCCGCATTAACAGAAGGAAGGGAAAAAAACACATGATCATATCAATTGATTCATAAAAGGAATCTGACAAAATCCTCAATAAAAATCACTTAGAAAAACAGGAATAGAAGGAAACTTCCGCAACATGATAAAAGGCATATATGAAAAACCCACTGTTAATATCCTACTTGATGAAAGACTGAAAGCTTTCCCTCTAAGATCAGGAACAAGACAAAGATGTCCACTGTCACTAGCATTATTCAACATTGTCCTGGAAGTTCTAGACCTGGAAGTTCCTATTTATAAAAGCATTCTGGATTTAGAATAGTAAGGCCATATTAAGGACTTACTACTCATTTTCCAAGCTAATGCCGGGCTGGGGCCGATTCAAACATTTGCCTTTTCTTTAGTTCACTTATGACAGATACATCGCTGCAAAATGGCACTTCCCAGAGCACTGTCCAGGGCTCTCTTCTATTTTAGTGTTATACAGCCTCCCCGGTCTTAGTTCACTGTCATGGCTTCAACTCTCAATATCCACTAATAATTCCCCGAAATCTTTCTCCTGTCCAGGTCTTCTGAAACTGTGTTTCTGCACACCATTAAGGGAACCTTCATTTCAGTTGTAGAAGCCAGAAACCTGGGAGTCATCCAGGCTACCTTCCCCTCCCTCACTCCTTTCACCCAACCAGCCCAAAGTTCTATTGATTCTACTTGAAAAACAACCCCAAGATCCTTTTCCTATTGTGACTTTCCACCATTACTGTCTGATTAAGATCCTTGTTTCCTCCTGAGTCCTTCCTCCCAAAACAATAGTCTCCCAATGGCCCTAGTCTCCACTCCATTTAATCCATTCTCCACAATGCCATCCAGACAATTTTTTTAGAAATTAAATTCATTGTGCCACTCAAGGTCTGAAAAATTTCCAATGACTCTGCACTGTTTATAATTTAAATTCACAATCTTAAGCATGGTTTATAAAGCCCTTTATGAGCTGCTCTTTGTCTACCTTTAGAGCTCCATTTCTTACCCTTTCACCCTGGCCATTCCAAACCTCTTGCTCTTCTCTGATTGTACCATGCTTGCTTTCATTCCCTCATTCAATTCTTTATAAAGTGCCCTGCTCTGTGCTGGGTCCTATTCAGAGCACAGAGCCTACAGCAGCACATATGACCAATTCCCTGCCCTTCCAGAGGTTGCCTTCTGGAGCTTTTTCACCACCCATTTCTTTGCACATGTTCAGTTTTTTGTTTTTTTTTCCCCTGGAGTGTCCATTTCTTACCCCATCTGTCTAGCAAACTCCTACTCTACCTCAGGACCTCGGAAGATTCCCTGACCTCTCCTTCACACCTACCAAGCGGATTATTCTTTCCTCAGGAGGTGAACTCCAGGAGGGCATGGGCTTTCCTTGAACACCACTGATGCCCAGTGTCTGGTACAGTGCCTGGCACACAGCGGATTTTAATAAATATTTGTCAAATCATACCAAAATACCTACCCAGTCATCAAAATGGACATTAATTATTAATTTATGTGTGTGTTTCTACTATGAGACTATGAGCTGGGAGTTTCTAATGGTCAGAAACTTATCCAATTTGACTCTTCACCTCCACTGCTTACCACAGTGCTGGGTACATTGCTAGCAGCCAGTAATTGTGGACACAGGCTGATTAGATTTACATGAAGAAAACTAAAAAACAAAAATTAAAAGAAAAAAATTACTTAGAGACATGCTGAGTCCTACCTGTCTAGGGTCAGGCTTGGTCTCGCAGTCAAAAGGGCTGACCCTGCAGGCAGCTTGAGTGGTCCTTGCTCTGAGTAGACTATGGTGTCTACACCAGGGACGCCTAGAAGATTCTGTCTCAAATGCCAACTCCAGTCACTTGGTAGTGGCTGCTTAGAGGACAGTTCTGAAAAGGAAAGTGAGCTCATGATAGGGCTCACTGGGGAAAACTGCTGATGGTTTAGTGTTATCTGATCCCTGGAATGGGGAAGGGGAATGGGGCTGCAAATGCTGCAAATCCCTGAACTCTACAAATAAAGTACCGTGTTCAGGGGACTTACAAAGTGGTGGAGAGGCTCATAGAAACATGAGTAGTTATAAAATGCTGGTCGGTTACATGCTTAATAGAGGTCCCAACAAGGTGCTATGGTAGCAGGGTGGAAGCAGGCACTCCGGGAAGACTTGGTTTGGTAATGGACAACGGTGATGGTAGCACAACCTTGTGAGTGCAATTAACAGTACTGAAATCTATCTGAGTATGATTAAAAGGGGAAATGTTAGATTGTAACCATATGGTAAGAGAATAACTATTTTTAAAAAATCCATGGAACTACACTACACAGTGAACCCTAAGTTAAACCGTGGACTTTAATGAATAGTACAATTATAAAAATGTGCTATCATCAATTGCAACAAGTACTCTACACCAATGCAAGGTGTTGGTGGTGGGGTGGTATATGGGAATCCTTATTTTATGCATGATTGTTCTGTAAACCTATGACTTTTCTAATAAATGGGGGGCGGGGAGAAATTCTAGCTACCATTATTATTATTTATTAGCTACAATAAAAATTGCTGCCGATGGGGGGGGGGGTAAAAGGGAATAAAACAATTCTTTTTCATCAGTGAATAATTTCCTGGAAAGTATATCACATAATGTCTTTACATCCTCCTTTCAATGCATGTAAAATACACACATATATTCCCTTTCTGTAACCAGCTAATAAAGCAGTTGTGCATGTGTATCTTATTAATGATCACTCACATTTATTGAGTACATTTTATGGGCCAGGCATTGTGCTTAGTGATTACCACACAATATTCATTTAATGTTTCCAACAATCCTTTTATCTAGTCTTTACTGTTATGCCCATTTTACAGATGAAGTAACTGAGGCTTGGTGAGGTGGCATTGTTCTCACTGTCATAAAGCTAGTAAGTGTGCCAGTACTGGGACCCAGACTCACGCTGCCTGACTCTAAAGCCCTAATTTTTAACCACTACCTGTACTGCCAGGTAGAATATCAATTTATAAATAAAGATATTTGCAATATATATTATAATAAAAAGAATGAGGAAAATCTCTGGCATAGTTCTCCTTTGCTATAGCCATGTGGCACATGGCCAGACTTGTGGTCAGCTTAGACCCAGCATCTGTCCAGTCATAGATCAAGCTGTTGCTTGAAGTAAAAGAGGGGAAAGATGCTCTCAGACAAAGGAGGAGAAGCAAAAAGAACCAGCAGAAGTCACTTCTCACTGACAACAACAGTTCTGCCACTGTTGTTTTAATAACACAAAGTAACCAAAATGCACAGTTTGCTTTTTTTGGTACCTTCTGATGCCTGGTTATATTTTGCAGGAGTTGGCTTCAGGTTTTAAATAATTCATCATGCAGTGCCTCTTGTTTGGTACCGGCAGGCAGCGAGAGGATGGAGAGGGTAGCAAAGGAGAGGGAAGCTTGGAGTAAGCATATCCTCACAAGTGAGGAACTGGCCCAGCTGTAGCCTCCTGAGGCCCCGCCCCGATGAGCTCATCCTCTGGCAGTGCAAATTAGGATGACATAATGTTTCTGGAGAGCTCCTTGCAGCCCACTGCAGTGGGAGGGCTCTTGCTTTTCCTGAGCACAGGAAAAATTAGCATCGGTATTTCTGGCTGTTCTTGAGGAAATGGCATTTTATTCAAGAGTGTGGTGGGAAACATAACACATTGCCTACATTCGTATCAGCACCAGCACAAAAAGAAAACAGAACTTATCAGTAAATAAGTCACTGATTATTGCACTTTTCAGACTATGAAGGTCACCAGCCTTTTTCAAAAAGAGGGTCTAATTACAATGGCATGAGATATACATGAGATATAGTCTCTTTTTGGGTTTGGGTTTCTTCAAAGTTTTTCAGCCCAAGAGTACAAAAAACAAAACAAAATAACCCCAGCAATATTTAAGTAATAGTATCAGAGACGGAATCAAGTACCTCACGAAGGACAGGCTCAAGTCCTAACCCCTGCTCCTGTGAGTGGAACTCAACTGTAAATAGGACCATTGATGATATGATGAGTTAAGGTGTGGGCTCATTTGTGAATAGGATCTTCTAAGATGAGGCCAAGTTGAATCAGCGTGAGCCTTAATCCATATGGCTAAAGCCCTTAAAAGGGGAGGAAATCCAGACAGACACATAGACATTTGAACAGGGGAAGAAGCCGGAAGGAGAGGCCATTGACGGAGGCAGAGATGCAAGCTAAAGAACCCCAAGGACTGTGGCAAGCTACCACCAGAACACTACAGATGCCTGGAAAAAGCATGGGCTGTTGAGACCTTGATTTTGGGCTTCTAGCCTTCAAAACAATGAGACAATAAATCCCTGTTGTTTAAGCCAACCCATTGTGTGGTATTTGTCACAGCAGCCCTGGCAAACTACTACAAATGGTAATAGTCATTGCCATTTATTTAGCTTTTATTTTACGCTAGGAACTAAGCTAAATGTTTTATATATATTATCTAGTTTAATCCCTATCACAACCCTACAAGATAGGCATGATCTGCCTGCCCACCCATTCTTTACAATGAGGAAACTGAGGCCCAGAGAGGTAAGTAATTTGCCCAAGGTCAGACAGCAGCAATTGACAAAGCCAAGATCAGACTCAGGTCCAAGGCCTGAGCCCCACCGAGCAAGGTCCTATGCCCTGCTGCTCTCTAGACCATCGCACAGCTGTGACTCAGGGCAGGGCTCAACATGACTCTAACTAGAATACAGAAGGCAGGATGGTTTCAATCAAGAAATCACCAATGGGGAAGCGAATATGGCCCAAGTAATTGAACTCCCGCCTACGACATGGGAGGTCCCGGGTTCAGTTCCCAGTGCCTCCTGCAGAAGACAAACAAGATAGCGAGCTGACATAATGGGCAGGCGCAGTGAGCTGACACAACATTAGATGATGCAACAAAGAGACACAAAGAGGAAAGACAGAACAAACCAGAGAGCTGGGGTGGCTCAAGTGATTGAGCACCTCTCTCCCACATGGGAGGTCCCAGGTTCAGTTCCCAGTGCCTCCTAAAAAGAGAAGATGAGCAGACACAGAGAACACATGACAAATGGACACAATGAGTAGACAGAGCAAACAATGAGGGGAGGGAATAAATAAATACAAATAAACTTAAAAAAAAAAAAAAAAAAAAAGAAATCACAGACGATCAAAGCTGGGATGTCCCATGCCTGCCATTCCTCACCTCATTACACAATCCATTTTGTAAAAGATGGGTGGGGGTGGAGGAGAATTTATTAAGGACCTACCATGAGTGAAGCATTTTGAAAGGCTAATGCTTAATCATTTAATGTAATGATGTCCCTTATTGGTGTTACCATTACTCCTAATTTACATGTGACAAAAACCAAAGGAATGAAGTAAATTGTCCAGAAGTACAGAATAATTGGGGGATCTGGCGTCTGAAGCCAGGCCTGGTTAATTCTTAAGCACCATGCTAAGGCAAAATATGCAACAATTTTGGATACCTGGGCTTGAATTCTGGCTCCTACACTTACTTTGTAACCTTAGACAAGTTATTAATCCTCCGAGCCTTGATTTCCTCATCTATGAAATGGGAATGACATTACATAGGAATGTAGTGAGGAGAAAGTAAATGAAAAGGTATAAATAAAGCAGCCATCAGGGCCTAGCAATAGGAGGCAGTCATTAAATGCTCTTTCTTTTGTTTTTTTGCAAGAACAGAAACCACCTTTGTGAAAATATTTAAAGGAACACAAGGGAACAAATGGAAGACACTTGCCATTAACCCCATTCCTTCCCCAAACTCCTCAAATAACCTTCTGTTTAACTGTTTGTTTAAACCAGAGGTTTGCAGAAAAGAAAAGTGGATAAAGAGAGTGGAAAGAAAGGATGGGAAGAAAAACTGGGAACAGAAGTAAGTGAAGGATAGGCAGGGAAGAAAGTGGGGAAGAAAGTGGGAGGAAAATTACCAAAAGGGGAGGACAAACAGCAAGATGGGTGGGGGAGGATGGAAGGGGGCCCTGGGGTCAGAAGGATTAGGATTCAGGTGCAAACTCTGCCACACCTGCTGGGAGGCCTCGGATAATTTACTCAATCACTCTGAAACTCAGTTTTCTTACCTATAAAATGGGGTGATAATATATTCCTCATAGTGTTGTTGTAAGGATTCAAAAAAGATAATGTACAGTCCTGGAACCAGTGCCTGGTTTGTAGTAGGTGCTCAATAAAGGGTAGGATGACTGGGGATTAGACCTAGAACCCTTCCAGCGTACCTGAAACCTGACATTCTTTGGGTCACAGGGAGGAACCCCTGTTTCCCTGGGTTATGCAGAATCTGATCACTTTTCTGTGGATTTTTTCTTTAGATTTTCCATCGAAACCTGTTTCACTCCCAATCCACCCTCTCCCAATCATTTCAACACTGGCTGTCAGTCTGGGAAGTGCAGTCTCCTTGGAATGTAACTAAGCACTTTGGCGCAGCTGCAGTGCTGATCGGAAATGCAATCACAGCTCTGGGGGATACCAATTGGAGGCAGAATCTATTCTCTACCTGTGAGATTTCATTAAACCTGGGCTGATTAGGTATAATGAACTGTAGCCCATGGAGAATAGATTTTGATTACTATTAGAATGCCCCCTCCCCCCAATCCATGATCAAATTCTTGGTCAGCCTTATTCTAGAGAATCACCTGGATGGCTGCTTTCGATTTGTGCTAAGATTTTTGTTCATAGAATTACATGCTCATTTCTAATACCTGCTAAACAATTTAGGCAGCTTGATATCAACAGCACCAAAATCTGTGCCAAAGAATGCCAGAAACAGAATGCATCTGGAGAGATGCCATAGTGGCACTAGGAAGAAACTTAAAACTTCAGTCACATGGCAAGGGAGAAGAATAAAAAAGTATAATTCTCTATGACACCATTTCTTCTATTACATTGAAAAAGAAGTAACACACGTGTCCAGAAACTATTGGTTGTACACTTCATGAATGTTTCTGAACTCATGCTGTATCAGTTTAGCTAACAGATTGCTAACAGTTGTAGATTAGTTCATATTTGTCCCAGATGAAAAAGTATAATTGCCAACAGTAACAGTATATTTTAAATTCTAGGAAAGAGATGAGTTTTTGTTTTGTTTTGTTTTGTTTTCCAACTGTGGGAACATCTCCTTCCCCACTTTTTAGAACTATAACTTTGAAACAAAATTACTTCTGAATTTTGTCCTGGTGCAGTTAAACTGGTAGTTTATATCAGGGAGAGGTTAAGCTCTGTAGTGAAATGGAAAACCACCAGAACAAAAGAGTTGAATTTGTTACAAATTGGGAAATGAAAGGTGTGACATGGCTGACTCCTATGCTCAAATCCTGATTAAATTTTGAAGAAACAAATAGAATCTTATAATTTCAAAACTGGAACTATTGAGGACAACATTTCAAATGCTCTTTAATATTTGAAGAAAAGTTCATTTGAGATTTTTTTTTTAAACAAAAGAGGCCAGTGTAAGAAATAGTGGATTAAACCCAATCTGATACAAGGTAGTTGCTTATGACTGCCACAAAGTCAGCATGTGAAGGCTAGAATGGACGCCAGCCCCTACTTTTCATGAACAAGAACCAGATTCCATCTCTAAATCAGCAGTATCCACTCTTCCACAGTCCCTGCCAATGTCTGGGTGGGGGTGGGGGTGGAGGGCGTGTTTGTTGAATCAGATTTTCTATTGTAATTTCCTATTACTTCAAATATTTGCCATTTAAAAACAATTAGTAGAGGGGAAAACCAGCAGTTTTTCAAACAGAAGAGCCAGGTATATATCAAGTTTTAACTCCTGCTGATATAGCACAGCCAAGGAATGATATGTGTGGTTATTCAAATACTCAGTTACCAATGTTATACACAAACTTTTTAAAGAATTAGATTGCATAATGATGTATTTAACCCAAAAGTAGAGTAATCACACCATAACTTTAAAAGAAAGATTCTGATGGGGTTTCAATATTTCAAAATCAACTTTATGAATTTCAATTATCATTGCTTTCTATATATAGTAATAGTTCGATGCTAGGTAGCTAGATACCATCAAATTACTTGGAGTTTTAGTCTAAGCTATAATGTACATTTTTTTTCCTTATCTAATGGTTCAAATGATCCATGTGTAATGACCCAAAGGCTAGTTACATTAAGGAAGGACTAGAAACACCTAAGACTGAAACACAAAAATGCAAAAATGTTATATCACATCAAGACAGGACTTTCCTAAATTATAAAAATGAACAGGGAGGTGGATGTGGCTCAACCAGTTGGGCACCCGCCTACCATGTGGGAGGTCCCGGGTTTGGGTCCTGGTGCCTCCTGGAGAAGGCAAGCAAAAAATGAGCAGACAGATGGGAGAATCATCTGGGGGAGGAAGGGGATAAATGAAGAAAAATAAAGTAAATAAATAAATCTTAAAAAAAAAAAAAAGAACAGCCCTATACAAAACTGTCTTCAAAGAGAGGCTAAACATTTAAATAAAGACCAACTATATGTGCATATAGTGTGGAAAAGACTATGGCTTTGTATTATTCTTTTTTTGCTTGGAATCCATAAGGCTTCTTGAATTTGTGCCTTGATATCTTTCATCATTTTTGAAAGATTCACAATCATTACCTCTTCAATGACTGATTCTGCCTCATTATTTCTCTTCTCTGAAACTTCAACTACATACTAATCCCTTCTCCTGAATTTTCCATCTTTTTGTCTCTTTGTGTTTTGTTCTGCTTACCAATTCCTTTTCTTATTTACTAATTCTCTCTTCTATGTCTGATCTGCAGTTAAACCCATTGTATTAGTTAGCCAAGGAGGTGCTGATACAAAGTACCAGAAATCTGTTGGTTTTATAAAGGGTATTTATTTGGAGTAAAAGCTTACAGTTACAAGGTCCTAAAGAGTCCAACTCAAGGTACCATAAGAGGTACTTTCTCACCCAAGTCAGTTGCCACATGTTGAAGTAAGATGACAGGCCTGGTCTCTCCTTCCTTCTTCCTCTTAAGGCTCTGTGGGCCCAGCTTCTTCTGATCTCAGCTGTAGGCTGGCACTGGGTGTGTTTCTTTCCAGGCTTCCTCGGTTCAGCTGCTCTGTTCTCTTCAGCTCTGTTTTTGCTCTGTTCTCATCAGGCAAATGGCTCTTCTTTCTTCCTTTGCCTGCAGGATCAAAGTTCTCTCCTCTGCATATCTATGGAGCTCTCTTTCTTCCTGTGCCTTCTTCTGTGTATCTTCTTCTTGAGTGAGTGCCCGTTTATATCAGCCCACCAAGGGGGTGGGGACTTAACCTGAGTTACACCCTACAGACATGGTTGAATCAAAGCCCTAATCTTAATATAATTTCATCAGACATCTCAGCTGACTCTAATACAATCAAAAGGCATCACACCCAGAGGAACAGACCAGTTTACAAACATGATCTCCCTTTTTGGAATTCATAATCTCAAACTGCCACACTTGGTAACACAATTTCCCCTGAAAACAGGTTACTTAGTGGGAGAACTTATTGATAATTTATTGGAACAATGTTGGTTCTTATAAACAGCCTTCATGCTTATGTTTGTGTCTCTCTGGATACTAGTATCAAGCCAAAATCAAATTCTGGTATGTTTCTTGCCAATTAATTTATCAAAAAGAGATGAGAAGCTGAAAGTGTTTTTAGCAAATAATGATGTTTACTTGCAAAACTAATACAGTAAATGTTAGCCTGACCCATTATGGCAGCCAGCTATCAAGGTGGTCCCTAATGATCCTCCCTCTCTGGTATTCACAGCTTTATGTAATCTCCTTTCACATTAGACCAGGCCTGTGTGACCAACAGAATATGGCAGAAGTGATGGGTACATGACTTCTAAGGCTAAGGTATCAAAGGCACTGCATCTTCTGACTTGTTCTCTTAGACCTTAAGTTCCGAGGAAAATCAGCCACCGTGTTGTGAGGACACTCCAGCAGCTCTCTGGAAAAGCCTACATTGAAAGAAACCAACTGGTCAGAACCAGTTTGCCATCTTCATGAATGAGTCACCTTCAGACGGCTCCAGCTCCAGTCAGGTCTTTAGATGGAGGCCATCCAGGCTATGTATCATGAGAAGCATCAAGCAAACACCATCCAAATAAGCTACTTTTGAATTCCTGACCCACAAAAACTGAGAGAGAGAGTAAATGATTATTGTTGTTTTAAGTCAGTAAGTTTTAGGGTGATTTGTTACACAGCAATAGATAGCTAATCCACCTATGCATTAAGTTTTTAATTTCACTTCTTTGATTTTTCCATTGGTTCTTTTTTAAAGTTTTTCTTTCTTTTCTAAAATTCCCAGTCTTGTCTTTTATATCTGAGATATATTTGGCATAGTTTGCCTACTAAATTTTATTGTAGTAACATATATTAACCTAATTTTTCCTGTTTTTTTTTTTTTTTTTTTTTTTAAAGATTTTATTTATTTATTCATTTATCCCCCCCTTGCTGCTTGTGCTCACTGGGTCAGCTAACCACGCTGTGCGGGCGGGCTTGCCTTCACCAGGAGGCCCCGGGAACCGAACCCGGGCCTCCCATATGGTAAACGGGAGCCCTACTGATTGAGCCACAGCCGCTTCCCTAATTTTTCCTGTTTTAACCACTTTTAAGTATACAATTCAATGCCACTAATTACATTCACAATGTTGTGCTACCTTCATCACCATCCACACTATCCATGCCCAACACTTTTTCATCACCCCTAACAGAAACTCTGTACCTATTAAACCATAACTCTCTAGTCTCTTCCCCCAGATCCCCTGGTAACCTCCAATCTTCTATCTCTATAAATTAAGAAGTTTTTAAAAGTCTGTGCCTACTAAATGTATTACGTGGAGCCCCATGTTTCCATAATTTATTGTTTTTCATTCATGTTGTTTTATCTCCTCATGAGCCTGGTTATTATTATTTGAGTCCCGGACATGAACATGAAAATTTGTAGAAATAATTTGAAGTCTTGATAGCATTCTCTCCCATGAGAGATTCTTTACTTTGTTATTGACATGTTCAGAAACCAGCAATCTGAGATCATGATTTGTCAGGCTCCGAGACAGCCAGTCTACTTCTAGTTCATTCTTAGGTCTGCATGTAGCCCTTTAGTGTCCCAGTCAGAAGCCTCACCTCCAACTTTGGGGTTCTGAACTCCAAGTTTTAGTTCCCTCTTCTATGAGGTTGTCAACAGTCCTGTTCAGTTTCTCAGGTTCTCAGATACCTCTTCTGAAATCAGCAGACATCCTAGTTGAAAAGTGTCCCCACACAATAGGCTCACCTCCCTAGATTTTCTACATTTTCTATATCTTTCCATAATTCTGTCTTTGTTAGATCTCTGAGGCTTCCAAACAATTTCTTTTAGTATATTTTGTTCAGCTTTCATTCTCAGTGGGAGTGTTGGTCTAAATTATCATCCTTACAATAAGTATAAGTCCTTGCATTATTTTATTAGCTAATCTAGGACTGCAGTTACCTCAGGAAATAAAAGATGATTATGTTATATGTACATTCTTTTGCTAAGGGTGTGATAGCATCACTTTTTCGAATCACTCTCATCCTATAGGAACCAGGACCCTTTAAATGAGCTCATGAAGAGCTTCCAATCCACTCATTTAGAAGTCAGCTGGTCACAGCAGAATGTGAATAACCCCTCTTGAAAGAAACAATTTCCAAAGAGAAGGTCAAGCAAATTCTCCCAACGCCGGATTTCTAGACAAGTAGGCCATTGCTCCTATGATTTAGCATTCAGAAAAGGGCACAAGGCTCTAGTTCCATGGAATACCAGTAACCGAGCTGTGAGAACACTCAAGCAGAGGCCTATTGGCCCCTGGGCATATTCCCCACTGTTTTCTAGATTGCTTGATGTTACCATTATATCAGCATGCCTACCTAAAGGTGAGATACCTAACAGAAGAAAGAAATGTTTCAAATGCATAAGGAAATTGTATTTTGAAGTAATATATCTATCAGTAATAAGAATTGCATATCTAGAATAAAACAGAACAAGATAACTAGAGCTCAAATTTTCAGATCTTTTGATTAGAAATGGAGGAAACCAATTTCTAGATGTAACTGTCATTTTAAAAGGACTATCTTAAGTATATTCTACAGACAAATCCTTATTTCTTGTTGAAATATAGTTTGATTTCTTTAAAAACAGAAAGATGAACTTTTTATCACAATGCCTTGGCAAGTTTTACCATGTACCCTAGTTGAATTATAGGAGACACATCCGATTTACAGATTTGGGATTCAAAATCTCAAATTAGGTTATTTGTTGATTATTTTCACTACCATCACTGTCTACTGATTGCTGACTACTAATTGAAGCTGGGCCTCGGCCTGAGACACATCCACTAATGGGAGACTATGTATATAACTATTCAGGCTTATCAATTCTTCTCTACCATGTCTCAGATTTGTCCTTCCCTCTAATTTTCTACTCCTTATAATTTCTTAAATTTCTACTCCTTATATTCTGCAAATTGCTTATTCCTCCTTCTTTCCCCTTTACATACCACCAAT
Organism: Tolypeutes matacus; assembly: GCA_026826555.1. Classification (NCBI taxonomy): domain Eukaryota; kingdom Metazoa; phylum Chordata; class Mammalia; order Cingulata; family Chlamyphoridae; genus Tolypeutes; species Tolypeutes matacus. The sequence goes on from JAKSZT010054487.1 coordinate 29,056,691, forward strand.
TTCAAACTGCTCAAGAACCTTCAATGGTTTTGGGTTCTCAGCCTGGCTTTTGAGGCCTCCAACATTTGTTCTCCCACCTACTTATTCAAACCACCTTCCATCACTTTCAAATAAACCTCCATTTTATTTAGGCCAATCATTTCACTCCTCCCCACATGATATTTATTCTTGTTTTTGCTATTCTCTTCCAATTTAGATGGTCTCCTCATCTATCCAAACTCTATCCATGATTTGGTCATCAAATATCAGATACCCAGAACTCTTATTTATGAGATCCAAAGATTACTTTCTCCTGTGTACCTTATCTGTCAGATATGATCCATGCTTGTCATTCTTTTCTTAAAAATTATATGCTACTCATGGCTTAAAATGCAAACATTTCATCTTATCAATGATATTACTAATGTGCTAAGGCAGTGCAAGTATCTTTAGAATCTTCTAATGTGCCCCACACAACACCCTTGCTTAACAATGCCTTTTAAATACATTCAACCGAGTTTCCAAATCTAAGTAAAGGAGTTTTATTGGCCCGTGATGAGCCTGCTTAGCTCAGGACTTAAGAGTTTGCTTCACCCCTTTGCCCAATGAGCTGACCAGATTATAAAATAGAAAGGTCAAAACTCAATTTGGTAGAGACCTGGCTCCTGGCTACAATAGATAATTTCCTTTCTTGTGTTGTGCAAGAGGACTGTTTTAGTTTGCCACAGGGCTGCTGATGCAAAGTACCAGAAATGGGTTGGCTTTTATAATGGGAATTTTATTTAGGGTAAAAGCTTATAGTTCTGAGGCTATGAAATGTTCAAATCAAGGCATCAGCAGAGATGCTTTCTCATTAAAGTCAGCTCCTGGTGATCCTGGGGTCCTACTATGAGGCAAAGCAAGATAGTGGCCATCTTTGCTGAGGTTCCTGCCTTCCCTTCAGAATCTAACATCTCTGGGAGCTCAGTTGTGGGCAATAGGCTTGGGCTTGTCTCTTTTGGGGCCTCCTCTCTCACTCTCGGCTGCTCTGCTTTCTTCCCAAGTTCAGCTGGGAATCAGGCACATGGCTCATCTCTTCAGCCTTGAGCTGCTCTGTGGGCCCAGACTCTTGGGAGCTTCATGCTTAAGTTTTGGCTGCTAGCGATCCTCAAATCCTCTCTCACATGGTAGGACCAAAAATAGCATCTTCCTTTCTCTGTGTCTCTTTCTCTGTGTCTCCATTTATATAAGACCCAGCAAGAGGATGGAGACTCAACCTGAGTCATGCCTGACACAGTCCAATCAAAAGGGTCTAACACCCACAGGAATGGATTAGTTAAAAAACAATCTTTCTCTTTTTGGGATTCATAAAATAACTTCAGACTGTCATAAGGATGAAACAACAAACTTCTACATTAATTATAGGTTGTCTATTGCACTTTCCATGGACCTGTGTTGCCTGTATAAAATATGCAGACTTTTTTTGTCAAAGGACATTTAAACAAATTATTTTTGTTTCATCTAGATGGCTTAAGCAGATCATTCTCTTAATTCATATGCAGCAAACGGTGCATTGGTGTTTACGCTTAACAAAGAGTTAAAAAAAAAAAATCAGGAAGAAAGGAATTCCAGCTCAGTATCTTAACCAAACAAATATTAACTACCCTTGGGAATACAATCCACAACTACCCTGCTTTACTGCTACTAAGGTCAGTAGAATTTTCCTGTGATTTCTCTGCCTACCAGTTGATAAACTCCTTTAGTTAAAGCTTGTTTCATTCCCTTCAAAGCGGCTATATAATCACATGCTATTTTAATGAATAGTTTTTGACTCGTTATTCTGCAGTATATTTTCCCCAATTCATAAAGCTTATTTTGATGAAATAGCAAGAAATACAACTTTCTGCTCCTAAGTTCAGATGTCTTAGGATTTTGATGGCACTGATTAAAGTATTACTATTTCTATATTAGTGGTTCTTCACTTTGGCTGCTTGAGTCCCATCCCAGAATTTTTTAATTGATCTAGGTCAAGGACTTTGGACACTGGTGTTCTTTTAAAAGCTTACCAGGTGATTCTAATGTGCAGTCAGGGTTAAGAATCACTGTTCCAAGGGAGGAGAAAATGGGAGGACTGGAATAATGGTAGAAGAAAAGTACCAGCTTTTGAACAATAACAGAAACTATAATTTATTGAATTCGGATGGGTACCAGGCAGTAGGCTAACAATGTTTCACATTGTATTAGTTGCCTATTACTGTGTAACAAATTACCCCAAAGCTTAGTGGCTTAAAACAACAAACATTTCTTTATTATCTCCATTTCTGTGGGTCAGGAATTTGGCATCCTCTAGCTTGTTCAGGGTCTTTCATGAGTTGTAGTCAAGATGTCAGCCCAGACTGCAGTCATCTGAAGGCTTGACTGGGGCTGGAGGACCCTTTTATAAGTGACTGTTGACAGGAAGCCTCTGCTGCTCACCATGTGGGCTTCTCTGTAGAGAGTCTCTGTGGCATGGAAGCTGGCTCTCCCCAGAGTGAGTGACCCCACAGGGAGCAAGGAGGAAGCCACATGCCTTTTATGACCTAGTCTTGGGAGGCATATATTCATTAGTAGCAAATCACTAAATACAGGCCACTCAAAGGGGAAGGCAATTAGGCTCCACCTTTTGAGGGTAGGAATATCAAAGAATTTGTGAGAAAACTTTTATTTACAAAAAAGTTACAAAGATATTACAGAGTGTTCCCATTACCCTAGCCCCATTTCAGCTTCCCCTTCTGTTATCATCTCACATTACTATGGTGCATTTGTCAAATCTAAAAGACCCACATTGGTACATTACTATTAACTAAACTCCAGACTTTATTCAGATTCCACCAGTTTTCCCATGGATGTCCTTTTTTCTCTTCCAAGTTCCAGTCCAGGGTAGCACACCACATTTAGTTATCATGTCTCCTTAGGCTCCTCTATTTTGGGACATTTTCTCGGTCTTTCCATATTTTTCGTGACCTTGACAGTTTTAAGGAGTACTGGTCAGGTATTCTCTAATGTGTCCCTCAATTTGGGTTTGTCTGATGTATTTTTTTTTTTTTTTTTTTCCCCCATTACTAGACTGAGATTATGGCTTTTGGAAAGAATGCCATGGAGGTGATGTGTCCTCATCACATCATAATAGGGGATGCATCACATCAACATGACATCTCTGGAGATATTAACCTTGATAATTTGATTAAGGTGGTGTCTACCAGGTTTCTCCACAATGTAATTAGCAGTTTTCCCTTTCCATACGCTATCCTTTGGATGCGAGTCACCAAGTCCAGCCCACACTCCACCTCTTGGAGGTGTGAAGTATCTATGTATATTATTTGGGATTCTTATATAAGGAAAATTTGTGTGGATATATTTTAAAACCACACACATTTATTCTATCACTTGGTTTTTACAATAATCCTGTAAGAACTATTGTTATTCCTATTTCACAGATAAGCAATCTATAGCTCAGAAATGTTAAGTGCTATGTCCAAGGTCACAGAGCTAGTAAGATTTGGGATTTGATATTAGGTTGGTTTTACACCAGAGCCAATATTCTTTTTACTGAACTCCTTAACCTTTGCACTAATATGAACCTGTTAGTACCATTCAAACATATATTTTTAATATTCTTCACAATTCCCAAGAACTTGTTAGGTCAATGCAGAGCTTGATTATATCTTATAGTATTTTGTTTCCCATACAAATGTGACATTTCCAGACTACAGACATTTTGAAAACAGTGACATAGCTTTATACGCAGGCTCTCAGTTATACTTATTGGCTGAAAAGAAAATTACTTCTTCCTCACAACTGCCCACACTGTTCTGAACGTCTGTTACAGAATTCCAAAACTTAACATGGTCGGTCAATCCTCTAAGGCTCAGAACCAGGGTATATGAGGGGACTCACACCAGAACGACTGAACAGAACCTACAGGCTGGAACCATAGAACAAGCAGGAAATATTCATTTAAGCTTTCCCTGCTTCTACTTTGATGAGCTCTTATGACTGAGGAGCAGATACCAATTTGAGGATTATTTCAGGAAATAGACCAGAAATTCACTCAGGCAATGAGTATAATTTTTGGATTTTTAAAGGAGTACACTGTTTTCATACCATCAAAGATTTAGAACCCTATTTCTGGGCCATATATAATAAGTCATTTTCTCCAAATCTTGGGCATTTGGAAGCCTGCATTCTAGGGGAAGCCATTATAGTCTTCCTGTCAATTTTTTCTTATACTGCCTGTATTAGTCAACCAAAGGGGTGCTGATGCAAAATACCAGAAATCAGTTGGTTTTTTATAAAGGGTATTTATCTGGGGTAGAAGTCCACAGTTACTAGGCCATAAAGCATAAGTTACTTCCCTCACCAAAGTCTATTGCCATGTGCTGTAGCAAGGTGGCTGCCAACGTCCGTGAGGGTTCAGGCTTCCTGGGTTCCACTCTTCCCAGGGCTTGCTTGTCTCTGCACTCAGCCCCTTTGCTATCTCCACAAGGTCAGCTGTAGACTATGAGCCTCTCTAGGCTTTGCCTCGCTCCACAAGGCCAGCTGTAGACTATCAGGCAAACAGCTTGTTTCTCTTCGGAGCCTTCTCTCTTTCCTCGTGACCAAGCTCCTCTGTGCTTACTTCCCTGGGCTCCAGCATTAAAACTCAGCATCAGAACTCTAACTCAAAACTCTAACTCTGTCGTTTGCCAAGTCTTTTATCTGCCCACCCACCAAGGGGCAGGGCTTAATGCCCTACTGACTTGGCCCAATCAAAGCCCTAATCATAACTTAATCCTGCCCAGATGAACAGACCAGTTTACAAGCATAATCCAGTATCTATTTTTGGAACTCATAACTATATCAAACTGTCACACTGCCCATGTCCCAATAGCTCAGGTGGATGTTGTACACTTGGGTTTAATTGGAACTCTTTGTCTCCCTGCAAGATTTAAGAAAACAAATGAAGAGGCAGGCAGCAAGCCTCCAACCCCCTCTCCTTTTTCTTTGTCCCCCTTTTCTATTTGATCTGTAGACGGGCAAATGGAAGAAGCCCAAAGGAAAGCACTGGCCCTGATATCTTCAGCATGTTAACAAATTCAGAGAAGCTTGGCAAAGCTTTCCAACAGAAGACAGTGTTTCATGTGATCACTTATACTGCAAAACCTTTTCCTTCTCTTCAGCCTCCTAGCAAAAAAAAGGAGGCTCAGAAGCCACCTCTGGTTTCTGTCTCCTCCAAACACCATCTCCTAGAGCAGCAGAGAAGGAGAGGGAGGTCGTTTCTCTGCCTGTGTCAACAGGTAAGAAACTCTTGGTTCCAGATTTCTACTCATGGACTCCAGGTAAAAAGAAAATGACTCCTCTCCATCAATCATTATGGGACTTATGGACTTAAGTAAATTTGCAAATATGCTTAAAGATGTACCCCTGTGAGCTAGTGGGTAAATATATTCACATGTCCCACTAACTAAATATGAACTAAAATATCATCCAGGAAGAGAGAAACACATGCTTGAGGATGTTCAGGAAAGCAGGTTGGTTTCAGAGCTGGCACAGCAGCCCTCCCAGGTGTCCAGTGCCACTGTGCACACCCGTCATTCTGACAGATCTGTGGGGGTTCTGGCAGCACAGCAGTGCAGTCAGCCGGCATGCTCGGCATCTCCAGGCCTCTACTATCACTTCCCCTCCCCAGCTCAGGGAGCTCAAAGTGGGACAGCAAACTCAGATTAGAATCCTGACTCTGCCACCTACTAGCTATGTGACCTTAAACAGGGGTCTCAATTTCCTCATGTGTAAAATTGGTCTAACTTCCTAGGGTCACTGTGAGAATTAGATGAGATATGAATGGTATAGCATGTGTAGCACAGCACTCTGGAGTAAGTGTTGGCTTTTATAATTATCAAAACTTGCCTTTCCAATGATCTTAAGATTTAAAGGGGGGAAAAAAAGATTTAGGGGAAGCAGATGTAGCTCAAGCTGTTGAGCGCCTGCTTCCCATAAGGGAGGTCCTGGGTTCAATCCCTGGGACATCCTAAAAACAAACAACAAGCAAACAAATGAAAAAAAAAAAAAAACAATTCAGGGGAGCTGATGTAGCTCAGTGGTTGAGTGCCAGCTTCCCAACATACAAGGTCCCAGGTTCAATTCCTGGCCCCCAGTACCTCAAAAACAAAAACAAAAACAAAAAACACGATTTAAGGATGGCGAGATGTGACTCTGAATTTAAGGAAATAAAAATAAAAAAGAGTTAGGAATCTTCATGACAAAGACTCAGTGAGTAGCTTCCTGGCTGTAAAGTGAGAAGATCCTTCTAGACCCGAGCTATCCAATAAGATAGTCCCTGACCACACTTGAAATGTGGTTAGTCTGAATAGAGATGTGCTGTAAGTGTAAAATAAACACCTGATTTCAAAGATTTATTTTGAACAAAGAGTGTAAAATAACTTAATAAGTTTTTAATATTGATTACAAATAATATTTTGGATATACTGAGTTAAATAAAACATTAAATTAATTTCACCTGTTCCTTTTTACGTCTTTTTTACTATAGCTACTATAAAATTAATATGTGTCTTGCACATTTGTGGCTTGCTATATATTTCTATTGGACAGCGCTGTTCTAGAACACTGATGTAGCATTCAGAAAAGTACTTTATTGAATTGTATCCTGGGGGCCTGGCACAGTTAATTTATCCTCCCCACATTACTATTTGAGAGTAACTCAATCACAAGGAAATGCCAAGCCAAATATGTCACAAACTGCTAATCACATCATTAAATATAGTCTCCCCTGATGCAGAATATAATCACTGATGACAGTAAAGTGCTCAGGGACTTTCAAATAATGGGAAAATTTCAAATATCCGTTCAAGAAATCTTCCTGTCATCCCTGCTTCATTTGTCATGATCTAATCTGGCTGCAATTTAGTGCATGACATTTTTATCACAATCCACAAATGCACTCAACTGGCACAAACGCACTTATTAATGCACAGAACCAGAAAAAGGGTGATCTTGGCTCAAAATAAAGTGCTTAACTAATGGACTATCCTTCTTACCATTGGGGAGGCCAGAGGGAATGAGAAGACACACATGAACTAACCAATATTAAATATTCAAGTAGCTCATTACATGGTTTGTCTAAAGTAGAGGGTAAACAGATGCAACTTTATTTTTTATTGATTTTCAAAGCTCAATAGCTTCTAAACTTTTAACTTTTTCCCTTGTAGTAGTTAACTGCTATAAAAATAAATAAAAACAATACAACACAAACAAAAACAAACATTTCCATGCATTGACAAACTCTAAAACAATCTATGGTCAATCATTTAGAAGTAATCATTTACAATTTGAATGATCAACCTTTTTTGTTTTTATTTTTACTTTGAATGATCAACTTTTTAAATATGTAAGTATGTTTAGAATGAAAAACATCTCTTTTCTTTAAGAGGAGACCCATCTCTTCTAGTCTCACAACATTCTGTAGAATACCATTTCCGTATTTCTGTTTTCCCTTGATTTTGCTATGATATAGTTTAAGTATAGGTATTGTCATCTCAATATACTTAATATAAAACAATTTCAAATTTCCAAATTCATAATTAAGGCACTAAATAATTTTGATTCTTTTTGAGTCCCTACAGCATTTTAAAGCAGTGGCATATATTTTTGATGGCAACCTATTTTGGCAATGTTATTATCTACTATATAAAACTCTAAAGATAGTCAAGATAAAAAGAGAGGTTTCAATTCAAGGAATCCTCATACACAGGGAGAAATTCCTTAGTCTTGGATGAAAAAGCTGTGGCAATTATCTAGCTAAGTTCCAGCATTAGAACAATGCTCTAAAGGGAAATTTAACTAAAAATGGGAATGTCATTATCTAGGAGAAATTACACCATGTACGGATAACATCCAGTATCTTCACAGACTTCAATCAACATCAGGTATATAATATATAACAGGTATATACCTTAAACTTATAATAAATAAAATACTATATAACATTTATAATCAATTTTATTGGAAAGCATGAATATCACAACAAAAATGTATCCATTCAGGAATTTACTTTGCAATTCCTCTTTCTATAAGTTTGGAAGTGCTTCCACATCCTAAAATACCAGTAAATGCACATGGGCATGGCCAAATTCCATATGTCAGATTGCAGCTGCAAACCACTGTACTTCAACATAAAGCGTAACACGAGCTCAAAACCAAGCAGATTCGGAAGACAGATAGAGCATGCAAAATAGGAACATGCAGGCCCTCTGGAAAGATAAGGAAAATATCAAAATAGACTCAAGTACTCTTAGCTCATTAAACTTATTTCTGTCAAGGGCAAGCAGATTTAATTTCCAAATACAACCCTGGCAGTCTTGCAGATATACTTTCATGGGACTGTTGTAAGGACTGTAAAATCACTTTGGAAAACTTTTTAACAGTTTTTTATAAAATTAAACAAATATCTAGTCTATATTCCTAGGTATTTACTCAAGAGAAATGCTAATGTATGTTCAAAAATGTTCATAGTACTGATGTGAAGATTAAATGAGATCACGTGTGGGAAAATACACTGAACTGCACACAGGGTGGGAGTTTACTAAATGATACTTTCCATCTTCTTTCATGTTTTTGGATGTAATAGAAAGAATACAGGACTGCAATACTGCAGCATTTCTGAGCCACCTACTCTGTGCCAGGTGCTCTTCTCTATGCTGGGGATACCATTTTCAATGTGATGGTCCAGATTCCTACTCTCATGGAGCTTATATTCTAGTGCCTTGGGCAAGATGCTTAATTTTTCTGGACTTCAGTTTTCCTGTCCACAATTCAATTCAGCACCTTCCATGTGCTGGGAATTGTACTAAGACTGGGAACACAAAAGTCAAACCTCTGAACCTCTGCTTCAGTACTTTACAAGTTCAATGTGGGCAGTAGACAAGTAAGCAGGCAGATCCAATGTAGAGTGCAAGGTGCTGTGAGCAGGATAAGGACCCAGTGCTATGGAGGCACCAAACCCAGTTTTGGGTGGCAAGGAGGTTTGTGACAGGAGTGGGTCAGAGACGACTTCTCAGAGGAAGAGCATTTAAATGCAATCTGCCAGAGAAAACCAGGTAAAATGTGCTCACACATCCATTATATTACTAGTACGATCAGATGAGAATATAGTCGTGAAAGCATTAATCAGCCCATAAAGTTCTTTAGGATATAAAGCAGTACTATTTCCATTTAATGGGCAATTGTTTTAAACTAGAAAATAGTCGTGTAGTCCTAAACCCAGTTTACACTATACTTGACAATACATTATCTTCCTAACACATGTGCTTAATCTGGGCTTTCCATGTTGTTTTTCTCCATCCCAGGGCTTCCAGCTTTCTACCTGCAGGAAGTAGGTAATTGAATAAATTGTTTTTAATTTACGTCATGTTTCTGGGATTTGCTAAATTCACAGTCTACCGTGTAGCTCTGTGATCGGCCACACTGGCACCTCAGCATGAAATAGGCTTTGGAAACAACCAAGATTCTTGCTATTCTGGAACCCACCAAGTACATGACGATTTTTTTCCCAATTTAATTGAAAGGCTCTGTTTATGAGACTTGAACAGAGTTTGTACCACAAATAGCCAGAACTACAAAGTGGTAGAGAAAACACTAACTGTTGGAAAACCTTTAATCTACATTTGTTGCTTTATTTTATGTGGTACGCAGATCTCTGACAAAATGGAAGTGGGAAGTGGGACTGGAGACAAGGGCTTAGAAAATTACTATTTTCTGAGCAATTTCACCTCTTCCCAAATACTGTTGCATTAAACTGAACTTCAATAAAGGATGTCAGTGGAGAAATACAGACTATATTCAGCACACTCTCCCTCCACGGTGTGCACTGAAGTAGACTGCAGGCCTTCGTGATCGTGGCGGCAGTTACGATAAAAGCCACCCTAATGACAGTAACGGCGAACCATTTAAGAAGATTGTGGAAAAATGTTTAAAGCAGTTCATGTTCCTCTTGGGAGGTTACAATCATTGTTAAATAGAGCAACACTCCTATTAATGGCAAGGATTTATGCAAACATTATACTCCATCTCCAGAAACATTTTTTAATAGTCAGATGTTAGAGGTGCTTCAGGGAATCATAAAAGAGGGACTGTAAAGACGAGATGGTCCTTCTAAAAATAATGGTAAAAATATACCAAGAAACAAAATCCTTCCTTCCTTCCTGCTTTATCAGAAGTGCCTTACTGGGCTGAACTCTGCCAGCAAGGATTGTTAAGGTGCGTGGGTCTTCCTTCATCTGTGCTGTGTAGACTCTTTTAAGGATTTCAAACAGAATCACTTAACTTTGGTTTAACTCAGTCCAGTGCCATGAAGGCTTCTATATAAACTGTATTTTAGGCCAATCAAGAACTCCCCCCTAGTGGGCAATGAGTTCAGGCCATGTGTTTGGGGCACTCTTTCCCACTGAGCCTAGGTATGGCCTCAGATTACTTCTTAGAAACACAGGAAATGCTTCCTAAGATCCATCGACATCAATCTAAAAGAAGCAATGCGTGTCATATTATGTGGACCTGGGGGCCACGTATTATTTCTCTCCGACTCTCACTGACTCAGATGGGCAGCATCTCCTCATACTCTAAGGCAGCACTGTCCAACAGAAAGACAATGCAAACCACATATTTTGAATTTTCTAGTAAAAATTTAAAAGGAAAAAGGAAAAAGGAAAGAAGTTAATTTTAATAATATAATTTATTTAACACAATATATCATTTTGTCATTATATGCCATTGATGTAAAAAATTATTAAAGAGCTATTTTACATCTTTTTTTCCCCATAAAAATCTTCCAAATTCAGTGTGCACTTTAAATTTATAGCACATCCCATTTTGGACTAGCCACATTTCAGTTGCTTACCAACCCCATGTGGCTTGTGGCTACTGGACTGGACTGCACAGCTTGCAGTTTAGTGGTCCTTCCTCCAAGGGTTTTTACAATCCTACACTGGAACCTCTGGGGACATATTGGAGTGATTGTTCCAAGACAAACCTTTTTGCATAAAGATCAATTTAGGAAAAATAAAAAATGTCTATGAACTAATAGCTCTAATAAATCCTATGCAAAAAAAAATATGTTTATTTTACAACTTGGATTATTAACTCTGTTTTAATAAAAGAATATTCATGAGAAAAGTTTTGCTTCTCTTTAGCCACTAAAATGTTAACAGCTGGACACATTTGAGAAGTGGCAATCCCAAGGGAGTTTTAAAACGTTCAGCCTGCAATCACATTAATGATCATACTGCAAAGCTAAGTGGGCGGCAAGATGCTTCTCACTGTTAAGGCGTAGTGTCCCAAAGAAAGACTGCTTTCCTGGCCTTTGGTTAGAGGTGGCGGGACAGGAGGCCTACAAGAGGTACAGAAACAGACTATCTCTTGGTTTCTAACCTCTGGGCCTTGAAGTTTTTGTCCATTTACATGGACACTAATCATTGTCCATTGACTGAATAACGCATTTTAATCTTCAGTCAAAAATATTTATTGACAGGCAATTATATGGCAAGAAGTGCCATATAATTCAGGGGCTGGAATTTTTCTACCACAAATTTGTAATACTATTTTCCAAATACACATGGAAGATATTATAATGAATAAAATAAAAATTCATCTAAAAATTAATGAAATACTAGTGGCTCTCTCTCATTTGCATTTCCCCAATCAATGGAAAATAAAAGTGCATGTGAGGATTCTTTTCTGATTTTTATTTTTTAATATCTTCTTGCCATTGCTGGAAAATATTACAATAGTACTGTTAACTATCGTCCATAAGTTACATAAGTTGTAATTTTCTCATGTATCACCATATTCTTAGCATTTTGTAAAAGAATAGCATTCTTATATTTATACTGTGAACCGCAATCTTCATCCACCACTGAAATCACTGTTATACATATCCTAGATCATTCTCATAATTCAATTTCCTTTCAACTGATACTTACTTCCACAGATTACCCCTTTCAGCCACAATCACATTTATAAATCAGCAGTGTTAGTTACACTGTATGTGAGGCTTCTTGAAGTTGGTTATGCTGAAGTGTGTGGTCTTACAACACCACAAATCACTATTTACAAAGTTGGCCACCATTCCCTCCTTGTTCTCCTCTAAGCAGCATAGCTCACTGTCAGTCAGGAGTCCCCAGAGATGATATCCTCCCACTGCCTCTTTGTTATTGAGCTAATGGTCTCTTGTGAAGAAGCATTGGGTTTTAGAACCAATTACATGCTGTTTAATTGCTCAATGTTAATGCATTCAACATAGATGACATTACGTAACATGCTCTGGCTATTTTGCAGTATTTCCTTAGGCATAATATGCTTTTACCATAAAAACCAGAGCAAAGTTTATCTGCTAAGCCGTCATTTTATACCCACTGCCAAGGAAAAAAGGAAATGAGAAAAAAAAAAAAAAAAACAAACAGTGAGATAAAGTAAACTTTTATCAAGGAGCTGGACAAAAACAATGATCAAGCCAACTCTCTCCATCCCCTTGGGGCAATCTGTTTTGTAAGCTGAGGTTTCAAAGTATATTTCATTTAATTGCAGAGGGTGAGAGACCAGTAGGAGTTTTTGAATTAAGCTCTTTATGCTGCTGGCCTTCTCTGCTTTTTGGGAAGAACTGATAAAACAGTGTTAAAGTTTTCAGGCAGGTCTAATAATCCCTACAGCTCTATTTCCTTTCAATTGCATCAAGAGCAAACAGGTATTAAAGAGCAAAATGCTGCCTTGATGAACAAATGAAAAGTATTCAAGTTTCAAAGCTGGCTGGTAGACAGTAGCCAGCAAAATCCCCTTGTATTTCCAAGCAAACACAAGGCAAAGCAACGTTTTTATACCTTTTATATACAATCTGTGTTTAAACAAGGCACACACAATGCATTCTTCCCTGTCTCTAAAAGCTGGCTATTGTTATGTGTTTGACTACATTCCTAAATCTTAAAGAATGAAAACAGCCAACTAGGTAGTGACTGTTTGATCTACAAATCTTGGCTAGAGATGTAAATACCAAGTAAACCTGCCCAGGCTCATGTTTCTAAACTCCCCCAGTCACAAGGAGAGTCTGCGGCTGGGCTCCGGGTAGCAAAGTCAAACTTGCCCCTTCCCTCTGGAGTGTGGCTAGGAGTACTGGGCACACAACAGTCGCATTCATGAGGAAACAATCTTCCTGCCCACCCAGCACTATATTTAGAGCCATCTCTTGGCATACAAACCTATATTTCTGGGCTTTCTGCCACTCAGACAAAAAGGGACAAGAAAAACTGGTTTGGTTCCAGTATGGAACCCAAGCAACAAAAGTTAAATGTGGCCTTCCTCATTGATGCATTTTTGTGTCAAACATCACTTCTTCAAAACCAGTGAGCTCTGGATGTGACTCTGAAGAGTGCTTTTTTTCTCTCAATTCTAATTTGTAAAATGTGTTCCAGTTTCTAAGAGGACATTTTGTAAAGAGGGAAGCAAGGAAGCAAACTTCCCTGCAAAGTACAGAATGTTTTGAAATTCTGAAAGTAACATCATCCATGTGGGACAAGTTAACTTCTCCAAACATGTGGTAGCCACTGAGAAAGTTTAATCCCAACACTCGTCTCAGAGCTGATGGAAAGGAACGTGCACTGCTAAATCACCAGGCCTCAAGACTTTCAAATGTAGGCCCAGTGAGAGACACGCCCTAGCATTTTGCTATTTTGTCACAGAACACCGGGCATTGGAGAACATCAGCGTTCTTCACCAGGAGGAGAAGCGACGTGGGCAGAGTCCTTGATGCAGACATCCTGAGCAAGTAGCTGCAAGTCTTACCCACACTTGCCCAAACAGTGCGCCATATCTGAAATGTCCTCTCCCAAATCTAAAGGGCCTTCCTCTATCTTTTTCTTCCACTGTTTTTTCATACAATCATACTTTCTGAATTAATTCCCACATTTCTTTTAGTTCAATATCCCGTCATGGCCCTGACTGCTTAGAAATATGATAGAATAATAACAAGTCAGTCACCAGCGCCCCTAAATGCAGCACCAAGCAGGAAGCCACTAAGTGGTTTGGGTCCTATTTTCTCTCCATCTGTACATGCAGTCACCTCTAACTGTTTAACAAGTATATCAAAGGAAAAAATATATATATATCTGCAGCTCTGCAGCCATTCTCTCATGCTAAAATTAGTATGTTAACAAAAAATTTTAAAACTATTACAATAAAAAAAAAAACTGTCCATAAAATTTCCTAAAATTAATAAATGATATGGATACAAAGTAGGTTCACCAGACACAAAATAAGAACATGTTTGAAAGACCAGATTAGTTCTATATAATACACATTCCAGTTCGGGATTTCATAAATGGATAAATGGAAACAGAATTAACTTGATGCCAAACAAAAATACATGCTCACTGTTGTGGTCTTCAGGACTGTTCACCGATATTCTTCCCATTCTCCTCTTTCCAGGCCCAGGGTGGGACCGCACAGCCCTGCTCCCCTGAAGTCAGGCATGGCCACAGGATTTGCTTTGATCAATGGAACGTGAGTGGAAGTGACATGTGTTGTTGTTTTTTCTAACACTGGTGCTCATTGCCTTGCAGTCTCTTCCTTCCCACATTTACCTGAGTCCTAGATAGGCATGAAGCATAAGCCAGAAATAAATCCTTTATTTAAACCCACTGAGATTTGGGGGTTGCTTGCCACCATAGCACAACCTAGCTTAATTTGACCAATGTAGTAATAGTATTAAAAAATTAATACTTAGAAGAAGATGATTATGTAAAAGTCCATCACAGTCCTACTACCAATGGGTTACTCAGTAAAGTTGCTCCCTTATACTGTATCCAAAGCAAACAAAACACTAAACAGAAACAGAACAGAATGGGTCCACTGCTGAAAAACACAGTGTTTCCTGGCATCTCAAAGTCAGTGGTTGTCAAACGGAGGCCACACACAAACTGATGTACCCCTAGAGAGCATGTTACTGGCTGAAATGAGTATCCTCAGATACTGGGGTTGCTATTCTTTTCCTGGTGCAGCAGAACACATTCTCAATTCACAGTTTGGTTGGTGATCTTAGGGATATTCTATCCTTGGAGGATCAGAAGCAAGAGCTCTAATGCCAATACTCTAGTGTTTAGCTAACCAACTACCAGGGAGTTGGGTAGCCTGTCCTACAGGATTTCTAACATGAGATCAGTGTGGATTCAGGATCAGGGCAAAAAGAAAATTGGGCCTAAGGGACTCCAAAGCCACATGGACTCTGTTAGCAGAGAAAATGTAGCTGAAGAGCTACAGAATCAGTGGGGTCCCTCCAAGAATATGTTTTTGCTGCATGTAAAACATAAGTCTTTGGATATCAGGACAGTAAGATTTGAGGGCATTGTACATTCTCACTACCTCTAAGAATACCCAAAGTCTCTTTGCACCCAGATATATGAACCTACTACAATGATGATATTGTTATTTATCATTTATTCACTGCTTATTATGTACCAAGGATAGTATCAGGCATTTTAAAGACACAATTTCATCTTATCCTCACATCAATCCCACAAGGAGGTATTATTATCATTTCATTTCCATTTTACAAACCAGGTAACTGAGGATACAAGCTTAAGTGACCTACCCACTGTCACATGGCTATAAACATCACTGAAGATGTTTGAGAATAAAGAGGTTCATCTACTGCCCCATAATATGGGGTAAAACTGAGGGATAATATCTGAGATTATAACAATTTCTCTAAATGTTTTCCAGTTGTCACAACATTTATTTCCCAGGAAGTTGGTTTAACAACCTAAAGAACATGCCTTATTAATGTTACTGTGGATGTAATGGAGAGCAAGGCAGACAGGGTCACTGCCTCTCTGAGCTTATAGTCCAGTTGGGCCCGCAGGCAATTAAACAGGAAGAACAATAGTGTGCTAAAGGGTATGATGGGAAACATATTAGGAAGTCCCTCAAGGTGTCCAAGGAGACAAACAAGTGGTCACTTGTCCTTCCATATAGTGAAGTACATTGGGCTTTGCTTCTTAAACCTGCAGTCAATTTAACAGGTAACTTCTCTCTCCAGACTTCAGTCTATTATGTGCTATATATAGCTATCCCCTTAGAGGAACTGGTATCAATATCACATGGCTTCAAACCCACCTTTCTTGTGATTTTGAAGCATTGCTGGCCTCATGTACGAAGGCCTCCCTACAGTTCACTGTGGAGCAATTGCTCAGCTAGTCTCCAAATGATCAGTTATCACAGGAGCAGGCAAGCAGCGCAGGTGGTTCTCCACCTGTTGAATTACCAAGCATAATTCGGGACTTTATTCTACCTTCGTTTAAGAGATGAAGTGTTGGAAGCACACTTACTACCAAAAAGCCTTTGTCAAGTGTCACATTTATGAAGTGTTTTGGACAGATCCACAGGTCATGTAGAACACCTGGTACGAGACAGCCATTTCACTAATATCCCACTCCGTATTTGTCAAAAGTCAGCACTGGCTTTGCAGATCTGTTCTGGTGACACAATTTCACATATTAGAAAAGAAAGCAGGAGACTGCAAGAAGATGACCACATTGTTAATAATAATAAAATTGCCAATATGGTTATTAGGCTCTTACTACGTGAAAGGTACTGCATGCTATTTGTTTTAAATATATCTCATTTAAATTTATAAAAATCATATAAGGTAGGCACCACTAAATTTCATCAATGCTAATTTATCTGAAATCAGAATGCATCTTAAAATCAATCAAATTATATAACAGTCTAATTGGGAGCAAATTTTCTTAATTAGTGACATAAAATAATGCTATATTTAAAAATACATGGTGTCCTAGGGCCAATAAACTATATTATGATCTCATTTACAGATGAATAAATTGAGGCTTAGAGAATGTGATTCCAGTTTTTTCTGACTCCGAAGATCACGGTCTAAACCAGTATGCTCTACTGCTTTCCGCTACGTGGAAACAATAGATTTAAAAAACATTTACTCATTCAGCACTTACTCAGAATCTACTATAAGTTAGGCACCCAGCCAGGAATGCTGGGGATATGAAGATGAGTAACCCAACTTTTAATGAAACTAATTAGGGACTGTCGGTTTCTGAGCAGTTTCTAAAATTTTCAGTTTCACAGACTTTTGATGGACCCTAGAATAAGACCAGATCTAAGGCTGAGCTCTCTTTTCAGGGAAATCTTTTCACAAAGGACCTTTTTTTTTTTTTCACTAGCCAAGTGTCTCCCACACGCCAGCTTTAGTGTGGACCAGTGCTATTTAATCAACATTTTGGTATGGCAGACAGGCTCTAAGATGGTCCCCCATGATCCCTGCCTCCTGGTCTTCACTTTCCGGTGGCCCTCACTATGAGTGTAGATGGGGCCTGTGATTTGCTTGTAACCAATACAATATGGCAGCGTTGAGAGGGTATCATTTCCATGATTAGGCACGTAAGAGCACAGCTTCCATCTTGCTAGCAAACTCTCTGTCTTGCCAGCTTTGAAGAAATAAGTTGCCATGCTGGAGAGGCCCATATGGCAAGGAACTGAGGTTGGCCTCCAGTTAACAGCCAGGTAGGAAATGAGGTCTTTCCACCAATGACCCAAAAGGAAGTGAATCCTGCCAGCCACCACATAGATGAGCTTGAAAGTAGCTCCTTCCCCAGTTAAGCTTCCACATGAGACCTCAGCCCTGACTGAGACCTTAACTGCAACCTCATGAAAGGCCCTGAAGCAGAGCTCCCTCTTAAGTGCTCAAATTTCCTGACGCACACCAACTGTGAGATAACAAATGTAAGCTGTTTTAAGCCACTAAGTTTGTGGTAATTTGCTATGCAGCAACAGAGAGCTAGCTAATACACTTGGTTAAAAGGCATGGATTTTGTGATACTTTCAAACAGTTGATACTAAAACTTCCCATTGTGATTTTAGTCCCTTGGTTACAGCCTACAAATAATCACTACCATTTACTGAGTACCCACCTGATGGTCAGATAAATTCTAGCACAGTATTAATGAAACCATGAACACATTTACCAAGTAACAGTTCATTAGAGTAGTTACTATAACTATATGAAGTCTTAAATACTCATTTCATCTAACAATTTTTAAGGAAGTTTCGTGTCTTGTTCCATTATGACTCCTTCTCTTCTTTTGGTAAATGTATCCTTTCTTCTAGAAAATGCTTCTTCCTCTAATACCAGCCATGTTATTCAAGTGGGACTATCTTATAAGACCTACTTCCCTTGTTACTGTGAATAATAAGCACTTGTGCAAATTTTACCCAAGCTGGGCCAATAAGCACCCTTCTCTGGGAATTTTTTTTTTTTTTTTTTTTAATGTGGGGCAGCAAGAGAATAATGGAGAGTCCCTCCTGAGTTTTAAAACTGTGAGTCAAGCATGAACCATCAATGGTCATGTTCCCTGCTGTGTGGAGGGAGCCATTCTGCAGGAGAAGAGAATGATGTGAGCACACAGAAAGAAGGAGAGACAGGGACAGTCTGGTCCTTCTAGCCCTTGCTGCTATAGTTCGGAGGTCCAACTGTACCATGACCTTTACTGGGGTCACAGAAGTCTTATGATAAACTCCCTGTGGTGCCCAAGGAAGTGGAAATTGAGTTTCAGTCACCTCAGTCAAAAGAGACTGGGCTAGTACATCAATCAAGATTTTTTTTTTTTTTTTTTTTACTATTTCAGATGATCCTTTCCTGATCTGTTACTGATGTTTTGAAATCTTCGGTTCAGTCACATTTGCTTAATGTGATTATTTTCTTACTAAATTACACCCAGCTTATTGCTGCATCAGAGAATGTTTAAAGGAGAAGGACATTAGGAATAATATAGTCTGACTCTGTCATTTACAAATAAGGAAACTGCAACAAAGAGGCTAACTTACTTTCCAAGGTAAAAGTTAGCCCATGCCAGGATCTCCTGAAACTTGACCTTCTGACACCCATTTCAGTGTCCATTGTTTGGCATTACTTCTAGGTACCAGGAATTTATAGAAGCTTAATTTAAATAATTTGATCTTTTTGTTTTAAAAATCCTACTCAAATCCGTCTTCTTTCAGAGTTGTCATTAACTTGGTTAATTATTAAGTAACATAAAAAATAAAAACTTTATGTGGTTTCACCAATAGAAGGACTCATTCTGTTTCTAACCACATTCAGAAGCACATGGTCAGAAGTACTAAAATTATTTAAATAAAAGAAACTCTGTGTTTATTAATCTATACCCTGGTTTAGTTTAACTGTTTTATTTCTAGGCTGTGTAATATTTGCTACAAAAATAATAATAATAATTAAAATTTATTTTGTAATCAATAACATGGTCTCATTTTTCTATTCCTGTATGACTTCTAATCATAAATAAACCCGTTCATATTAAAGAATATATGGAAACACAGAAAAGCAGAAAGAAAACAATCATTCACATTTCATTTTTGAAATTGATACAAGCAATGATGGCCTTGGATGATGTAATTCCTAAGATAGTTTTTGTAAACTTATTAATACTGAGCAGCTAAACACCAGTGCCCCAAAGAAAGAGACCTTAATATGTTAAGCAATACCCCAGGTATTCTTTTATAGCCATGTTTACAAAGAAATCCTCTCATTTCCCTCTACTGAGCTTTTTTGCTGCTTCAAAATTGCACTCTCCTTGAAGTCCTCTGAAACCAGAAGCTTCAAATCACCTTACTTTGGGGTTCCTTTGCTTACAGTACAATTTTTTTTTTTAGGACATGGATTCAAGCAGCAAATATGATCTGCCCTCTTATTTGTACAGCACAAATTTTAAGAATACCTGGCTGGGAAGCGGCTGTGGCTCAATCAGTAGGGCTCCCGTTTACCATGTGGGAGGCCCTGGGTTCGGTTCCCGGGGCCTCCTGGTGAAGGCAGGCCCGCTCGCACGGCGTGGTTAGCTGACCCAGCGAGCACAAGCAGCAAGGGGGGGATAAATGAATAAATAAATAAAATCTTTAAAAAAAAAAAAAAAAAAAAAAGAATACCTGGGTCTGCTAATCACCTTGTGCTTCAGAAGACATTAACCTGGCTTCCCTGAGGTTTTCTTAGTTTAGTGCACTTAAAATCTCTATAGCAACCCAAATGCACAGATATCTTTGGAATAAATAAACCATGCCAAAGCAAACTGAGATTGTGGCCTAAGGGCATGTGTGTTGCAACACAAGCTTTGAGTGTAGATTATATGGCAGCTGCAGGATAGAGTGAGGAGAAAATATTGTCTACGAGATGCAACATTCAGCAAGACTGAAAACAAGCAGAAAACTCAGATGTTAGAAGTGATGCTTTAATACTAAGAAACAAACCCACAGTACAAAGGCAACTGGAGATTTCTCCTTTCATATTCCTTAACAAAACAAAGCTTTATATGGTATATCCTTTTTAAGTACAGCTTCCATAAGTAAATCATCCCCAATAAGATATAAAAAGGCTAATCTGGAAAAATTAATTTGCCTCCACAAGAAGGTGGATACCAGCAAATCTTTCTAACTTATACTTTTCTTGGTACCCTACCTGGGTGTGCTATCATCATAAGGCTTGTATGCATCAACAGTAAGCCATATATATATATATATATATTTTTTTTTTTTTTTTTTTTTTTTTTCTCTTCTTAGATGCAGACCATGGGTTTGTTTTGAGTCAATTACTGATTCTCACTGAATCTCTTATACCAATGTAACATCTTTAAGAATACACATAGAATGGATTAGGGTATATCTAGAGGCCCAGGTTTTCTCTGGAATTTTAGTTGGACTGTGCAAGATTGACATCAGAAAATATGGGCACATAGTCTCTACTGACACAGTGGTGAGATTTTTCCATGTTTCTAAGATATTCATTTAGTGCTACAAATTTCCCTGTCAACACTGCATTAGCTATGCCCCACATGTTTTGATATATTTTATTTCATTTTCATTTAGTTCAACTTCCCTTGAGACTTCCTCTTTGACCTATGGATTATGTACAAGTGTGTCCTTTAATTTCTAAGTGTTTGGATATTTTTCTGTTATCTTTCTGTTACTGATTTCTAGTTTCATTCCATTGTAGTTGAGGAACATATACTATCTGTCTGCTATACTTTTAAATCTGTTCAGGTTTGTTTTATAACCTAGGATATGGTCTGTTTATTTCACTTTATTTATTTCTCTGTGTCTTTTTTTTCCTGGCTGCCTATTGGTTATTTGAATAGTTTTACAGAATTCCACTTTGATTTATCGATAGTGTTTCTGAGTGTATCTCTTTGGGTGTATCTTTTTTAGTGGTTGCTCTAGATAATTACATTAAATATATATAACCTACTACAGTCTATGGGTGTCATCACTTTACAAGTTCAATTGAAATATATAAACCTTAGCTCCCTTTCCATCTCTTTATCTCCCCCATTTACAATGTAATTATTCTAAATACTTCATCTGCCTACATTTAGAATCACATTTAACAGTTTTATTTTTTTGCTTCAATCATCAAACATAATTTAAAAAATTCAAGAAGACAAGGAAAGCTATTGCATTTGTCCATATTTTTTCATACCATTTTCTTTCCAAGGTTCCTTCTTTTATGGTTGAGAGAACTTCCCTTAGCTATTATTTTAGGGTGAGTCTGATGGTGACAAATTCTTTTCGTTTTCTTTCATCTGAGAATGCCTTGATTTCCAATTCATTCCTGAACTGTTTGACAGTTCTTTTCTTTCAGCATGTAAAAAATATTGTGCGATTCTCTTTGCCTCCATGGTTTCTGCTGAGAAATACACTACCACTCAAATTGTTTTTTCCCTATAGGTAGGGTGTCATCCACTCTGGCTGCTTCCATGGATTTTTCCTTGTCTTTTAGACAAACCTTTCAGATGTTTATTATATGTCTTGGCATGGATAACTTTGGGTTTATCCTGTTTGGGGCTTGCTAAGTTTTTTTGAAACTGTAGGTCTAAGTCTCTTGCCAAATTTTGATGTTTTCAGCCACTTCTTCAAGTACTTTTTCAGCTACTCCCTCTTTCTTCTTTCCTTCCAGGACTCTGATGATATGACCATTTGATCTTCTTTTATTATAGTCCCACAAGTGCCTCAGGGTGTTCATTTCTTTTCAGTCTACTTCCTGTTATTCAGATGGAGTAATTTCTATTGTTCTATCTCAGTTTACCGATTCGTTCCTGTCACCTCCATCCTACTGAGATTTTTACTTAGTTTGCATTTTTCAGTTCTAAAATTTCTATTTGGTTTTTCTTTGTATTCTCCATTTCTTTGCTGAGGCTTTTTTTCTCCCCATTTGTTGCAAGCATGTTGATTTCATTGTTCATCGAAGCACTTTTTAAAATCATGACTGCTTTTAAAATCATTGTCGGATAATTATAACATCTCTGTCATCTTGGTGGTTATCTACTGGCTTTTTTTTTTTCATTTAAAATCTTCCTGGTTTTGGGTATGATGTGTGATTTTCAATTGAAACCTGGACATTTTTGTATTATGCCATGAGACTCTGGATTTCATTTAAACATTCTGTTTTAAGTGGCCTTCTTTTGCATACCTCTGGCAAGGGAAGGCAAGGAGCTACCTTGTTACTGTGAGGTAGAGATAGAAGTCCAGGTTACTCACTGGCATGTAGTGACATCTGAAGTGGGGGGTCTCCTCCCTACTTTGGAAAGGGGGTGGGATTTCCAGTACCCCACATGGTCTCTACTGACACAGTGGTAGAGGTGGCGTCTTTACATCTAGGCAATGGTGAAAGTCCTGATTTTGACTAGGCCTTCTCTGAAACCACCCCATAGGGTAGGTATATTATTACTTCCAGGTGGGGATGAAACTCCAGACCGCCTACTTGTCCTTCTCTGACACAACCCGGCAGAGTGTTGGGAGCTGTGTTATAGTCTCATGAGGGTGGAAGTCCAGGCTCTCCACTGGGCTTGTGCTGGCATGATGGGGGTGGGGCCAAAATCTCTTCTGTGGTGTTCAGCTAGAGTACATTAGTTATTGTTATTGTCATTGTCATTTTCTTCAACTCTAAGTCTGGGATATATGAAGCAAAAAGAAAACTTGTGTGGTTCCTTGCCTCTTTTTTTTTTTTTCTCTCTCTCTCTCTCTCACCTTTGTTTATTTGCACGTAAGCAGGAGGAATAACGGACAGTTTGTCCTTTTCATCTTCCTGGAAGTAGGAGTCTCCCATTTTTAAACTAGTTTAATTTGTTTGTCACCATAGGGATAAAAAAGTCACTGGAGCCAACAGATCAGTTGAGATTCATGTCATAATTATGGAGGATCAAATATATTTTTAAAAAGATATTAAAAATCACAATCTAGCCTAGTTCAACTACAATGAATTTACTGATAATGTATGATATATATCATTTACATGATGTATAATAGTTTTTAAAATTAGAATATCAACTGTTTACGTACAGTTGGATAAAAGTATGGATGTTAACGATTTGGCTGTTATAATGGTCTGCCTTTGCTATATTTATAATGGTGGCATCTGAGAGGTCCTACAAAGTGCTTGAAGGTTAAAAAAAAAATTATAAAGACCTTTTCAACAATGTATTTTCTGTATAGCTGGTAAATGTGTGCAGACTGTACTCAGATGGGGCCAAATCTGTGGAAGGTAAAAAAATTTAGAATAGTAGCCATTTCTTAGTTGAATATCCCAAATACACTATTTGCTGAAAATAGTTTCCCTGAGTCTGGTTCTTGATTTACTCAGGGTGTGGTAAAAAAATGACAAGGGAGGCAGAGAAAGTTATAAAGCAAGAACAACAATAAAATACAGTTGTTTGAATGCTTTTCTTTCTAGACAATTCTAGGGTGAAATTGTATGGGGTGAAACTTTGTTCTAATACATTGATAAATGATGGCTTAGATGTTAGGCTGCAGTGAATTATTTTTCTTCCATGGTGGGAAATAAAAAGATACAAAGGGTAAATATTTGGTAAGATGAATATTTATTTTAATGGTAAAGAGTACTTTATAAAAATAATGTTTGTACCAGGCACGTGATTTTTCTACATTTTAACTTCACATTTAAAAATAATTTTCCATGTAATATTCATAACCATCATTTTAAATTACTGCATAATATTCCTTTGGACACTATACCAAAATTCACTATAATAGTACATTATATAATGTATGATTAAGGTTAAAACTAAAAAAAAAAAAAAATCCAGTCAAGACCACCTATTAACATTTAGTTGTCATGCCTCTTTAAACTTTTATTCCTCCCTTTCTTTCTTTTTTCTCTTTTCTTGTCTTTCATGACATAACTTTTTTAAAAAAAAGATGAGGCCAATTGTTTTATAGAATGCCTTTAAATTTGGATTTCCTGATATTTCCCTCACTTGTGTATTATTCTTAACAAATTCTGGAGTCCTTTTAAGACCCTGCCTCATGTCTTCCTCTTTTTACCTGTACTTTTCCAAAATCCTACTGGAATTTTGATCAGTGCTTCATTATATAAATAAACTTTAAAAATATTCCCAGAAAAAACTTCACTGAACCTAAAAATCAATTTATGAAGAAGGGACATTATCTTTACATTATTTAAAAGAAAAGAATGCACAACTCTTATTAGTCATCTACTTTTGTATTTCCAAATTTAAAAAAAATTCTTCATATGGATCACATATTTCCCATTAAGAATATTTCTAGTTATATTATTTTGCTATTGAGAATTTTTAAATTAAATTATATTTTCTATATTTTCTAGATCAAAACTAGGGTCATCCATTACTAGAGGGTGACTGATTTTTTAAAATTGATCTTATTTGAAGTTACTTTATTAACCTTGAGAATTACTTCTATTAATTTCCCATTATTCTGCTAAATTTCCTTAGTATGCAGTCAAAATGTTGTATATGATAATAATCTGCTTTCCCAACATTTATTAATATCATCTTACTGATGTGACCAAAACTTTCAAAAACAATATTAAATATAATGATGATCGTGATCCTTCAGCTCTCTCATTTTAAAGATATTGGGATAAGACACTTCTAAAAGAGTTCCAAAAATATTTTGAACAAAGGCAGCCTTACTTAAAACCAGAAAATAAATTTACTTAAGAATCCCATGAATATTGTAATTTACAACTCTTATTTGATAGAACAAATTCTTGTGTTTTTTTTCAACATTTCATTTAATTTGAGTCATACTTTGTATTATTCAGTGTTCTCCAGAGAAACAGAACTGACAGGATGTATATGTATATGTACGTATATGTATATATGTAAATATTAACAGATTTATTATAGGAATTGGACCACTCAACAGTGGGGATGGGCAAGTCTGAATTCCATCTGGCTGCAAGTTGGGAACTCTGATGAAGGTTTCAATGAATTCCACAGGAGAACCTGGCTGGCTGAAGTAGAGATAGAAATTCCTTTTTCTGGCTGCTAAAACCATCAGTTCTCCCTATAAGGCCTTCAACTGACTGAAGGAGATGCCTCTCATTGCTAAAGGCAATCATCTGTGTTGAAAATGCAGATGTAATCAGTCATAGATGCAATCAACTTTAAATTGCATTTAAATCCTTGAAATACCCTCACAGTGACCTTCAAGTCAGTGTTTGCTTGACCAAACAACTGGACACCATAACCTAGTCAAATTGACACGAACTTATCGCACATTTCATATATGTATCCCAGCTCAAAACTAGCATGTTTTCATTCGTAAAAGGTCTCCACTCATTGCTTATTTCAGTCTGATTCCGTGTTTGGCTAAGAGCTAGTTTGTATGATTGAAATCTCTAAAATTGAGTTATATTTAGCCACCAACTACACATTTGATAAAAATAAAGAACCAAAAAGACTACTACTTCGAACTTCCGACAATATTCACACCCAGCACAAATCAGAAGAGTTGATTTATTTATGTTTGTTCTTACTGAAGATATGTCACACTTATAGATGATAAACATGAGGTCTGAATAGAAAAACCCAGGTCTCTTGCTTCTGGCTTCAGGTTTGAATTTAATGATTTAAACCAAATAAATATGTATTTAGTACCTTATTTTAGAAGCTCTTCTTATTAGCCATCAGGGATTAAAGATATATAAGATGTAATCATAATGGTTAATTATAATATACTTACTATTTTCCTGGCATTTTACATGATTTATCTCATTTGATTCTTACAATCACCCCAGGAAGAATTTATGATAATTTCCTTTATGGTGAGAAAATATAGCATGGAGAGGTTAAATAACATGCCCAAGGACACATGGCTGGCAAGGGGTTAGGACTGAAGTTGTACCAGGCAGTCCGACAGAGCCCACATTCTTAGCACTGTGCAATGCAGACTCTCACATTCCCCAGCCTGAGGACATTCACCATCTAGAGCCATGGAAATGCAACTTCAGACATCGTGACATGAGATAGAATAAAGTAACTGCTCTAAAGGTGCAGAAGGCTCAAAGATTCGTAGTGGATGAGAACTGTGAAGCTATTGTGGGGAGGTAGTTCCACAAATGGACTTTGAAAGATGTTTGGATCTTGGGTAATGCCGGGCAAGAGTAGTGCTGACAAGGATGGAAGAACAGTCAGTCTTCCAGGAGAAGGGGACAGGAGCAGGGTGAGTTTGTGTAACTGCAAGTAGAACAGTTTGGCTGGAGGGTAAAATATGCATAGGAAAGAAGAGAGATAAGAGAATGGAAGACAGGTGGACAATATTTCTTCAGAAAGCCCCAAATTCTAGGTTCAGGAATTTCCAAAGAGTGGGAAACCAGCAGAAATTTTAAAGGGATCTCTAAGGGCAGAACAGGTTCAAAATGGTGCCAGGTCAAAATAGCAAGGAAGGGATGGAAACCTCAAAACTTGGAAACTCATTGGTTGTTGGGGAAAGAGGAAAGCAATGACATCTGCACTAGGTCGAGGTCCCTCAAAAGATACGTGCACATCCTAATTTCTGGAGCCTTGTGAATGTGACCTTATTTGGAAAAAAGAGTCTTTGCAAATGTAATTAAGGATCTGGAGATGAGGAGGGCATCCCAGATTATCTGGGTGGGCTCTAAATCCAATGACAAGTGTTCTTACAAGAGAAAGAGAGGGATGTGAGACAGACAGACGAGAGGATGGCAGAGAAAAGGAGGAGCAAGTGACACTGAAGGCAGAGAATGGAGTGAGGCAGCCATGAGGACAGGAATGCTGGTGGCCACCGGAAGTGGGAAAAGGCAAGAGACAGATTCTCCCCTCAAGCCTCCGGAGAAGCCCAGCCCTTAGAATTTCAGACTTCAAGCCTCCAGATCTGTGAGAGAATATATTTCTGTTGTTTGTGGTAATTTCTTACAGCAGCCCTCGAAACTAATATAGCACTCTTACCATAAAATAGAAAAAAATTGGAAGAGGGCTGATTTGGAGGGTACTTCTTAGAAACCAATCAAAATAATTACATAGCTTGTAGACAAATTACAATATATAGGACAAAAAGATAAGTTGGACAGCAAAAGTAAGAAAGATTTTTTTTTTTTCCTTTCTCATATTCTTAGCTCACTATCAGTCTTGTCTCAGTGTTGGTTAATATTTTAGGATTTTTTTGGTCATAGGTATCTGCTGCAACTTCTCAACTCTGCTCTTGTAGTACAAAAGCAGCCACTGGTAACACATAAACAAGCGAGCTGTTTTCCAAAAAAACTTTATGCATACTGAAATTTGAATTTCATATAAATTTCATGTGTTACAAAATATTATTCTTCTTTTGATATTTTTTCCAACCATTTAAAAATGTGTAAAAACAGGTGGTGAGTCAGATTTTGTCCACGGGCCATAGTTTGCCAGCCTCAGCTTTAACATGCTGCAGTTTGAGAATTGCTGTTTTAAATGTTAGAAGAGGGAAAGAGGTGGAGTAACAGCTGATACACTGGAGTAATCCCCAGTGTACTGGCAGCCTCGTCTCAAAAATTTGTATCGCACGTGGGAACATGATCCTTCAGGCGGGCAGTAGACTAAAAATAAACTGAGGGCCAATATCCTGGAATAGAGATGACCAAACCCAATTTATCGACTGTAGCCTACAGGAGAAAGCCTGGTTTCCACGAGTTTAATTCCACCCTCTTTTTCTCCCACCGAAGAACATTTCAGAGAATGCAACATATTGGGATGGATGCTATAGAGGTAAATCAGATTCAGTCTAATTTACGAGAGTGATTCCTTCATAAAATTCAGTTCTTTTCATGGAATTAGTAATAAATTAATTTCAGTGCATCTCGCCATTTTGAGTTGTGAACAGCTACCAAAATATTAGAGAATTGCTACTTAGCCACAGCATGGAGGGTGCTGTCTCTATCCCGGGGACAGTCGTCACTGTTGTCCCTACTCTGTAGCTCTGCTTTGAGTTAGCCCAGTTGGGATTTGTTTATTTGCACACTTTTTCTACATGTGTCGTAGATACAAGCAAGTAACAGAATCCACAACAGAATCAAGATTCAATAAGAGCTCAACAAGCTGGAACTCTGGGCTCAAAATAACAAGATAAATTTTAACTAGGACAGCTGTAATTGTCTACATTTATGTTTAAAGAGATTTGATTATAAAAGCACAAGATGGAGAAGGGATGCTTTTATGAGCAGCTGTGTGATACAGCAGTTCATAGGATACAGGCCTCGGGGATGCTTTTGACTACAGTCTCAACAAGAGCTGGTGAGATGGGGCTGCTGGAACACTTAATATAATTTTTGGCTGCATTAATGCAATTACCATGTCAGATGAAGAAATATCAGAATCTACTCTTCTTTGAAATGATCAGGTGACACATAGAGTCCTTTAGTTCTTGGCATCATATTTTAAAAGGAACATTAGAATAAAATGGTAGGATAGGGATTTAGTAATGGAAGTGTAACCAGAGGAGCAGGAGGACTAGGGCAAGAGAGAGCCTGAACAATATGTTTTATTGAGAATATTTGAAAGAGCTGGGGTTGTCGGTAGTACTTTTGAAGAAGACACCCAATCCCTGGAAATGAGGGAAATGTCTTAGCTTAAAAGTTATACTACCAATCAAATTAAATTAAAAAAAAAAAAAAAAACACTACTAATGCAATTTTAAAAATCAAAGCATAAAATGTCATAGCCATAAATGTGTAAAGTCTTTATACAATTTGGACTCCTGGAAGCAAGACCTAAATGTACCCAGATTGAGCATGGACAGAAGTGTGCTCATCTATCAGGAAGCAGGAAAAAAAGTGAGAGTCACAGAAGCAAACATTTGCCAGAGCATTCAATTACTGGGGTTTAAAGCATTATACATTTAAACCATACAACTTAAGTCCCTTCCTGTTCTGACTCCATGTTCCCCCAGCAACATGATTGACCTCTGGATGATCTGACTTCCATTCAGCTTGCCTGCTATGAGAGAATGGAATACACTTCTTATTGGCATCGATTTTGGGGGTGGGTATTAAAATAAACTTTAATTTTTAGAACAGTTTTATATTTAAAGAAATATTGAGACAATA
Organism: Tolypeutes matacus; assembly: GCA_026826555.1. NCBI lineage: Eukaryota > Metazoa > Chordata > Mammalia > Cingulata > Chlamyphoridae > Tolypeutes > Tolypeutes matacus. The sequence continues at coordinate 29,086,131 of JAKSZT010054487.1, forward strand.
AGTAGAGAGTTCCCATATATTGTGCATCCAGTTTCCACTATTATTAACATCTTACATTAGTATGGCATATTTGTTTCAACGAATAAACAATATCGATCCATTCTTACTAACTAAAGTCCATAGTTTGTTCAGATTTCCTTAGTTTCCCCCTAATGTCTTTTTTCTGTTTCCAGGATCCCATCCAGGGATACCACATTACATTTGGTCAACGTGTCTCCTTTGGCTGCTCTTGACTGTGACAATTTCTTTCTCAGACTTGCCTTGTTCCTGATGAGTTTGACAGTTTTGAGGAGTACAGGTAAGGTATTGTGTAGAATGTCCCTCAAATGGGATTTGTCTGGTGGTCTTCTCATTACTGGACTGGGGTGATGGGTTTTGGGGAGGAAGATCACAGAGGTAAAGTGCCATTTTCATCACCTCATATCAAGGGTACATACTATCAACATGACTTATCACTGTTGATGATGACTGTGATCACCTGTTTGAAGCAGTGCTTACTCTTTTTCCCCCCTCCGTACTGCACCCTTTACAAGGAAGTCACTGTGTACAGCCCACACTTAAGGAGTGGGGAGCTGTGCTCCACCACTTTGAGGGCAGTGCATCTACGTAAGTTATTTGGAACCCTGCACAGGAGATGTATCTATTCTCTCCCTCCTTAATGTACTAAATCATAAATATATGTATAATATGCATATATGATACATATATACATATATACACATACATATATATGCACTCCTGGATATTTATTTTATACTTTGGGTTATAAACCAATACTACTTTATTTTATCGCTCAAATTGTTCCAGCTTTGGCCACTGAGGGCTCTTTCAGTTGGCTCCTGTGCTCCTCTGACACACCACCATCAATGTGTGATGGGGTTGTTTTTTTTCTCATTTTCTTGAGCACTTCCTTGAATTCTGGCACTATAAGATGCACCAAGCTCATCTTGTATATTTCTTGTCCAAGTCCTAGAATCAGCCATTTCTCCAAGGATCCCTGGTTCCTTTTACTGGAGAATAACATTAGAAACCAAGATGTGGGCACTAAGTGTGCTTATTACTCTGGGATATTATTGCATATAGGCCCTCTCAGCTGACAGAGCAAGGAAATAAATGTGTGTATACTAACCTATGTATCTGCACATATCTGTGAATATATCATCTGGGTTTAAACCCCCTACTCATATGAAGTGCTGAGCTGGCATCCAAGTGGTCAACTCTGACTAAGCTTCTGAGTTTGCCTAGAGGCAACCAGGCTTTACTTGTCCTGCTACACTGCCACATGCTACTTCTCTCCTTTAAACTTCCATAGGGATGTTTAGTCTGGAGAATAACATATTTAGAAAAGACATAATAACTGCATTCAAATATTTGAAGAATATCACCTAGAAGAGAGGGAATTTGGGATTGCTCCAAATGGCAGAACTAGGACCAGCCACGTAAATTATATGGAAGAAAATCTGAGGTCAATATGAACAAAACTCTGTAAAAATCAGAACTTTATTTTAAAAAGGAGTGGGCTGGTCTTGAAAAGTCACAAACTCTATATAAGTAGATGTGTTCAGAGACTGGATCACCATTAGCTTGTCCTGGATGTTGTGGCAGAGATTCCTTTGCTGGGCTATGAACTGGACTCGCTGATAACCAAACCTCCTGAAGCAGAAAATCTTAAATTATAATAAGAGCTGCTTTTAAAAATGGTTTTATATTCTAAAGCTAGGCACTTATAGCCCAAAAGATCAGATTTATTATCAAGAAATGAATAAATAAAACTCATTATTATTAAATAAAAAGAACAATAATTTCAGTAGTCCCCATTTGTATTTAAATACAGAAGTAAAATACACTAAAGAACAGAAGAGGCTTGTTTTTATTGAATAAGTGTGACTGAAGTAGAGGTGGATAGCATACACTTTAATTGCTAAGATTACGGCAAATATTTGAACCACTGCAATAACCTCATGCAGAGAAGATTGTGAACACTATTCTACATCTGCTGTATGCTGTGTGCTAGTTCATCTGATGAGAAGCTTCTGGGACAGCATCCAAGGAAACCAGGCAATTCTGAACACCTTTTTCAGAAATGCTGCCAGAATCCTTTTCTCTTTACCTCCTCTTTTCCTCAAAAACGAATGCACGTGGAGCACATATGTGCGCATCAAGAGACGCACGTGTGCGTACGCGCCCACACTTAGACACACAGTCACACTCCTTAAGTCTAAAGGCCTAGTAGTGTCACCAATGACCCAGACTTTCTTACTCAGGTAAACCATAACGCAAAAACTCACAATAGTTTGGAGAGGAAAGAGCTTCCTAAGCTACGCCCTCGCTAAACACAATCAGGGCCTCAAACAGAGGATAACCGCATTTGAAACATGTAACTGTATTCCTTTAAACTGTGCAGAATGAGGTCATCAGGGATTGAAATGTAAAAATATATATATATATATTTCAAAGGAGTCAACAAGACTAGTTGATCCCTCTAATTTTCTAGTGCTTTTTCTCTTTAAATCAGCTAGGCAAATTTTTATTGCCTTGGATTTGCCCCTCCTTTGTATAATTCTGGGAATAATAATCACAGCTGAGTTCTACTCCCCCACCTTATTTCTGGGGTCTGTGGTACAAAACTAGTTAGTTTATCAGTTCACAATGGAGTTTGTGATTGAAAATGCTCAACAAGCACCATCAGTATGTTATGAGCAGAAAAGAAGAAAAATCATAGAGAAACTAAAAGAAATATATCCTGTGTAAAATCTTAATTACAAAAATTTTCCATCTAAAAATAATCACTCTGATGAGAAGGAGAACAGTTTCTTTGTCATATTGCAGCCATAATGATTCAGCAGGCTCCTATTTTCCCATATTAGCAGGATTTCAAATATATTTGCAAATTTCAGAATCAAAACACCAGGCAGTGTGAATTTATGACATATTTTATTTTTATTAGGAAAATTCCATGCACAATAATCAGACTTTTGTACAATATGAAATGATATGGTAAAAAAGAAAGTATTGGAACAACTGAAGTAGTTGAATACTGTTATAAATATAAAAAAGGAAAACTAATAGAGTAAAACTTCATTTATTTGAGTCAAACTCACTTATAATTTATGAAAACCTAGCAAATGATGGTCTTTGAATAATAAATATTTTCTTCTAGGACCATAAAATTCATAACTTTTAATAACAAATCATGGTGAAAAATTTAAATAACCAATGAAATACAATGACAGACATTACTAGCTACCTGTTCTAGAATCAGTCTCTTCCCCATCCCCCTTTTTTTAGGGACCAAGGACCAGGGATTGAACCCAGGACCTCATTTTTGAAGGAAGCCAGTACTCAATTACTGAGCCACATGTGGGAGGCGTGTACTCAACTGCTTGAGCCACATCCGCTCCCTCCCCTTCTTTCTTATTAAGAAAATGCTTGGTTTATTTGGGATGGCAATGTTCCCAGCTAAAAAAATATCTCCCAGGCTGTTGAACTGGCCAAGTGACGGTTCTGTAAAATGAGATGTAATTTGAAGGCATTGGATGGGAATTCAAGGAAAGTTCGTTAAAATTAAGGGCAAACTCAACTGAATCACCTTTTGCTCTTTGCTTTTTATCTTCCTGGGGGGAGGGGGGAATGTGATGCCTACAGCTGTAGAAAAGATCTTAAATCTTTGAATATGAGAGCTCCCTATGAAATACTGAGTATGAAGTATATAGACTATGAAGATACAGAAGCATGAACCTCTTATGACATCCTGAACTATTGTATAAACTAGGAAGAGGCTTATTATTACATGAGAGGGGGATGGGAGGAACCAATATGTTTATGCCACTATTTAGGTCCAGTTTCTGCTTCATGCTGCCAAACTAACTTTAACTGATAAAAATAATGTACTGTGCCCTTAAGTACTTTAAAAATATCCACTTGAAAACCACTAATATACTAAACACAACCCATTTTTATCTTTTCTTTAAAGCAGATTCTCCTAAAGACCTCTACTTTGAAACACAGCTGAATTTGAATAGATATGTGCTCCTGAAAGTAATGTACTGTTTTCATTAAAAATGTTTTAAAATTAAAAATTGTTATTGTTTGGGGGATAACGTATATGAAAGCCTTACAAAGTGTTAAAGTAAAATGAAGTAATATTATATGTTCTATTAGTTTCAATTAGTGGGGTTGTCCCCTACAGTGGCACAATTCTGAAACCAACATCCTCCCCAAACAGATTCATTTGAAGAAACTATAGTGATAGTGTGAAAGAGAAAAACAACATTTTTGATGATAGATATAAAGTGAAAAAATTATTAAAAACTGGCACAGCATTCTGAGGCTCCAAACAGTATGGTAATCAACACACACTTCTGGGAGTATCACAATGCAATTGTGTTAAACTCTGGTGGTAGAAGTGCTAACTATTGCAATGATTCAACGTTTGATTAGCATGTCTAATTTAAGTTACAACTTTAAGTTGATACATCAGCAAAGATAAAATATATCTTACATTTAGATCCAGTATTATGATGAGCTAAATTAAATTGATTGTGGAAGATGGTAAACATGAAAAACACTGAAAAGTTCATAACTAAAAACGATATGTGTTGGCTTCAATAATAAACACTGGTTGAATAAAATGAAGTGTTCCCAAAGCTTGTGCCATTATCCCAGGGTGGAGCTTCTGTCTCTGTTTGATAGGGACAGGGATTATTAGATCCAACAAAGGTTTCAAAAAGAAATAGAGGAAGGGTAAATTTTAATGGATGTGTTATTTGTATGCTAAAATTAAGTGACTCTTCAATGAACAGATATTTACTGACAGGTACACACTTCAGAATCTGGTCAGGGAACAAAGTGAAAAGAGGTAGGAATAAAATCAGTATGGAACTGTGTGGAATTGATTATAAATGCCATAGCGTTTCTAGAATGGATATATAAGCTGGAAGCTGTTGTTCTCCTTCTTCAGTGTCTATCAGAAATACCTGGGAAATAGAGAAAACAAAGATGTCCAAATTTTTTAGGTTTCAAACATTCTAGGATCAGGTCCAGGTAAAATATTATTTAAAAATGCCTCAAGTGCTTCTAATGTGCAGTCTGGTTTGAGACTCACTGGTCTAGAGTAATAGTGGATGGGCCTTGAGCTGGACCTTGGGGATGGGCAGTATATAGGTCAGGAGAGAGAAGGAAGAGAAAACATGAAAGGGATGGAGGGAAGAATGACCATGGGCAAAGGGCAGCCAATGTAAAGATCCAGAAATGGATTGGCTTTTATAAAGGGGATTTTTTATTTGGGGTAAAAGATTACAATTCCAAGGTCTTGAAAAGTCCAAACTGAGGCACCATCAGAGGTGCTTTCTCACCAGTCGGCTGCCACGTGTTGAAACAAGATGGCCACCAGCTCTGCTGAGATTTGAGCTCAGCTGAGGGCAATCAGGCATATAGCAGGGCTCGTCTCCTCTTGAGCTGCTCTGTGAGCTCAGCCTCTTTGAGCCTCTCGGGTGCTTCTGTTTTCCTGCAGTCTTCTCTCTCACATTGCAGAATCAAATATGCTGGCTTCCTTTTCCTCTGTCTGTTTCTGTGTATCTGTTTATATCAGCCCCAGCAAGAGGGTGGAGACTCAACTTGAGTCATGCCTCACTGACACAGTCCAATCAAAAGCCCAAAAACAATCTTATCAAATAATCTAATCAAATGACCTTCCACCAAATTTAATGCAATCAAAGGATATCACACCCAGAGGAATTGATTAGTTTACAAACATAATCTTTCTCTTTTTGGGATTCATAAAATAATTGCAGACTGCCACAGACGATGTGTTGGAAAGTTGTAGGAAATGGGGAACTATGAGCAAAAAACTGACTAGGTGACATCGACACTAGGGGAGGACCCATGTGGCAGGAGCCTAAAGAATGAGTGCTAGCACAAAGGGAAGGAGGCAGGAAGACCGGCTAGAAGGCGGATGGCAGAAATCCCAGGGTGAGATGATGACGGTGCAGACATGAGTGGGGGCACACCAGGCAGTGTGGACAATCTGGGGAAAAAATTAAAAACCCCTGAGGGCATGAAACTCAGATTAATGGAGGATGCCTTGGAGCACCAGAAGAAAAGGGAGAAGAGAAAAATGAGAAGAGGAAACATTGAAAGAGCTGCAGACAACTAAGAAAGAGCTACCCAAAAATCCAGCTTGAGAGACATTTGTGAAAAGGCAGGAAGAGCATAGACATGTCAAGACCTGAGACTCAGGGGGTGGGAGGGTGAGGAAGGATCAGAGTCCACATAGTATTTTAAGATGCAGAGTAAGGTTGGGGGTGGGGAGCATGAAGGAGGCACTACAGCCAAGTACTATAATATCTCATTATCTCCTTATAGTAAAGAAGGATGGCTCTGCTCAATATATTGAGGTAAAGAGGAATTAAGATGAGAATATGGAATGTAAAAGAACATTTTCCATACACAAAGCCCACTTGCACTATTTCAGGTGGAAAAGGACAATTAACAGTTACCTCCTGCTCACACTCTATCCTTATGAGAGATGGGTATGTGTGAAGATGAAGCAAAATAATAGCATATCACCAGCTAGAGCATCCCCAGCAGTATCTGTCCAGAAAGGGAGCAAGAGATTTCCATCTCTAATCACAGCAGGTGACAAACGCAGGTCCCAGAGACATAAATTAGCAGGAGCACACTGTCCAAGTTCTAGGAAATGATTTGAATGCTGGTGGCTCACACTGGGTCATTCTCAGTGAGGAAATGTCTTCTCAGTGGGGAAACATCTGCTGAATCTCAGGCTATGTGAACCACATTCTATTAGCAGATTTTGCTTCCCTGGAGAACATGACTCACTGAGCTTCCCTGCTCCAAAAGCAACTCCTACTTGTTTTGAAACACTTCCTTATTCTTTACAGGGAGCAGTGGGTGGAGGTTACCCCTTATCTGTGTCCTCTTTGTGTACAGTTATCTGGGCTGAAAGAAGGGTGGCAGCACTCAGCAGGGGACAACTGGGAAGAGAAGCAGGTTTTGTCAGGAAGATGAAGGGGAAAGGAAGTGGTGCGTACAGTTGGACAGGCTTTTTGAGATATTTCCAGGACATTGTGTAGACAACATCTGTAAGTAGCTGGATCTGTGGGAGCAGAGCCCAGGGCCAAGGTCAGGCTGGAGGTAAAGCTGGGGAATGACACTCACAATGTGGCGCCCTTACGCTCAAGAGTAGATGAGCTCGCTAAAGGTACCACTCACTGTGGGCCCTCAAACACTTGCTGCACGACAAGGGAAAGAAAAATCAAAGGCTAAAGACAGAGCCCTGGTGGCACATCCCATGGGGAGGCAGAAAGAAGAGAAAGAAAAGAGACATAAAGAAAGGGTCAGTGGGTAGGGGTATAACACCATGAAAGTCCAAGGAAAAGATTTCAAGGTAGTTCCATTTTCACCTATTAGATTGATTTAGGAGGTATCGGGGATCAAACCTGAGACCTCACATATGGGAAGCAGGTGCCCAACCACCTGAGCTACATCTGCTGCCTGATAAATATTTTTAAAGAGAAAGAAGAACTGCTAGATTCTCTGAGCTGGTGGGAGTATAACTGCTGGTAGGAATGCAAACTTGAACTTCTGGAAAGCAAGTTGGCAATAGATATCAAACCCCAAAAAGTATGCATACCCTATAATCCAGGAATATTTCTTCCCAGGCTTATCATTTGGAAATATGTACAGAGTGCACAAAGCTCAGCTACATGGCAGGTAATGAGGGAGGCCTACTCTAAGATGACCCCAATTACCCCCATTCCATAGTGTTCATGCCCTTGTTTAATCCCCTCCCCATGAGTGTGGGTGGGACCTGTGATTTGCTTCTAACCAATAGAATATGGCAAAAGTGATATCACTTCCATCATTAGACTGCATTAGATTGCAACTTTAGTCTTGCTAGCAGATGCTCTCCTTGGCACAGTAAATGCTAAAGATCCTTTTAATCCATTAGGAATAAAGGAGGATTCCTCTTTCTGGCTTTGCTGAAGCAAGATGGCATGTCAGGGGGGCCACGTGGCAAGGAACTGAGGACCACCTCTGGCAAACAGCCAGCTAGCACTTGGGACCTTCAGTTCAAGAATAACCTTTGAAGAACTGAATTTTGTAACAATCACATAAGCTTGGCAGTGAACCCTTCCTTGGTTGACCCTCCAAATAAGACCTCCAGCCCTGACCAACACCTTAACTGCACCCCTGTGGGAGACCCTGAAGCCAAGAACCCAGCTAAGGCATGCCTGGACTCCTAACCCACAGAAACTGTGAGATAACAAATGTGTGATGTTTCAAGCTGCTACATTTTGTAATAGTTTGTTATGCAGCAATAGATAACTAATTCAGTTAAATACAGTGCCATTTGTCATAATAATAATAAACAATCTAAAGGTTCAATAGGGTACTGGTTAAATAAAATATAGTACACACATATGATGTAATACAATTCATTAAAATAATGCTGTAGGTAAATGTAGATAAATATTAATATGAAGTATGTTCACAATGTATTGATTGCAATATCAATGAAAAGTTCAAAATATTACATACAATGTAATCCCATTATTTTGAATAAATGTGCTTTCTATATAAGCAAATATAAAGGAATAGGGGAAGAATATATATCAAGGTGTTAATAGTTACTGCCAATTGACTGGAATATGGGTGCTTGTTATTTTCTTCCTTCTGCTTATCTATATTTACAAATTGTTTAAAATGATAATATACTGCATTATAATAAAAATTTTCCAATTGAGTAAGAGAAAAAGATCAATAAACAAAAAGAGGACTGTCAACATTATAAAATGCCATAATAAATTAAGGAGATTTCATTCATTCTTTTTATTGATTGTTGTCTTATGTGCCAGGATGAAAACGGAGAAAAGTGATTTGATTTGATTTGATCTGGCAGAGAGAAAGCAACCAGTTAGCTAAGACAATGCAGTGTCACCTCTTCAATAATGGAAGAAGGGTAAGCAATTTATTCCTTCCTGCTAAATGCATTGGAGAGTATTCAATAAAAATAAGGAAATGGAAGCATTTCTAATGTGGCAAAGACATCATAAACAAGAGTTCAAATGGGTAGGAATCTTTGTATAGATAACACTGAAATCTGTACTTGATAAATAAGAAAACTGACATTAATTAGACAAAACTGAGAGGTAACAAAGTTACAAAAATAAGAGGGCCTAGGCAGTGAAAATACAAATAAATGAGAAATGTAGAAAGAACAAAGAGAAATGTATTATTGCTAAGGAAACCTCCATAATTCTTTGGGTGAGTTGTGACTTTTTTGCCTGGCTAGTCTGTTTCTTAAGAATACAAGTAACTTTAGGGCAGACATTTGAACTTCTGCAAGGCTCCTGTCCTTTTGAAGAAATATATCCATCTAGAGATTGTTCAGCATTTGCTTCTAATGACTATTATGTAAGAAAAATATTAGAACCTGTTGACTATCAAATAAATTGCTGCTCACCTTGCAGCTCAACATTTCAAAAATCTTTCTAAGAGCCCATAAGAAAAGACAACCACCCAATATAAAAATATTTTTCAGAAGACAAATGAACTCTTGCACGCCATGAGATACCTTTTGGGATACTGAAGACACACTGCAAGAAACTAAAAAATTATTTTAATTTCTCAACATGTCTAACTTATTTCCAGGGAGAAAGTTATACAAGATGAAACTAATGCTTCTAGATGAAGGAGATCAAACATTAAAATTGCCAAGGTCTTTGCAAACACATAGTTAATTACAGCTTCCTCTTCTATTTGGACACTCACAAATCCATGCCTTGGTACAAACTAAGAACTGGATAGGTAATTAGCCATTTTGAATAAGTGAACATGTAAAATGATGAAACTGCAACTAAACTCAAGGCTTATAGATGGAGGAAACTGAAGGAGAAACTCTAGTATTATTTTCCCTCTCTAGTCTCTATGGTCCATGAGTAGAACTTTAAGGAACTTTCTCATATACATTTGTGAAAACAGAAGTGGAAAGCCACAGCATATATGTATGGTATGTGAAGTGTCACACGGAGACGTAAGTGCAGAGGGCAAATCATGAACCGAGCAAGTCTGTGTCCAAAACCAGGAGACGAGAGACAAGACTCCGTTTTCTGGAAGAAGAGAGGATCCAGCTGTGAGGGATCTCCCCCCACTGCCCACCCCCTCAACACACACTGAGAATGTATACGAATGGCAGCAGAGAGACTCAGCAGGGACAGAAGAGGCACTAACACCTAAAAATGAAGAGAAAATGTAAATGAATGACCCTTGGATTTCTCAATGGAACTTGCCTTTTTCTTTTTAAAAAATGCTGTTTGCTCTGTTTAAATAGGACAGAATAAAAATGGCACTGCAACTTGTAATTTTGAGATATAAAATGTGAAACATAAAACAAGGGGTTATAAATCAGCTGGAGACCAATTAAAATAGTTAGACTGTCATTCAAAAACATTCCACAGAATGAAATAAAATGAGTGGGTGGCTGGTTCTATTTTAATAACTGAAGCCTGCAGGAAGATTTTATTTCTTCCAACTATAAGCCAAATATATCCAGGACTGACTGGAACATGGAAAATACTCTTTTACTTTATGTTAGGCTAAAAAATGAAATAAAATGCCTCAAAAAATTGCATCTGAACAGTGTTCTGATTCATAGTAAGGCTCATTTGACCATAGTTAGGTCAAACCTACTTTATCTTCAGTTTTATAATATTGATATTGATAGATGTTTTACAGTTAAAGCAATAATCAAATTATATTCAGCTGTTATTGCACAATTTTATAATAAATATTACATTAGCCAATATTTCTCAATGAGGGTGTCATTTGGGGCAGGAGAATTATTCATTGTACAGGACTATTTTGTCCAAAGGAAATGGCCCCATAGACATTTCCAAATATCTCCTGCAGACAGCGGGGGCTTAGTGGTGGTGATAATATTAATTGCTCAACAAGATCAACTAATTGGGACTGTGGTAAAATGTGTGTCCTTTAAATGGAGATGCATAATCATTTACTTCTTTGACAAATAATCCTTATTTAGAAAACAAAATCTGGAAATTACTGTTAACATTCCAAATTTTAGGATACCATCTAATAATACCTATAAAACTTGTAAGGAATAATTATAGTAATACACAATGTTGAAGTATTAAACCATAAACAATCTTAGAGTTGAATCGGATTTACCTTTTAATGTTTACATCTGAACCCTAAGGTACATGTTAACATCTCCTGAGACCAGGCAATATTCAAAGATGAATATAATGTTTCTTGACTTTCCATGCTGTAATGGATTTTAAGAACTTGAGTGGTACAAGTGCCTAATTTTACAGATGACAAAATGGAGCTTAAGTGGCTATAAAAGGTACACAACCAGTGGAGTGGAAGAATCTAAGTCTCTTGACTTTCAGTGGACTGTTCTTTTCTCTTGTTTCCAGACTTTGGGATTTCAAACCCCCAAAATATTATGAAATAATATGGGAACCAAAGTGAAGTTGCAAATGTTTTGTTGGCCAAAATTTAAATATTAAAAACAATCTATCATCTACACCACTATTTCATGAAAGAAAAACCATTCTAAACCCAAAAATATGAATGGCATGAAATAAAAAAGCCTGTCCATTAGGCTGAAAACTTCATCATGGACTGGTGTGTATGTGTTTGTGTGGGAGCTACACTATACCACTTGATTTTGCTACAAATTTCTTATTTTTAATCACCATTGCAGGCATTCAGCTGGTGAGTTCTTGTGTTTATGGTTCTTCCTTTTAAAATGCCCTGGGGAAACAAAAATATGGGGTCTGGTTTTGTGAGATATAAATACAATTAAGCATTTTCTTTTTTTCATTAATAAGGAGATCTTGACTATGTCATTTAACTAATCTGTGATCATCTGTGTATCTTTCTAAATACTAGGGGAACAACTGAGTAGATGATATAAAAGTACGTGAAAAGGAATTTTTTTAGGAATAATGTTTCCAGAACTTGTTGAGCTGCCTTTTTCTGTTCTTTTATTTTTTGAATTTGAAATAAAGTTGTTAAAAAATGTTCCTGGGTTGTAACTATAAATAACATTACCAAGTTGTGAAATTTAAATATCTTACCATTGAAGTAGGCAAGGACTAGGCATAGAAATCCTCACCTTTCATCAACAGGCCAGGTGCCTGTTGGAGAAGTCCCAAGCTTGGGGAACTACCCGGATATTTAACAGAGTTATCATTGCCTTTTAAAGCCAATCATCCATGCTTACCCCTAGTACCTGTGGCTTATGATGCTGCAGCTCTGGGAGTAGGGAAAACAAATTGGATCAAGGAAATCCCTGTTCTCCGATAAGACACTGCACTGCATTCCCCAGTCCACAGACTGGAACCAACATCAACTCAACTGCAGGCTCTTTGGTGACAAGTCACTATTGCCATCAACATGGCTTCTAGAATCATGGGGGACCAGCCTTGATCTAACACTTCTTAGAAGCCAAAGGAAATGTTACTTGGGAGTAGTTTTATTCAACTAAGAGAAATACAAAGTCCTTAAGAGTCAAGGAATGAGCGTAAAAACTAGAAATCTTTCTCGCTGGAGGATTATTAATTTCTGGTTTTTTGGCTAAATCCTTTTATTATTTGTTCATTTGAATTTAGTGTTCAAAAGGTAAAGAAACAGAAAACAAAGATAAGTTGTTCAATGTACTAACAAATTAAGCATCTTATTCCCAAAAGATTAATCATTATTCTTGATTATAGTAATAGTGGTCTGTTGTTGGTTTTTTTTCCCAGAATGGTCAGATTTATAGAAAAATATGCCTGTCCTTGATTTTAAAATTTTGTCACTTTCCCTGGGATTCTCACTCTGCTACTGTGTAACTGCAGACAGCGATGCACCACACTGATTGCATTGATCACCCTCTAAGCTGCCACCTGCTATCGCCTCCCACCTTTGATCCTTTGCCATCATCAGTGTAGTCTTCAAACAGCACTGCTGTGTTCTAACTGCAAAAACAAGTGCACTCCTCAGTGGAAAAATACCACATTCCAGCTTGGTGGAGCAGGTGGTGTGTTTCATAGGATGGAGCAGAAAGTAGCATCTCTTCCTCTCAAACATGAAGGAAGACTATTAGCACATCAGCAAATAAAGTCATGCATGATGAATTTTAAGTGCTGCATCACAAAGGAAAATGTGTTAAAATTTGAAAATCAGCTTTTAGAAAGTGTTTAAGTCCGTTATTCAAACCCGAACTCTCAGCTTTTTTTTTTTTTTAAACCCAAATTTTCAAGTAAGAAAAATGGACCAAATGATTTTCAAGATGCTCAAGTGTGTCATCTCTGGTTTAAATTATTTTTTGTTTGCATAGAAAAATACTTGAAGCATAAAACATATGTATGTATTGTATACCATTGGCTAATCCAGGAATGTAAGAAAACTGCCAATCTTTTTACATTACCATGGTTACACAAAATATTGACAATCTAATTTGGTAACCTAATAAACAAACACTTTTTTTAAAATTAGGCCAGTAAAAATAGTTTATTGAGAGAAACAAAAGAAAAGTACACACCCAGAAGTGGATGCAGGCTACCTCCAGGCAACGAGGAGCCTAAACTATTAATAACATTTTAAAAATAATGTTGAATATATTAAAATTACAAAACGGACTTATGCTTCTTTTCAATCTTAGCAGATGGTTAAGGGTCTTCGTAGCTTTGAAGGAAGCAATAAAGTCCCCAACCTTCTTGGTTTTCTCTCTCCAACCTCATTATATTTAAGAGAAGTACTGGCTACTTCACCAGTTTTGGACAAACTATGCTGGAAGAAGGGGAAATCTCCTACTAGTTGGGAAGCATGGTTTCCAGGTGGCAGAAGACAGGTAAGATACCTGGCCACTGTGAACACATGGGAGAAGGTCAAGGGACTTACAGGAGATCAATGAAGTTCATAACAAGTTCTGTCTTCTGAGATATTTTATCTCCAACATAGAAACATAGTATTTAAGAACTCCCTTATGGATTGAATCATTTTCTTCCCAACTGATCTGCCACTGGAGGCAGAAAGATTTGTTTTGTAACTTGTGAATTTTACTGTTTTCTTTAAATTGCCTACAAAGAAAGGATAGTTATTAATTGAATGTGAAGATGAATTTGAAGTTTAGCACATTGGTGATGAATCACAAAACGCATCTCTTTCCAGGTTTGTAGAAACATTTCCCTTAGACTCTGAATGTTAATTTTGAAATGTTAACATTATCTATAGAAATGTGGAAAACATGATTGCACTGCTTCTTTGTTAGGAATGAATCAAAAGGGAAACTTGTTAGCATTGAAAAATATATCTATAGTATATCATGATTCTTAAACATAGCTTTTAATAGGTGATGCTTCCTCTTAAGGTTAAGAAGCACAATATAGGCTGGACACCCTGCTCCCATGCACTTCCCCTCCCCACCAAAGGCAGTGCAGCTGTCAGGCACTTTAAACAGTCATCGTTCTATATGATCACTAACATTGCCTGCTTGATATTTTTCAGATTATATAGCTTGCACAAAGAATTGAGGTGATATTTTCAAAACCACAAGGTTAACATATTTATCAACTGTGATTAGAGAGAAGAACAGTTCCAGTTTGCAATTACCGGTACTGAAGACACAGTTTTGTGTTTTTTTTCTCAGTGGCCTTTGAGGAACTTGGTAAAGTCTGATCACATTCCAGGACTTTAAGGATTAGAGTTATCCTTGCATAATCAATCCCAAGGAACGAAAATACATGTTTCTACTGTGATTTTATGAAATCTACAAGTTCTCTAAATGAAAGTCACACCTCTCTCTTTTTAATCCTTGGTAGCCTATCGTATGTAAAAAAAATAGCAGATGACCTTTAAGATGTTATTCTTAGAAAGGGGCAGCAAAATTAGACAAATCTGTTAGGTGACTGAATTCTATTTGGAGGAATAGAAAATTTAGGAAATCTGAGTTCACTGAGTTCCTTTACAGAAGTGAATGTTTGCCAAATTTCGTTAAAACAATCTTAAGTTGGAGAAAACAATCAACATCTTTTCATCTTTTCATCTTTTAGGAATGAGGCTGTACAATGACAGGTCTCCTCAAGACAAGTCAAAAAATGAAAATCAAGATGTAGGGAGGTGGTCATTTATTTTATTAGTTCTTTTTCTTTTTTCTTGTTTTTTTTTTTTTTTTTTTTTTTTGTCATTTACTTTAAAACAAAATTTCTTGAAATAGCAAGCACTTCTAGTACCTTTACATGATGATTATGATTTGATTATTTAAGTTGGTCTACACACCATTCTTTATAAATACATTTATTGTGCATTTGAATTTTGCTCAAAGTATGCAGGATTGTGTTAGTTTTAAAAGGCACCTTAAACTCGACATTTCTAAAACCAAACTCATTTCCCTCCACCCAATTCTACTTTTTCTTTTGATTACTTATTTCTTTGAGCAACATCACCAACAACTATCTCCATCCAGATACCTGAGGCCGGAATTTCTGGAGCCAGGCTGCACACCCATTTCATCCTTATAAGCTCCCTGCCTCTCCTTTCCCAGCAAGCTCTGTAGAGTCTGCTCCCACATCCTCCTGCACATGGCCCTCTTCCCGCTGCCTCTGACCTGCCTAAGGCTTTCACAAGTCTCCCTCTCAGATTTCTACATCTGCCTCTTAAATTATTCTTTCTGCCTTCAATGTCAAAACTCACATATACTTCTTCCCTACTCCAAGCCCATAATCCCCATGGGATGTCAGATGATTTTTCTGAAACACTAACCTAATTATCACCTTAAAGTTCTTCATAACCTAACAGGTCAAAACCACATTCCAAAAGTATTCCAGGTTAGCGCCCCTGCCTGCCTAACACTCCAGCCTTATCCCCTAATACATCCCCACTCAGAACTCTATCTATAGGACTAGGGAAAAAGTTAATATTTAAAAGAGGAGTCAGTAACAATTTAAGCCAGTAACAAAGTAAACTATATCTAGGAGTCTTTTAAAAATATATTTGATATACTCATTGCATTTCCTATTTCACAAGTATGTATTAATTATTTTGTTATTATATAAATCAATGCATTTATTTTACAAAAGTCATAGGCAAATATATTAAGTGTAATAACCCGGGTTTTCTAAGCCTAAAGTAAGATATTTGGTTTGAACTACTCTAATGGTGTTTCATAGAAAACTTTAGGGAACCTAAGAGTATCTGTTAACAACTACAGAGGCTCTCTCAAACCCTAGAAATGAAGCTGCTTTTGTGGTTTTAAGGAATCAGACCATGACTATACCAATTTAAGTTTTTTTTTATTTATATGGTTTTTAAACATCTTCATAATAATTATAACTGCACTACACATCAGTGATTCACGACTGGAAGCCATTCTCCCTTTAGGGGACAGACTTGGAATCATGCTACAGATTTTTTTTTTCAACTAAATATTCCCTGACCCACAGATGCTGAAATGCCTCCCTCCCTACAGGGGATGCTCCTACCTCCCCATTAATCCTTGAGAATCCCTGTCATAGAAAGCTACTGTCCCACCCCTATCAATGGGAGTGAGGTATTTGCTATATGTGTATTGGAGTAGAAATAAAAAGAAAGAAGGAAAGAAAAGAAGAAACCAGTGCCTTAGGGACAAATGGAAAGTTGAAATGGAAATGCAAAATTAACCTGTGCTTTACTCTAAATCTGTAACATCTGATACAGTCACCACTAGCCACATATGGCAATCCATCACTTGACATGTGCCTAGTCCAAACTGAGATGTGGTGCAACAGTAAAATACATACTGGATTCTGAAGATGTAAAGTAAAGTAACTCATTAATAACCTTTTACATTGGTTACATGTTGAAATAAGGATATTTTGGGATATACTGGGTTAAATAAAATACAGTATTAAAATCAGTTTCACCTTTTTCTTTTTCCTTTTTTAATGAGAAAATTTAAAATCACATGTGGCTTACATTAAATTTCTATTGGTCAGCACTGCTCAAATATTATTCTTTTTAAATAAATAATCAACATCTTATTTATCATTTGCCTTTCTATAATAAAAACAGAATACACAACGACAAGGGAAAGTGAGGATGGGAGGTAGTGGGAACCCAAGTATTTCTTCTACCTGATTGTTTACATTTTAAACATGTTTATTATACAGAGACAAACCAAATCTAAATGTAAACCAGGGCTTCTTAACCTTTTTTGTTCCACGGACCCCTTTGCCAGTCAGGTAAAAACCACAGACCCCTTACTAAGTCCACACTGTACTGTATTATTTAATAAACATAACACACCTAGACCAACGCATCCCCACAAGAATAATGTTGTTGTTGTTTTTTAATTTCAGTTCAAGCTCACAGTCCCCTTGTTAAGAATCCCTGATGTAAACCAATTCTGCAGAGGCACCAACAAAAGAAGAATACAAGCATTCCCAAGCATAGAATTTTGGAACATTTCCATTTATCCAACCTGTGCAACAAAGCCAGCGGTCCACCCAGTGGGAGACTACTGCTGGCCCACCTGCGGTTTCAGTTGTTATATTTTCTCCATTTTGCTGCCAGAACTAATTTACAGTGAAGGGCATTTACTAATTATCCAAGGACTCTTTGGAAGTGATGCCTGCAAATCCTTGAACTTCACACCTCAGTATTTTGATCCAGAACTCGCCAATTGATCCAAAGGGCATATCTTTTCTTAAGGGCAAAGTGACAAATTATAAATTATTTTAAAAATTCATATTAAGGACCAAAATTATAAATTCCCAATGCAATTCTAAACAGGGGATAAATCTAACTTGGCACTAATGCATGCTTATAATAAAGGAATACAATATTCAATTATTGGAAATTGATGAATTTAAAATTTCATATTTATATTCAACACAAATAAGAATGTAAAATTATTTTAAAAACACACACATGTGCTCAAGACTAAGAACTAAGCCAACTTTACATCACAAAATACAAGCTTTCCTAACTTTTAATTAAGAAAATAAAGACAGCATCAATCAGTGTTATCAGTTTCATCAGGAAAGAAATCTGCTATTTGGAAAAGTTCTGTGTCTTACCTTATTGACTTCCTTCGCATTTTTGTAGAAATTAGAATAGTGGAGTTGAAGCATATATGCTGTTAAATTACAGAAATTCAACTATAGGCACTTGGCAGGAAGATAGAGCTATTTTAAAAATAACAAACGAAAGCCCCACCACCCCCACTCAATGAAAATTTACCCAAGAATAAAAAGGGAGATGATAATTTTCTATTTTTTCATTGGTTTCAGATCCCAAGTCTTTCATGGTATGTTCTGGGCTCACTGGGGATTTTATACACGGTAAAGAGTAATTTCATCTCTTCCTAACTTTGACTTACATGTTGACTTTTGACTCTAGATCCTAGGTAAAATGGAACTTGATTGCCTACTGATGGCACAATGTATTTCATTAATCATAATGTCAATTATATTAGTTCCTAACATTTTCCACTCTCCATTCCTCTATCCCTGTGACTGTATCTGTACTTTAGAAAGATTATTTTGGCTGCTATGTAGCAAGCAGACAAACTGTAGCAAGAAATCAGGGACAACAGTTAATTGCTGACCTGAATTACTGAAATGGTGGAAATGGAATAGGACAAAGGTTTCCTGGAAAAAGGCATCTTTATAGCTATTTTATGGAGACTGTGTCAGTTCTTAAGAAAAATTCACAAATTATAAAGTATTAATATTTTTTCAACATGTATGGACACATTTATATTCTTCTCCATATATATATATATATATTTTTTTTTTTTTAAATAAAATGTTCAATAAGATGAGCTTAAAGTGACCTTTTCACTTTTTTTTTTTCCCCAAGTACCCTCATATTGGCTACGAAGTTCATGAAGTAAAAAGTTTCAATGCAATAAACATTTGCTCCAGGAACTGCTAGGACTCTGGAGATTGGGAAATAAAAGATACTAATCTTGCCTGATCTCAATTTCAAATTCCAAATGACATTGTAACATTTTTGTAAATGATAATATAGTACATCAATGATAAAGGAGAAAATGTAGACAACACTATTGGAAATGGCATCCAAATTAGTTAATAATTCTCCATTACACCTGTGAGATAGTTTGTAATTGGTCATTTCCTAATTTGAGCACAAAGGTTAATGAGACTTTCTGAAGTTTTTGTTTTGTTTTGTTTTTAGGAGGTACCAGGAATTGAACCCAGGACCTCACACTTGTGAAACAGGTGCTCAACTACTGAGCTACACCCATTCCCCTGAAGTCCTTTTAAACTATATGATTCCCAAGGTGGCATCCTATAAGGAGAACACAACTGCATTTTATACAGCAAGTGATGATTATGACATCACTAGATTTTAAAACTCTGCAAAACAAATAGTATTGTAAGGTTCATTTTCTTCCAACTACAAACTAACAATCTGTAATATTCTGATAAACTCCTGTTAGGTATGGATTTTTTTTGGCCAAATTTTTCTTGTTAAAACTGGTTTGCTAATAGCTTTCTTTAGCTGTAGAGTTATAATTAGAAACAGTTACTACTTTGCATAATCAAATAGTAATTGCTGTTTGGGTGAAATCCAACTAATTTAAGCATCAGTACCTCCAAAATAACAAAGTTTGGCAAAAACATAATAACAAATGTCACGCTCTAATAATCTAGGTTATCTAATAATGTTTGCCTAACCATTAAATTTTTTCAGGGGCTGGATATCAAGCAATATTAGATGTACTACTGTATTTTAAGGCATCACATTTGAAGGTGGCAATAAATTAAACTTCTCCAATAGCACTAATTGTGGTGATAAGGAACAAAAATTTACTTGGGGTTAGAAACCTACCTCCATGTCTTAGGTTTGTCACTTGTTAAATTTGTGCTCCTAGGTGAGCCCCTTAACATTGCTGAGTCTGCTTATTTGTAAAATAGGAATTATGATACTATAATAGACTGTAACAGAGAATACAATTGGCTATTTGCCCATTTTTTTAGTTGTTCAGCGTCTGAATTTGCTTCTTGTGTCTAGAGAATCTTCTAGTACATTCAGCTCTCACTTCAGAAGCCTCAAAGCCCAGTTGCTGGCGCTGGTTCTGTAGAGTGAAGTAAAATAGCTATGTTTATTGCTTCCCACACTCCAGTCCATTTTCTGAGCCTGATTTTCCAGGCTTGCCAGTAGTACTGTGAGTTCCCTGACAGTCTTGCAAAATATTCCATCCTTATTAAATCAGTTAGTTAATTTTCTGCTACTTACAACCCCAAACCTCACTTTTATCTCAAAAATATATCTCAAAACTGTCCATTTCTCTTCCTTTCCCTGGTTACTCCTCTAGTCCAAGCTACCTGGACCTCTTTTCTGCACTAATGGGTAGCTCCTTGACTAGTCTCCATGCTTCCATTCTTGCCTTCTTCCAACCATTTTACACATAATAGTCAGTGACCTTTCAGAAACATAAGTGAAATCATTTCATTCTCCTCACAATCCTTCTTTAAAATAAATTCTAAAAATCTTTAGCACAATCTACAAAGGTCCACATGATCTGGCTCCACTCTCATCTCTTGCCATCCTCCCTCATTCTCCATGCTTCAGGTACACTGGCCTTCCCTCTCAACCCACGACATTTGTGCATACACTGCCCCTACCTGGAACACCTTCCTTCCAACTCAATCTGTCTACCTCTTCCTCATCCTTCATATCCCAGCCAGATGTCCTTTCCTTAAAGAGGCCCTTCCTTATGCCAAAATCTAAAACAAGTTCTTTCTTCCTGTTTATGGACTTCATAATGTCCTATATATTCCATCTACTAAAATTATTAGAAATTATAATGGTTTATTTATTTGTGTGTTATTTGTTTAGAATCTCTCTCTCCTGAATTCTATGGGGGGAGGGACTACATCTAATTTATTCTACACTATATTCTATATATTCTAGTATCTGGAACATAAAAGTCACCTAGTAAATAAATGTGTTGAATAAATAAAAGAATAAAATGGCCTTCTGGTGACTGAACACCAGATCACTCATATTATTTTTTTGGTTTTATTGGAGTTGAATAACATGGTACTGTTTGTTCTCACTATAAGTTCATGCATACATGGTTCTTGTTAACGATGTTGTCCACAAACTATTGGCAAAGTATATGATTAGTTTTGTTTTTTTTTTGAGGAGGTACTGGGGATTGAACCTGGGACCTTATACATGGGATGCAGGCGCTCAACCACTGAGCTACATCTGTTCCCTTATAATTAGCTTTTGGTTGGTTATAAAACAATTAATAGAGTTAACTGAATCAGAAAGACATGACTAAGCTTTTAGTGAGTCTATAATGAGAACTCTGTACCTATGAATGTTGTAACAATGTTGAGCAAGAAACTTTTTTTTTCCTAAACATTCACAGTGAGACCCTTAGAAACAGGAAAGAGGAGAGAGGAGAGAAAAACAGGGTGTCATTCATCTTATATTGGTTCATCACATCCAGAGTGGATTCACCATTGCCTATGGCTGTCCAGTTAGCTTGTGCAGCCTACCAGCAACTACTAAAACTTCTTTTTAAAGCCATGGGGAGGCAGCTACTATTTTTGACTGCATACATTCTTAGAAAATGAAAAGATAGTCTCCCCCTGAGAGCCAGAGATAACTAAGCATGTTATTCCTACTTGACTGAAGTATAAACCTTAATTTAATTAAGTAACATGAATAATTATTCTACTCAAAATAAATTTGCAGCACAAGTTAGAGATGTTCTTAGTATTAAATGCTACCTGCTACACAGAATCTTTCAATTTTTATCATTATTTATATCATCTCACACTTTATGAATATTTTACAACTTCTTTGTTCTTACATGGCATTATCAGACTGAGTGTCCAGCACTGGTTTCTCTTTTGGTAAATATCTTCATTGTTGAGTATAAAACCAGACTTTAAAAGCAATATATTTCAATTAGTAGATGCCATAGAATGCTATGTACCATCTTTAAAATGTGTAAATACACTAAAGCAATCTTTATGAACTGTATAAAGGAACCAGCCCTGCTCAGTGGCATTCTCAACCCCTCTCTATAACCACTAGAGTTCAAGTAAGTGTAAAATTTCTCCTGAACCCTTTTACTTCTCTTTTCTGAAACTACCAGCTTTTTCAACCATATCCACTTATCCATCCAGTCATATCAAACACACAGATTAAGATTCCTTGAACTATGAGTTTTCTCTTACCAACTATATACAATCAAGCCAAGTCATAAGTCATCTCATGTGTCAGCTAGCTTGGCACACATTCTAGGAACTAAAGGATTCTTCCCAACTGCTCCCACTCCTTGCATCCCTGGCCAACCTGTGGATTCCTTACTCTGCATTTCAAATTTTTCTTTCTCCCCTACTTCAACAACTATGCTGAGATGGACTTCCTTATTATCTGGGACCACGTCCATCACCGTTTTCACATCAGGCTGAAATTCCTGTCTTGGCTAATTAACCACTAAGCTCTGCCCACAGGAAATCTCTGACTGGCCTTTGTCTTAGTTACTGACCTTCAGTCTCTTATTTATTTCTTAAGCCAAACTAGAGTATTGGAATTCCACTTTGGCTCAACTCTTCAGGAGTTCACATCCTAGTCTCTTTATATTCCCATCCATATATTCCTAAAGCCCATTTTTGTCAACTCTCCATAAGGATCAATTAAGCTAGTATTTCCCGCTAGAGATTAAAGAATACTTAAGATTACATAATTATTATTAATCAGTCCCATTCTCAATTCACAATCTCTTTTGGAGGGAGCCATTTTTCTTTTTGATGAAACCATTTGAGAGAAATCAGTCCTTCAGAGATTGTGTTGTCCTCACAATTAGCATTGACACTCCTAGTAATGGTTACCCTTGACCCAAATTACTGCTCACCAATAGTCCTTAAAGTTGGGAAGAACTTTTCTTTCTGATGATTATAGAAATTTAGCTCCAAATAAAAACACACTGTGCTGTGTGTTTAGTTCTCCCCATCGAAGAACTTGGAATAATTTGAGGAATATTTTTAGTACCTCAACTCGATAATGCACTCACCGTTCCCCTTCAAAAAAGAAAAAAAATGTTTCTTCCAGAAGTCAATTAAGCAACATCCTGGGCATACATGGACTCTCCTACCTTAAGATGAATTCCCACCATCCCCAAGCAATCCTAACTCAGGGGAGAGGACATCTTGTGTTTCCCTTAATTTACAACTCAAAAGAATAATTCCTGGTATCCTAGGACCCACAACCAGTTGCATTTTTTCACAGGAAGCTTTGGGGGCTCTTTAAAAATTAAGATTCCATTTGGTACACACTGATATCCCAGCGCCCCCAAAGGGCAGGAAGATTAGGTCCCTACCTCAAACCTGTACAGCATACGACACTTTCAACATATAAAGAATATGCGAGGGGAAGATAGTCATGATGAAGTACCTCACAGACCTCCAAGGATAGGCAGCCACCAACCAAGGGCTCTGGAACCTTCTGCTGCATTTCTGCCATGATTCCCATGCATTGCTCCCTGCCCATGACTGAGCACAGCTGGGATAAAAACACAGGCCAATTCTGTATACTTGGGGCTCCAATGGTCACTCTGGCTTGAGGACTCTTGATGGCCTTTGGGAACCTTCCCTAGACCATCTGGCATACTTCCACCTACCTGTTCTCCTTCTCTCCTCCAATCAGTTTAGGCTGGAACCCCTGCCCCTGGCCTATGCTCTTCAGCTTCCCCGGCTCCCTTCCCTTTTTCTTTCACAGGTGTTTCTCCTAATAAAATGTTTCCATGGTTAAACCCATCTTGGCATTTGCTTCTGGGATGACCCAGACTAATGCATCTGATTAATAAATTACTTAAATTTATATTTCCCTGAAACTAACAACTTTTAAATGGGTCCTCAGAAAATGGGTAAGCAAACAGGGATTCTGTAATGAAATCTCAGATTTGGATTTCCTCCTTCTCCATTCCATTTATCCCTATTCTGAAGATGATACTAATGAAAGAAAATGAGGCATTTAAACAGATTAGTCAAATTAATAGTTTTCCTTATATTAAGAGATTCTCTAGTTACAAGTTCATCCAGCTACACTGAGAAGGGAGCAAATTGGGAATTGTTATTTGAAATTAGTTACTTATATGTCTGTCTGATTAGATTGTAAACTCCTGGAGGGTTGGGACTCTGTCTCATTCATTTTTAACTTAGTACAGGGTTCACAGCAGGTACTCAATAAATGGCTGTTGAATGGAGACAAGAGGAGTTGAAATCAGGCATGTTCAACCACAGTGAGCTACAGAGATGGGGGTCAGTTCCCAGATATCTCTAAGGATATGAAAAATCATATTCAATACACCTACTGTTGTCATTATACAAATCATATAAAGCAAACTTTAAGTTTCTTTCTACAAACTTATAGAGTGTAAAGTTCTACAAAAAATCTTGGTCATAGTGGGAACAAGCAAAAGATAGAGTGAAAAAAACATTATAGGGGAATTGTTTTTAAAATGTTGAGAAACTCTGCAACAATTATACCCTATTAGCCTAAAATGGTTATCTTGCCTCTCTAAGAATTGCCCAATAATCTGAATTTAGGAAAATAAATTGCAATAATCATGTGGATAAAGATTAGATTTACTCATAACAACAAATTCCATTATACTGTAGATTTATTAAAATCTCATTATTCAAACCTTATCATTGGATAGAATTATATTTCTTCTTAATAAACCAAAAGAAAAAATCCTGTCTCTTCCAAACATGTTAGGTAAAAGAGTTTTTAAAAACAAAATACTGATCAACTTTGATGATAGCAGAAAGTGGGCATTTAATAAATAACTTGATAACAGTAAATGGAAATAAAACAGAAAAAGTTTGAGAGTTAGATCATTACACCTCACAATTCCTGAGTCCTTTATCATTAAATAAAGAGACACTTTTGTGACAATTAAATTCTATTGTAGGCTGAATTATGTACCCCCAACGAAAGACAGTCTTAATCTTAATCCATGTTCTTATGTGTACGAAACCATTTGTAATTAGGTACCTTAACCTTTGAATATGTTAAGGTAAGTCAGAATCTTGGAAGGTCAACAGAATCTCTGAAGGCCCTATTTAGCTGTGGCCAGCTGAATCAGGGTGGGTCTTACTCTGTATTATTCAAGGCTTTATAAGGAGAAAAAACTGCAAGTCAGAGAAGGCCACAAGGGGAGGTCAGAAGTCAGCGGAAATTGGAGCAGCAGACACACAGAGAGAGATTGCTCTGTGATTGGGGGCAGAGATGCAACGTAAGGAACCCCAAGAATTGTGGCAAGCCAGCACCAGGGTGCCACTGACTGCGAGGAGTAAGCAGAGCCTTGCCGATGTATTGATTTTGGCCTTCTAGCCTCCGAAACCATGAGACAATAAATGCTTGTTGCTTATGCCAACATGTCATCTTGCCTTTTAGTCAATCATATAACATATATATATTAAGAGGCCTACCAGGTGTAGGGCATGATAAAACATTGCACAATATTTAAGGACTGAGTCTCCAGCAAAAGGAACTTGTCCTAAAGAATTTAGCATGGGGGAAAAAAAAAAAAAAAAAAAAAAGGAAAAGCAAATAATTCCGAGTAGTTAAAAAGAAGTAATGAATATATGAAAATTTTCAAATAAAAGCTAAGGAAAATAAAGGGGCCTGTAATTTTAGAAAGTCTGAAAAATTTGGCAGCAGGATAGAATGAGATGTAATTTTTCTAGAGAAGATACTTTTGATTTAATATAGAAATAAAATTCTCATTACAAGAAGTGAACAGTTGGAAAAAGAACTTTCTTTTTCAAAGATACAATTTCCCTATCTAGCTGTCAGAAAGTGCTCTAAAAAATGCAGATCTCTCAATCACTAATAACATATAATTATAAATAAATTTTGCTCACAAAATATTAAAAGTAAGTAACACATATCCATCCAAGTAAGCCACCTTTCATACTATAATATTTCTTTTCTTTTTGTTATTCAACAAATGATTAGTGAGCCCTTACTATATTTTAAGTAGCGTTCTAGTGCTAGGGATACAGCATGAATAAAATGGACCAAAATCCCTGCCCAAATGGTGCTTACATTCTATCTAGCTGAGATAAATAAATAAATAAAATAAGCAAAAGGCCTAGTGTGAATATTATACCACTGTTCCATTGCCATTCTGTCCTAAAATTGCCCTCTGGTTCAATGCTACTGGATGTAATTTAAATAAAGTTGTAATGTGATAGAGGTCCTTTGATATTTCAGCTAAGTCCTTTTGGCCAAGTTCTAAGGTAGAACTGTCTTAAAACAATGGCCATGATATAAATGAAGAATCAGCAAAGTTCTCTGTAATGGGTCAGATGTAAATATTTCATGCTTGGCAGGCTACCTATGTCATATATTCTTCATTTGTTTTGAACCCTTTAGAAATTTAAAACATTCTTAGCTTGCAGGTCATACAAAAACAGGCTGAGGGCCAAATATGGCCTGTGAGCCATGGTTAGCCAATCCCTGACATGAAGACCTGAGTATACATGCCTTTAAGTGGCTAATATTCAGTCCTATATTTCATGCTTCTATATACTTTTTGCACATTTATTCTTTTGCTCTTTATTATTCACTTACCAAAAGCTAATAAATCATTCTTTTCTCGAGCTACAGTAGTTCCAATTTCAGTAACTTCAGAGTCAGTTCTGAAAAGGAGGCCCCCTGCTTTATTCCACACAAGCAGCTGGAAAAAAATTATTGGTAGAAAACCCTTCCTAAGTCTATATATATTGAAGGGAGAGGTGCCTCTCTCCACCTACTCACTGGGGCAGACAGATACATGGTCTAGTTTTCTCTTACCTTGCTGGAGGAACATCAATATTCGAAGAAACAACTTTTCGTTTTTGCTCAAGAAGACAGATGGAGCGAGTGTTTTCTTTTTCATGGTCAATGACTCGGTTGGCTTTTTTGGTGTCTGCTGTTTTCACATCTTCCTCCATGGCCAAGGGGAACAAGTGCTGATGAGAAAATTTTTTATAAGAGTCACGTTTTAAGTCCTCTGATTGAAATGTGAAGGTCATTTCCCGCTTAATGCTTCCTGCCTGTGAAATGAAACACAAAAATTTTTACTCATGCAAAACAGACTTAGAAAGACTATGTACAGATGGCTACAAGGAGAAATACTCTCCTACTCCTGTTCATCCTGAAAATTTTACATTTGTCCAAATGTAAAATGGGAAACATGCAGTACAAATAAAAGAACCAACATTACAAAGTAACATATAATTGGAGCTTCTGTCATAATGCAAAGCAGCAGCACCACAAACAAAAGGAAGCCTTTCAGGTGTACAACAACTTTGAAAGCATGAATTTTCTAGAAATAATTTTAAATTTTAGAACCTTTTCTCTTCTACAACTCAGAAAACTCAAGTAAATAAACTTAAATTTTTCATGCTGAGCATTATTATGTTTAAGAGAAAAGAGCTAAAAGAAATACAAAAAACTAAGCCTTATTTATTAATACTGATCGTGCCCACACTCTCCAAATCAAGAGAAATTGTTATCCTTTATCTATCGCAGTTAAGACCTTAATATAGTTCCTTCTAAAGCCATATGATAAAGAAGTCACACTAATTTTTCTTACTTTAAACTAAATGATGCCTAAGGCTTAAGACAAATATAAATTTAAACCTCGTTGAATTGGATCCTATTATTTCAGAATTTTTGATAACTGAAAAAGAATAGTGAAGTTACTGAAAGGTTTTAGTAAGGTAACTGGCATGGTAAATGAGGTTTGGAGCAAACTAGGTCCAAAGTATACAAAGAATCAGACTGTCTGGTAATCTCAAGTCTCATTAATCAGTGGTGTGTGTTTTAAAATATGCACATGTAGTCTTCCCACAGGTCCAGAAGACAGTCCTTCCCTTCTCACGGAGTCAATTTGTGGAATCAATAAATTCTCACTCACCCACTCAAATAGAAGATACGCTTGTTTGTTTTTAATTTTAGCTTGGAGAAAAAAACAAAGACTTTTATGCTCCTATAAATGATCAAATAGATTTACAGACCCTAAAGCCACAAATTTAAGGCAGTATAAGGATGAAATGAGAATATGTGCATTAGACAATGTAGAGACTGGCAAAGTATGATGTTAATTACTAGAAATTCTCAGGTTAAAGGGAAATTCTGGGAAATATTTGTGTTGGACTCACAGGGCCTGCCCACATACAGAAATTTCCAGAGTCCGGAAAGACAAGGCTGACTTATGACTTGGAATCTACTTTGCTGAAATGCTTTTTTCCACATGAACACATGGAGCTCTAAACTGAGCTCTGTTCTCTTCTTGGCCTGCCTGTGTCAGGGAGAGAGAAGATCCTCTGCACATGGTTTTCATGTCAAACCTACATCCTGTTCCACAGGAAAATGGTAAGCCACTTTCTGTAAACTTCTAACCCATTAAAAAGATGCCATATTTCTTAAAGTGCATTAATAAAATAAATTCAGGGTCCAAGAAAAATGAGTGTCTGCTTTTCAGAGCTAGCTGCTTTAATGACATGAATGCACAATACAAAGGAATAAGAAAATATTTCAGACTTCCAAAAGTGTAATGATTGTCTCCAAAAATGTACTTTGGAACACCAGCCAACACAATCGCAAATATTTTAAATATCCATCTCTAATCACGACTCTGTAGTTTTTCTGCCTGGGAGTTATTCTTCACTTCCATAGCAGCCCAATCTCAAACTCTGTTACAACAGGAATATTATGTACACCAGGCAAAAAAGAAGAAAACAAAAGCCTGATTTGATTATAAATAGTTTCTTCCTAAGTGTAAAACATTATATTATTGAAATATTTAAATAGTCATTAGTATTAAGTTACTACAGTAATTGACATCCACTCCTCCCTAGGGACCAAATGGACTAGTTAAATGAATTCAATCCAAAGTTTAAAAGGGGGAAAGAACATTACAGGCACCGCCTCCCTCAGAAACATAGCATCCAAAGCAAATTAATACAAAGTAGAATAAATTTCCTCTAGAAATGATGTTATAATATCATGCTCTTAGCCAAGGCTTCATAATAAAATAAATGGTAGTAATATTCAACAAAGCAAACTACAAATCTTCTATAATACATTCTAAGCAAAAATTAACCTCTCAATAGGAATCAGAAAATTTTTAGCGATGTAATGGGTTTTAGAGACAATTTAGCCAGACTCCTTGTTTAAAAGCGGAATTAAAGTGACTAGAAATACCCAAAGAAGAAATTACCAAGTCTTCTTTTCAGAGGTGACAGGTAAGAGATTTTAGATACATACTTTGAGTCCATTATTTTCTTTTAAAATAAATGATGTCCAAGGTTTAAGACAAATAAAAAATTAAAAACTTCATAGGATTGGATCTTATTATTGTTTGTAGCTGTGTGGAAGGATGGTAACAACTGTAGATATTCATTATAACCGGTTTAAAGCTTAAATGTATGGAATGTTCTTTTTATTATCTTTTAATCCTATTAAATAGTTTATTAAAAGATAATAAAATAAAAAAGTTTTTACAAGAGAAAAGAAAGTAGAGAGAATACAGTAAGTCAAAATCTTAACAGGTTGGTCTTAAAAGAGGCACAGAGAAATAGGGTGGTGGCTGGATAGGGACGTTAGACAAAGGAGAACATCCACTTAATGGTTTGTAGTAGTGTCAGGAAGGGGAAAGGACTGACGCCCAGCCATTGCAAATGAGCAAAGATCTGAACCTTAGATTATCAAAAGAAAGCAGCAAAAGGAAAGTATGATCCCATTTATAGGACACTTCCAGAAAAGTCAAATCTATAGAGATAGAACAGATCAGTGGTGTCCTCGGGCTGAGGGTGCAAGTGGGAACTGATTGCAAATTGATACGAGGGAACTTTTTGTGGTAATGAAAATATTCTAAAACTGGATTGTGGTGATCTTTGTGCAACAAGAAAAGATTACCAAAACTCAGTGAACTGTATTCTTACAATGAGGAATGTTATGTTACATAAGTTATATACATCAAGAGTTTAGTTTAGTTTTATTTTTAAGGAAAAGCCAAACCAGGAGTAAGTGGTTGGTATGAAAGGTATATTCTGAAGAGTCCCCAGATCAGAAATTGGAAATTTTGCCACAGAGGTGGTCACAGACTATGTATGTATGTATGTATGTATGTATGTATGTATGTATTTATTTATTTATTTATTTATTAGCCACAGGTAGTATGGCAACCCGTGCTACAAGCAGTTGGGTGGTTGTTGCCTGCACTCTGGTGAGGTGGGACTAAAATCCAGCCCCCACTCCAATCAGGTCCCAGGCTTCCTTACTCCACGAAGAGGAGCTTTTTCCTAATTGAGCCACAAGGAAACTGTTCCAGTGATCTGTAGGATCTAGTCAACTAATTATGAATTAATCAAGAATATGAGCTGGTATTTTTGTCCATGGAAAAGTTGAGATGATCTGAGAAATCACTTTATGCTACAGCTGATAAGCAGGTTCAACAATAGAAGAAAAGCAGCAGAAAGGAAAAAAAAACAAAAAACAAAAAACATCTGTTTGGATGGAGAGAAATCAATACCAGGATCAAAGTTGGTAAGTGCAAAAGAAGAAACAACATGCGCAGAGCTAAGTCACAGGTAAGGATGCTCAGCTCAAATGATACATGGGGATCTGCCAAAGCAGAGGTGGCTTCCCCCAGCTGTAGGATTCTTTATACATCCCAGGAAGAGAAGAAACATAGGTAGGAGGACACTGACAACTTCCTCCAAGAGAGATTCCTAAGTGGCAATGTGGACTGATGTGGCTGTTCAAAAGTGTGCTGTTAGGAAGCAGATGTGGCTCAAGCCGTTGGGCGCCTGCCTACCACACGGGAGTTCCTGGATTCGGTTCCCAGTGCCTCCTAAAGACGACGAGCAAGACAGTGAGCAAGATGACGCAACAAGGAGACACAATGAGAGACACAAGAAGCAGAGAGTGGAGGTGGCTCAAGCAATTGGGCACCTCCTTCTTACATGGGAGGTCCCAAGTTCAGTTCCTGTTGCCTCCTAAAAAGAAGACGAGCAGACACAGAGCACACAACGAACAGAGAGCAGACAGTGAACACAAACAATGAGATGGGGGCAGGGGAGACATTTTTTTTTTTTAAGTGTGCTGTTGCTTATTTTCCTGGAATCTGGGTCCTTTTCCAAATCCTCTTGATTCACTACCACCATCAGCTGTGAATGGATAAATATTCCAGAAAAAAAGTAGAAATTACCCACCAGTAAACTCTAAGGCTAGTCCAGGGAAAATGAAGGATTTAGGAATTTCCAGTAGTGTTTTAATTTTCCTTTTACCACTCAGTGCTCTAGAAGGTGAAGAAAGATACTGCAAGTTAATAAGTGGCTACATAAGTAAGTCAAAGACAATGATTTGATTCTTTACATCAGAATGATGGGCTTTTGGCAAAAGACAATATGAATCTTAGGCAATCAGGAAGAATTTCTTTGTCAGGAGATTCAGTGATCTGAAAAAAGGACTACCACCTGGAATTTGAGGGGAAAGAAGAAAGGTGCCCAGATGAAAAATAGCAACAGTGCAGACTAGTAACTCTCAGGAAAACATAGCAAGGCAGAGGTTTAAGCCTAGACTTTTTTTAAGTGTCTCCTAAACAAGGGAGGGCCCACCAGACCATTATCTGCACAGACGAGATTGGAAGGAGAAGGCAGTAGTATCTCATTCGGGCTGTCACAGTTCAAGGTGGACGATGATGACCTGGAACAAGTACAAGGTGAATATTTGCAGGGCTCTTGTGAAGAGGAGGAATTTGAGTTCTTCGGTTCCTCTAGGACCAGGATCAATGGCAGCAACTTCCACTTCAGGCTAACTTCCTTCTGCAATGCACTCTGGTTTACTCTCTCTTCCTCTTTTCCTTTTCTTCCTCTTCTACCAAATTGTGAATGAAACATTTTGTATCTATAAGAAATATGTAACACTTTCAACTTAACTCTGTTTTCATGTCATCATAAATAAACTATTAAGCGGAAGGAATCCCAGAGACTACCCAGTCTCATTGAAATCTTCTGCTTTCCACTGTTTTTATATAGTTTCAATGTACTTATTATTTTTCAATGCTTATTTATGATAAATTATATGCTTGCTGTTAAAACTTTAAAAGCACAATGAAATGTGTATAAAAGGGGAAAGCTTTCTATTCCTCCCCACTCTCCTCCCAACCATTCTCTTGAGAGAACAGCTTTTAACAATTTACTGTAAAATGTCAAAATACTTACAATGCATGAAATACCTATCTGTGCATATATACTATTTTGAATGTTTACATGTTGATGTGATCATACTACATGTATTACTCAGCAACTGATTTTTTCACTTAAAAATAAATCATGGGCATTTTTCATATTAGTAGATCTACTACATTTTAAAAATTTTGAAAAGTATAATACTTCATGAGATCATATTTTTAACCAATTTATTCTTGATTGACATTGAGGTACTTTTAAATTTTCATTATTAAAAATAATGCCACAATGTAAGTTCACAATGTTTACTAAACACTTATTGTTTAGTATGTTCATGTATGAATGATATAATTCAATAAATTGTTTTCAAAATGAAAATAAATAAATAAATAAAGGTATTTAAAAAATGGAAAGAAACTATGTACCATGTTTATGTAAGTGAACATTAGGCGATGGAGGAAGACTCTACAGGAACTCTTTGTACAAACCTTTGCAACTTTCTGTTAATATAAAATTATTTTTAAAAAAATAATGCCACAATGAGCATCCTAGAGTAGATATGTATATATTTTGTACACCTGTGCAAGCAGTTTTGTAGGAAAAATTCCTGGAGTTGGAACTGCTGAATCAAAAATCTAAATTACCAGAGGAACAAAGTATGGAACACCCATAAAATGGACACTAAAAAGAAGGATGTCAGAATATGCCCATGATCTATTTAGGGGAATACATTAATTTGTCTATGATTAATAGCAGAAGCAGGCAAGTTGCAGATAAGTTAGGCATGATTTCATTGCATTTAAAAAACAAAGGAGCTGCCCCCAAACTACATACTTCAGGGAACAGAAGAATGGATAGGCCATGAGGGGCCTTTCCCTTCTTTTCTTATATAATTAGATACAAACACACACAATTTTGAAGTGATAAGATTATAGAAGATTTTTATTTTTTAAAGTTTTTAAATAAAAAATTAAAATAATGGAAGCTTTTTTGTTCATGAGAGTCACAAAAATTATGACGAATAGTCCTTGTGCTGGTCAACATTTGAGGGAACTGGCACTATCAAAACACTGCTGATATAAGAAAATCAATTAATGTAATATACCAATTAACAAATTGAAGGGAAAAAAGCACATGATCTTTTTTTTTTTTTTTTTCCACCAGGTAATTGATCATCTTGATTGATGCAGAAAAGGCATTTGACAAAATCCAGCATCCTTTCTTGATAAAAACATTTAGAAAGATAGGAATAAAAGGAAAATTCCTCAATATGAAAAAGGCCATATATGGAAAACCCACAGCCAACATCATACTCAAAGGGGAAAGGTTGAAAGCTTTCCCTTTAAGATTGGGAACAAGACACGGATGCCCACTGTCACAATTGTTCTTCAACATTGTGCTAGAAGTTCTAGCTATGGCAATTAGACAAGAAAAAAAAATTAAAGGCATCCAAATAGGAAAAGAAGTAAAACTCTCCCTATTTGCAGATGACATGATCCTATATTTAGAAAATTCTGAAATGTCTACAACAAAGCTACTTGAGCGAATAAACAAGTTCAGCAAATTGGCAAATAAAAGATCAAAATGCAAAAATCAGTAATGTTTCTGTATACTAGTATTGAACAATCTGAGGAGGAAATCAAGGAAAAAATTCCATTTACAATAGCAACAAAAAGACTCAAATACCTAGGAATCAATTTAACCAATGTAGTACAGGACCCATATGTAGAAAACTACAAAACAATGCTAAAAGAAATCAATGAAGACCTAAACAAATGGAAAGATATTCTGTATTCATGGAAGACTAAATATCATGAAGATGTCAATCCTACCCAAACTGATTTATAGATTCAATGCAATACCAATCAAAATTCCAACAGCAATTACCAAATTCATTTGGAAGGGAAAGTGCACCCAAATATTCAAAAGCATTTTAAAAAAGACAAGCAATGTGGGAGGAATTTCACTGACTTTGAAATATATTACCAAACTACAGTGGTCAAAACAACATGGTATTGACATAAACATAGACACATCGATCAGTGGAATAGAAATGAGAGTCCAGAAATAAACCCTCACCTCTACAGCCAACTGGTTTTTGACAAACCTACCAAATCCATGTTAACGGGACAAATCAAATGGTGCTGAGAGAACTGACTATCTGTAACCAAAAGAATGAAAGAGGACCCATATATCACTCCCTATCCAAGAATCACTCAATGGATCAAAGATCTAACTATAAAAGCCAGGACCATAAATCTACTAGAAGAAAATGTAGGGAAACTTCTTAAAAGGAAACATCTTAAAGATCATGTAGTAGGTAGTTATTTATTGGGCCTTACACCCAAAGCACGGGCAACAAAAGAATAGATAAATGGGACCTCTTCAAAATTAAACACTTTTGCACCTCAAAGAACTTTGTCAAAAGGGTGATATAAAGAGATATACAGAGAGATGCTACAACTCAACATGAAGGCAACCTCATTAAAAAATGGGTAAAAGGGGAAGCAGCTGTGGCTCAATCAGTAGGGCTCCCGTTTACCATATGGGAGGCCCCGGGTTCGGTTCCCAGGGCCTCCTGGTGAAGGCAAGCCCGCCTGCACGGCGTGGTTAGCTGACCCAGCGAGCACAAGCAGCAAGGGGGGGATAAATGAATAAATAAATAAAATCTTTAAAAAAAAAAAAAAAAAAAAAAATGGGTAAAAGACTTGAATAGACATTTATCTCAAAAGAAATACAGAAGGTGAAAAATATACATGAAA
This sequence comes from Tolypeutes matacus, assembly GCA_026826555.1. Classification (NCBI taxonomy): domain Eukaryota; kingdom Metazoa; phylum Chordata; class Mammalia; order Cingulata; family Chlamyphoridae; genus Tolypeutes; species Tolypeutes matacus. The sequence goes on from JAKSZT010054487.1 coordinate 29,121,145, forward strand.
AATGTTCAATATCACTGGCGATTAGGGAAATACAAATCAAAGCTACAATGAGATATCATTTCACATCTATTAGAATGGCCTCATTTAAAAAGAGAATTACAAGTGGTGGAGAGGACGTGGAGAGATAGGAACACTTATTCACTGTTGGTGGGAATGGAGAATGGTACAGCCACTGAGGAAGACTGTTTGACAGTTTCTAAGGAAGCTGAATATAGATTTGCCACATGACCCAGCAATACCACTACTGGTATGAGAACTGAGAGCAGTGACGTGTACAAACATCTGCACACCAATGTTCATAACAACATTATTCACAATTGCCAAAAGATGCAAACCCAGGTGTCCATCAACCGATGAATGGATAAACAAACTGTGGTGTATACACATGGTGGAATATGAAGAAGCTATGAGAAGAAATGAAGTCATAAAGCATATGACAACATGGATGAACCTGGAGGACATTATGTTGAGTGAAGCAAGGCAGACACAAAAGGGCAAATACTCTATGTCCTTTTACTATTATGAATTAAATATATTGTATAATCTCATGGACTTAATAACTTGAATATGGGTAACCAGAAAATAGAATGAAGTTAGAGAATGGAAAGCTGAGGGTTTACTTGTGCAGAATTGGTTAAAAAAAAAAAAAAAAAAAAAAAAAAAGGATGTGTGTAAATCTTTGGAAATGAATAGGAAAGGTGAAAGCACAATATAAGGTTTGTAACTAGCAGTACTATTATATGGGTATGACAGTGATTTAAAGGGAAAGTCTAAGGTCATATATATTACTAAAAAGAAAGATAAAAAAATGTAACATGGAACTGATAGAATAAAACCACATGCAAAATATGAACATGGGTAAAATTGCATATATAAGACCATTTTTCTTAGAAACTGAACAAATGTATGTTAATACTACAAGATATTATCAGACAAAAAATATTATGCTAAGTGAAAGAAACCAGACACAAAATACTACATATTGTATTATTCCATTTATATAAAATACAAATATAAATCAATTTATAAAGATGAAATTAGATTAATGGTTATGTAGGGCTGGTGAAGGATAGAGGGATTGAGAAGTAATTGTTAAAGGGTGTGGAGATTTTCTTTTTGGAGTAATGGAAATGTTCTAAAACTTTTTGTAGTGATGAATGCACAACATTGTGATTATACTAAAAGCCACTTATTATATACTTTGAATAGATTGTATAGTATGTGAATATATCACAATTAAATGGCTTAAAAATAAATAAATGTACAAGAATAGACAGAAATAGCAGCTATGGAAGCTCACAAAGATTGAGAGGTGATGAATTTTTTTATTATTATTATTGAAATAATGAAAATGCTCTAATAATAATTAAAGTGATGAATGCACAACTATGTGATCATACCAAATACCATTGATTGTACATTTTGGATGACTTGTATGCTTTATTAATATGTATCAATAAAATTGATTTGTTTAAAAAAAAAGAAAGCACGGTTGATGAGAGAATACATATTTTAAGGGGCCAATCTGATAAAATATAGCAAACTTTGTGTACTCCCTTTGTCAAAGCAATTCTATACCTAAGGGGAAAAAAAACAGAAAAGTATGCAAAGATATTTATCACAGGACTGCTTATAGTACCTCCAAAAAGGGGGTGGGGAGTGGGAATATCTAAATATACACCAATAAAGTTTGGGTTAAATATGCACAAATAAAATGTGTGGTTAAAAACAAAGACATGTCCCTATATTTATTGACATGAAAATATGTATTAATTGAAAAACTGTTAAAAATGAATATATGTAATGTATCTTAAAGGCAGGGGATGTTTATATATAAAGAGAGAAAAAATTCTGAAAGGACATTCTAAAATGTTAACAGTGATTTTCTTTGAGGGCAGAATTATGCACAAAGTTTGATTTCTATCTTTCTATCTTGTTTATTTTACAATGTCCATATAAAGTTTTATATTTTAAAAGCTATAAAATTATTCTTGTGAAAAAAATCCATATAATTTTTTATATCACTAGGTGTATCAAGAGTCTGGCATTATTTCTGCTATGAGTTTTCAGTTATTAGCATGTGTGCATTTATTCAATGGGAAAAATGAATTACTTAAAATAATACTTCCACTGGCACTATTATTTCCATTGATTATCAGTCCCCTCAGTCATATTGCACCACAATAACTACCCTTGAATTCCTTCTTCCTACCCTGCACAGAAGCCTTTCACATAGCACATCACAGACACACACATTATCCACTATAATTTCGTACAAAGGAACAAAGCTTCAGTGTTCAATTATATGAGAATACACTCAATTACTGAGTTAACTGACAAATAAAACTCAGAATTTTCACTCCAAAAAACAGCTTTTGTTTTTCTAGAAAAAGATAAACAGTGTATATATGAATATGATATACTTGGAAAAATTGAGATTTTTTTTAACAAGAAGTTATCAGTATCTATTTAAGTCTTGAATTCCTCTAAATGGTGTCCTATGTAGATGTGAAGCAACTTTCTAAGACAGGGACTGGAGCTCATTAGGCATTCTCAATACAAAAGCATCTGGTTTCCAGAGGAAGACAGTAATAGCACATCAGAAAAGAACACAGCTTCTAACATCAGTACACTCACTCACCGATCCTTTCTCCTGTCCACACTCAAGTGCACTCCAAGACACCTTAGCCGTCCAACAGGCTCCCTATGGCTTTACAGTACTAGGATGCCAAAAAGCATGTGTCAACACTTACGCCTAGAAATTGTCCTCAGATACTCATCTGAACCCAATCAGATTTGAGGAGTTGGCTCTGGAGATTAACTGGATTTCCAAGAATAATGTGCAGAAAGCCAACCTGTTTGCCATCTGAGCTTTTCTGGATTGTCAGAAAAAATTACAGAAATTCTGGAAAATAGTAAGAAATTCAGGCCACAGCAAAAACCACTCTTGGAGAGCAAGCCATATAGGCAAATGAGTAATTTGCCCGAAGGTCTTTAAGAACCTACCATTCCCCAAGAGGACAGACAAACTCTCACCCAACAAACTTTATAAAAGAACTTTTCCTCTTTCAGATGATGTTTCCCCACATTAGGGGTTTATTTTTAAATCTTGCTTTCATAGCACACAGTAAACACACACTAAATGTTTAGTGCCTAATGATAATGACACATCCACCACAGTGCAGAACATATCATCAAACCCAGAGATTTAAAAATGTATTACAAAAGTAGAAGCAAAACTTTGATTGGTAATAGGAACAAGTGATTTTCTCAAATAATTTAAATCATTACTGCTGAGGATCATGCTCAAAGAATGATCAAAATCTTCAGGTAACTGATTTAAAATAAAGAAAGCACTATATCCAAAAATAGTCACAGAACCCCACTTCTTACTTTAGATTAGATTCTTCAAATTTCATGCTAGGTACACAGAAAAATTAATTTGATGGCAATTCTATGCGGTCCTAATGAAGTGCAGTTGAACTACTTTAAAAACAATTGCTTGCAATTACTAGGGCCTTGATTATATTATTCCCTTAGCCCACTGAAACCAATAAAGTGTTTCTTGACTGCTTTTTCCTCAAATACATTGTTTTTCCATATCAAGACAGAGTAACTGGCTGATGAAAATCATTTTGGTTTGGTGGTGGTGATGATGGGCAAGAGGTGAAAGTCAGTAAGATAGTTTGGAAACGCTGCATTAGGTTTTGGCATTATACATTTAAACTACACAACTATACTGTCTTAGCAGTCAGTGTTGTCAATGCTGGTTTATTACAGCAAATTTTAACTTTACTATCTTGACAATTTAATATTCAACAAAGCATGCTTTGGCTTGCCTAATGACAAATTAGTCAGCAGTACGTTTAGGAGAGAAAGTTATTACAAAAATCTAATGGAAAACCACTTGGCTCAAGTTTTAAGCCTTCTATTAATATTATTCAAGTGAGAAAACAAAACTTGGGTATTTTTTAAAAGCTTTTCTGAAAAACCTTGAAGAAAAATATCCATTTTTGTAAAGTTTCAATATTAAATTCTAGCTCAGCTAAGTTCACTTGGATATTTTTTCCAGGCAAATGTAAGAACAGAGGGAAAAGCAGTTATCAATGTGGGTCAACCTTATTTAACTCCAGTATACAAAATTTTGAACGTATCATATTGGTTAAGCAGGCATTCCATTTGTCTTATATGAATCAAGGTTTAAGTCAACTAATCACATCCAATCCATGAAGAAATCATGTTGATTTTACCTTCAGCATATATCCAGAATCCAATCACTTCTCTCCACTTCTCATTAACTCCACAGTTCCCACCTTACCGTCTCTTGACTGGATTCATATAATAGCCTCCAACCTAGACCTCTACTTCTACCCTTGCCCCCCAACCCTACCCCATTTCCTTCCTGATAACATAAGTCAACCCTATCCCGTAAAAAAAAAAAAAAAAAAAAAAAAAAAAATCAGAACATGTCCCAATTCAGCTCAGAATCCTCCAGTAGCTCCACATTTCACTCAGAATAAAAGCCAAAGTCCTTACAATAACCTCCAAGGGCCTTTATGATCTGGCCTTCCACTATCTGGCTTTTTCCATCTCCTACTTTCTCTCTCACGCTCACTTCTTCCCTGGCCCTTGCTGGCCCTGAACGTGCCAGGGAGACTCGTGCCTCAGGGCTTTACACTGCTGTCTCACCTTCCTACAGTGCTCTTGTTTCAGATATCCACATTGCTTGCATCCTCATCCTTTCAGGTCTTTGCTCAAATGTCTTCTCAGTGATGACTGAGTAAGCCCAAGTGTGTTGGGGGTCCCCAAGACACCCACCACCCTGCACTCAGCATATAATCATGCTCCAAGCTATGATTTACTATAGTGAAAGGATACAAAGCAAAATCAGTAGAGGGAAAAGGCACATGGGGCAAAGTCCAGGGGAAATCGGGCTCAAGCTTCTAGAGTCCTCTCCGAGTGAAGTCACACAGGATGTGCTTAATTCTGCCAGCAATAGCATGTGTGAGATGTTGCCAACCAGGGAAGATGGTCAGAGACCCACTGCACAAGGTTTTTTATCGAGGGCTGTTCATGTAGGTATCCTCTGCCTGGCACTTTCCAAAATTCCAGACTCCCAGAAGGAAAGAGGTGTTAAGTATAAACCATATTGCTTGTATAAATAGTTTAAGGCACAGTGATCCACCCTTACCTGTTATGGGTGGTGGGAACCCTCCCGAAATCCAAGATCACAGATGGCAGTCAAGGGTCAAACTTCTAAGAAGGTCTTTCAAAAGATAGCAGTCAGGGCAGTTATTTTAATTCTTTTTTGCACACCAACCCTGACCATATTTAAAATTGCAAATGCTCTCCTGGTACTCCTGACCTCCCATGCCCTCTTCTATATCATTGTTCTATAGCACTTATTATTTTATAACTTATTATTTATTATGGCCATCTCTCCAAAGGCCTCTCCCTTCCCTGAGAGCTCCCTTGTCCCCACCTGGGCTGAATCCTAGGCATAAGCACACACAGTAAGAGGAGGAGATTTATGAAAACTAGCAGGGGATCTTAGAGTTCATTTACTTCACGGGTTAAATAGTTACTTGCAGATGACCTGGGAATCAAACCAGACTTTATAAAGTGGTTTCTCTGACCAAGCCACACATTAAAAAAAAAAAAAAAAAAAAAAGGTGGAAGAGAACTTTTTGATAAGTTGGAGAATGTAGTTCTAATACATGTACATAAAAGGGAAGAGAAGTTCTCAAAAAGAATATTACACATTTTTTTTTTTTTACAAACAGGGACAAGTGAATTCTTTCTTTCAAGAATCAGACCTGATAGACCCAGAGACTGATGCTAATTGGTGGTGGTGGCTGGCGGTGACAAAGCACAGATGGGGCAGCATGAGTGACCAGGCCACTTGCAGGTGAACAGGCAGAGGAAAATAGGGAGAGTGAGGAAAACATGAGCTCCTGGTTCACGGCTTAGAGGCCAGGGTGCTGGGGGTTTCCTAGGCTTGGACGCTCTGCCCTTGATTCTCCCAACAATGCTTACCACCTCATCCATCTCTCTCTTTTTGTTAAAACTTGAGCTGTTTTCAGCTTCTTGCACCAAAAAGAGCTAGATTAACCCCATGCCTTTAATTCCTATGGTAATAAGAACTATAATCTTTCAAATTAAGCAATGGTTGCCATAGTCTAACATAACATCTTAACTTTCAAAGCAGATTATTAAGCACATTTTAAGTAAAAATGAATATAGGTTACTGAGGGCTCTTACTTCAATATATATTTCATTTAAAATACAATTTATCATTCCTTTTGGCAGTAAATAGCAAGTGAAATGAAAAACTGAAGTTGAAAACTGATAAATTCACATTTTAGCTTAGATTGTGTTCTTAATTCACAGACAGCCAATTACTTTTACTAGCTGCACAGATGACTAAATAAAATCTGTTAATAAATGCAGCTCAAGTGTATTCAATTAAGCAGTACACATTAGAATAAATTTGTATATCTATCCATAAGTTTAACTCTTTAAAATAAAGGCCCAACTGGCATATAAGAGAGTAGATGGGAATGTGAGGGGAGTGATATCCCCTACTTCAACATTGAGACTTTCCTAAGAAGGGAGAGAGCCCACCAAAATAAATATACACATAAATATAATTATAAATAAATAAATGCATACACCCCCCACACACACACACCCCTACTCATTTTACTCCTCTGGTTGAACCCTCACTGATACAGTATAGAACATGGCATAAAGCATGTATCTATGTTTTACCCATTTCTCTTTTCTAGTGGTCCAGAAGATACCTGGAGGTAGAAAACAAGTCTTACTCAGTTTTATATCCCAGATATCTGATATATACATACCTGGCACAAAGTGGATACTTGAAAATTTTTTATTTAATGTTCTTAAATGAGGATAATGGCAATGAGGCCAGCAGGTAGAGCTGAAAGAAACATCCATGAAATCAGGAGACAGAAGTGATTGCTATTCCATATTCACAATAAAGTCTACAGAAGACAATCATCATTGTTGTCATCATCATCATCACTGCAATTTATTGAACCCTTACTAAGTACCTTTGCCTCATACACATTATCTCACTCCAACCCCAGAAAATCCTATGAGGAAATTCTTACTCTTCAAACTTTATAGATAAGGAAATAAGACACAGAGAAGTTATATAACTGACTCAAGGCCCAAAGATCTGGCTCATCATCCCTTCTCTTCTGCATCTCTCTCTTCTGAATCGTTCTCATCAGCATTCAAATGTGCCCCCGATATCTCTCTTATTAAATTAACAAAAAATTTCCTTTGACCTCTGATCTTTCTCAACTACCCCCTTATTCTCTATTCTCTTTACAGTCATCAACAGATTTGTCTGCACAAACTGTCTTTATTCCTTACCTCCTTATTCATTCTTCAACTTGTAATTGATTTCTACCTTCATCTAAACAAACAAAAATGGCTTTGCTAGGTCACCAGTGAACTATATTTCACCAAATTTAATAAACACTTTAATTTTCATTCTCAAGAGTACTAAACATAACTCTGCCTTGAAGCATCATTTTTCTTGATTTTAGCATAGAGATAGAAGCCCCAACAGAACTGCTCTAGCTATTTAAGCAGAAAGGGGTTAGTGGGTAGTGCCCTGGTTTCCAAGAAGCTTGGAGAGCCAGGCTGGCATGGGCCACAGGGCCACTACATATGACCAGGAGGAAAGTCCAGCCACATCAGAAGTCTGTCCTAGCAAAAGTGTCACTGCACTGCCTCCCCCCACTCACCTAACATGACAACGGGCACTGAAAGCTAGTACTTTCACCATGGAAGGGCCAGCAGCACCAGAAACCTTTGCCCTGTGTTTCTCAGAGCTCTTCTCCTGCACATGGCTATCCCCTCACTGTCTCATGTGTCTCTTGTCCAGGCCTCGTGTGGATGCATCCCATTGGCACCTAAGTCCCACACAGAATCAGAGCTGCAAGGTATTCTGGGATCCGGAGTTTTTTCTTTTTTAAGCTTTCTGACCACAGCAGCATAGGAAAATAATGTAAAGGGGATTACAAGATGTTTAACGGACCTATATGAAGTATCTGCTACACCACCAAACATTTTTGGATTTCTATTTTTTTTCTTTGTCACTTCTTTTGGCAACATACATTTGAATTTGTGCACTACGCTTTTTTTCTATTGCCACCATCATTTCTCACTTGGACCACCATACTAACTTCTAGCTAATCTACCCACTTCCACTCAACTCCCAGTAATCCACGTTATTGAGGAAATCAAGAAAGGAGAAGGAAGCTTTGTAACTTTAATATGCCTATAAAACATATTTTTTATTATTCTTAGTTATAACTATTAAACTTTCAAATGCATCATTTAAGTAGGCAGCTACCTCTGTGGCATGATTTGAAGGGTACTAGAGAGGTTCCTGGCCCACAGATAACTAACTATCCCAATGGCTAGGAATGATGCCATAAATTCTATCAATGGGGTTAAATGATATTTACATCATTAGCCTAGCATCCCTGGCTAAACTATAAATATTCCAGGAAAAGGAGTCTACGTTTGCTGTGAAATCACAAAAAAACTGGACTCAAATCCCAGTCCTTGCTAGATGGTTGATTTGGGGAAAGTTTTTTAACCTCTTTGCACTTCAAGTTCTGATCTTCATCTATAAAATAGGGATGACAGGTTGGTTGAAAGGATCAAATGGAAATATCTAGTAAAGTACTGCTGGTTGGTTTGAAAAAAAAAAAGACAATGAAATGTACCTTTCTGAGAATTAGTTTGTGAGACTGATAAAAGATAAAGTACTATAGCAATCTGACTCAGGCTTAGTTTGTAAAAGTGAATGGAAACACACAAAAAAAGGAAGTGCCGATTAGTGAGGATGGGGCTCTGTCCACAGAGAATATGGATGGGCCAGCAGGTACAGCCAGAAGTAGGTAAAGCCTCTGGGACCTTGAGTAGGAAGTGCATCCTAACATGAACAGAAAGAGCAATAAAATCGGGAAGAGACAACAAAACCCATCTCAACCTCTTAAAAAGCTTTTGCCTGGCACAAGTCCAACATGGTACCCTCAATGTCTCTTTGACCACCCACTACATCATACCACATCCTGAGCTCTGACCCCACAAAGGAAAATGCAGGAAATAAGAGCCAGTGGAAAAAGGAAGGGAAGCAGAAAGAGGAAGTGCTCAGCAATGGCACATCAGTTCCTGCCCTACTCTGGGTCTCACAGGGCTTCTTCAAGAACAGTAGCAATCTTCCTATAGTCAGTGGGATGCCACACTCGGATCCCCTTACCAGAGACAGAGTATGAGCCGGCACCTAGATATCATGCCCAATAGACACGTACCTTCTCACCTGCTAACATCCTGCTCTCATCTTCAACTCAAGATACCTGTCAAAAGACAAGTTCACATCTGCTGCTGTAGGAATGTACCCATGGCTGCATACCACTGCAAAGAGTGTAGAGGAAACTACTTTCTGCCAAGATCTCTCATATATTTGGTCTATGGACTAACTCAATTTATATTCATTTTAAAGCAGTCACTGTTATTATTCATATATTATTGGGTGGTGTCATTCACTTTAGTACTTCCAAAGATCAGAATTTATAGGAGATGGGATTTTATAAGTGGTTTTACTGGCTCCTTATACTAACGTTCTCCTTACAAACACAGCCAAGAGGCCCTGACACTCTAGCACAAGAAGTGAAAGTTGGCTGGCAGCCAAACAGCACTTATCACAGGACCCTGCACAGGGCAAATAATTAATATGTTTTATGAATGTCAAAGGTCACACATTCAGTTTCTTAAAAGTTGAAGCCTCTGTTTCAGTGTTAGCGATTTGAAGGTTATTCTACAAAAAGAAGGTAAAATATGAATAATTTTACTTCAAAATTATTTTATCCTCTGCTTCAAAAGGCTAATAAGTTGTTTACAGCCAGAAACATGTACATTCTTCCAAGAAAACAGCAGACAAGTGACAGACTATATAAACACCTTCTGTGTGGCACACAATTTTTAAGTATATGTTAAGACATTAATTCCCAATGAAAACACCTCTTAATTTTCTTATTTAAAGATCATTTTCATGGAACTCTTATAAAAGAGGTTGTATAAAAGATTTCAAAGGAGATAAAAAATTCTAAAGCGTGAATATTTATTCCAACCCACACATACACCAGTCTCCTTTTTCCCAATGATAATAAGGAATAAAGATATTTTCGTAGACCTTTGAAAAGAGTGTCTGCTTGAAAAGTAGTCATTCATGCAACAAATATTTTTATTAACAGTTATAGGCACAAAGGATTACAGTGATGTGTGTTCATGTAGGAATATATGTGTGTTTGTGTGCATGCGTGCGTGCGTGTGTGTGTGTGTATATATCACAAAAATGGTCCCTATACTCCTGGAGCTTGCACTGCAATTGGAAGGAGGGGCATAAATACAAGAATCATCCAAAAATATGTAATATTACCACTGCAACAGGTACTCTGACAGCAAGGCATACCTAGAGACTACAAGCACTGAAGAATGGGTTTTTCCACGGGAAACTAGAAAAGACCAGGGAAGAAATTCTTCCTTCAGTGCCTCCAGAAGAAACCAGCTCTGTTGATACTTGACTTTATCCAGTGAAGTTGATTTTAGACTCACGAGCTCCAGAACTGTATCGGGATAAATTTGCATTGTTTTAAGCCACTTAAACTACCAACTTGTGGTAATTTATTACAGAGTAACAGGAAACTAATACAGGGAAGACAAACTAGGAGGCTGGTCTCAATGGTGGTAGCAGAGATGGTGAGGAGACTTGAGAAATATTCAAGAGGCAAAACCAACAGGAATGGATTCTGAATTCTAGAGAGGGTAGGGGAAGGTGAAAGAGAGTCAATGAGAAGGATTTCTGTTTTATTTCTCTACAACAACAACATCCAGACTCAGGCAAAGCAATAAGATATACCGCCCCACTTTGGAAGTCTAGGATCTGATGAGGTATTTAAAGATTTGAAGGCATGTAACAAAAGCTATTTTTCTCATTTTACTTCATCTTGGAGTTTTTAGATTTTAAAAATCCACCTACAAATTATATATGCTATTAAAATTTTATGGAGAGACAATTAAAAGTCTTCGTTTTAAAAATGTTTCTGAATGTGGAAACCTGGAATATTTCTTGACTTTGATGTTACAGAAGCCTGGGCACTTGAGGAGCTTCCCCTGAGTATCTGAAGAAAGGTAGAGAGGATCTGTTTTGGACCTGAGTCTTCTAGTTCCATTTGCTTATAGATATCTGCTCCCCTCCATAAATTATCATTCTCTCAAACTAGGCCATCCCAAAACTAAAAACTAATACACATAGAATGATATATATTGTTTAGGAACATACAGCTCTACAGCCCTATCCCACACCCTTCCTGGCATTTGCAGTGACTCGGACCCATGGGGCTCCAGGTAAACTCGAAACTGTTGGTGGGGACCTGCTCAACGCCAAGTCTAATGCAGATCATTTCCCACACTTGCATTTCAATTTTCTTATACCTGAAGCTGACCCTGCTGATAAGAAATATTTTCACCACATTTAGGAAATTCCAGCATTTCATTAAAAGTAGTACTGAAAATTGCCAATCAAGAATGGATACAGGCCATTATACATTTTGTCAAAACCTATAAAATGATATGGTGAAAAGTGTAAACCATAATGTAACTGCAGACCATGGTTAGTAGCAATGCTTCAATATTTGTTCATCAATTGTAACAAGTATACCACACTCATGTAAAATGTTATTAATAGGGGAAAATGTGAGGAGGGTATATGAGAACCCTCTATATTTTTTATATAACTTTAAATGTAATCTAAAACTTCTTTAAAAATAAAGTAAAAAGAAAGAATTCTGTATCTGACAAAACTGTCTTTCAAAAATTAGGGAGAGAGTAAGACATCTCAGATAAACAATGAAGGAATTTACCACCAGGCCTACATGAGATTCTAAAGATATATTTGGCAAAAAAAAAAAAAAAACAGAGAGAAAGATATACTAAAGAGAGTTCTTCAGCTCTCTTTAGGAAAGGACACTAGACAATAGTTTGAAGCCACATTGAAAAATAAAGATCTCTGGTGAGGGTAGAGACTTGGGTAAATACAAATGCCAGTACTATCATATTTTTTATTTGGATATCCATTTTTTACTTCTTATAGTATCTAAAAGGCAAACGCACAAAACGTAATGCTAATCAGTGGTTTTGGACTCATAATATATAAAACATGTAATCTGTGACAAGAACTACATAAAGGTGGGGGATGGAGGAGGAGTATAGGAACATAGTTTTTATTTATGATTCAAGTTAAGTTGGTATCAAAGCAAACGAGACTGTTGCAGATTTAAGATGTTAAATTTAAGCCCCACGGCAACTACAAAGAAAATATCAGAGATATGCAAGTTCACAGAGAAAGAAATTAGAGTGTGGGTTGATGTGGGGGGAGAGGGCAGGGGGATTGGGGAGTTAATGCATAATGGGTACAGGCTTTCTGTTTGGGGAGATGGGGAAGTTTTAGTAATGGAAGGTGGTGAGGGTGCTGCACTATTGCGAATGTGATTAATCCCACACTGAACGGTAAGCTTGGGAGTGGTTGAGATGGGAAAAGTTTATATTGTATATGTTCTCATAATTAAAAAACAAAAAAAAGAGCAACTAAAGAGACAATGACAATTAGACGTAATACATGAACTTGGATGGGATCCAACAAGGGGGGAGAAAAGGCTCAAAGGGACATTATTGGATTATATGGAAAAAATTGGACTATAGACTGTAAACTTTATATCAGTGTTAAAGTTTTTGAATTTGATAACTGCACATAAGATGGCCACATAAGTGAATCTTCTTGTTCTTAGGAAATGTACATGGCAGTATTAAGTGTTCAAGAAGCATGGTGCATATAACCTACAGTCAAGTGTTCAGAAAATGGATTAATAGACAGAATGATACAGCAAACATGGCAACAAGTTAAACTTGGTGGATCTGGGTATCTGGGGGGTAAGGGTATGTTGGAGGTCTCTGTATGGGGTTTGCATTATTTTTGTAACTGCAAGTTTGAATGTATTTCAAAATAAAAAGTTTAAGGAAAAAGAAAAAGTAATAGCGACCTGACTTGTGTTACTTATCTTTCTCACACTCGTTGCCCGACTTAAATATTAAGAGAGTCACAGTTTTTCTGCATTCCTCCTTTAAGGATAGCAAGACTCCACTAGTCTATATACCACTTTGGTTAACAATTCCAAGAATTTGGAAGGTCTTTTAGCAGTGAAAGAAACACCTGTCTTAATGATCAGAGTTTACCGTTATTAAAGTGGTTAAGGAGCTATCCTCGGAACATGAGTTTAGACTTGGTTATAAAGTAAAATTTCAAAGCAGAAGAGGCACACCCAAATGCTCCAAAAACAGAGGAAGACGACAAAAATATCTGCAAAATTATAAATGGTGTGGCACCATTTCATTCAGAAGTTAAAGGCCTTAAACGACATGAGGCCCCATATTAAGAGAGTCCAGTATCTGATGCTCCTGAGTCACCACTGCTTATTAACCAAAAGGCAGAGAAGTGTGCATACTTCAGTTGAAGAGCATTTTAATAAAAATAGTTAAATTGAAACAGGCCTGTAACCTCTGCTATGCCAAAAACAAATTGGCACCATTAATTTCTAATAATAATAAATAAAAATGAATGACATAATTTTGTTTTCCTAAAGCACAGACCAAACTGCTACCTTGTATTCTTATCAGGGAATACTGCTCATGCACCACACGTTATTAAGTCACATTTTGTGGTTTTGCAGATATTTGCATCTATACCCAGGTAATTCCTGTCTATACTGAGACCACTGATAGATTTGATTCATTAATGACTTGTGAACACTTCACTGATTTTTTTTAGCAACCACTCTTGAATGCATCTTGCATGAGTTTTCAGCACCAACTATTCATTTCCTAAGTAGATACCTTAGGAAATATAATTGATATTTTATCTTAGAGGATAAGAACTAAAAGACTTTATAGACTTATAAAGGAATCCAGCCTTTAAAATCCAGAGATTTAACACACATACACACACATTTTAATTATTCTATTTTGAGGATGTTACTTCAGCCAATTGAAAAATGGAGTCAGGAGATCTTTGATGTTTACTAGTGGACTAAATCTCTTATCTAAAGCCAAGCAGTATGGCATCTATGAAAAGTTAAATAAAATCTAAGTCGGGCAGTTAATTTACAGCATCATCAGAGCTCTCAAAGTTTTCTCTAGGCAGAGACTTCTTCAACAGACTAAACTTCTCCCAAAAAACTTAACCCCATTTCCACTGACTCTGTCTTTATTGGTGGTAAAGAATAATGGGTCACTATCTTTTTCAAATGTCAGACCTAAAAGGACCCCTAAAGATACCTAGGTCAGCAAGACTATAGGATACAAGATTAACATGCAAAAGAGAGTCCCATTTCTATATACTAAGAACGAATATGTGGAATCAGAAATTAAGAACATAAAACCACTTACAATCACTCCAAAAAAAAAAAATGAGATAGGTCTAACAAAAACATACACGGGATCAGTATCCTGAAAAATTATAAAATGCTGATGAAAGAAATACATAAATAAATGAAAATATCAGAGTTAATGGAATGGAAGACCAACACACTTAATATGTCAGTTCTCCCCAAACTGATCTATCTATAGGTTTAATGTAATCAAAATCCCAGCAAGTTTTTAAATAGGCACAGACAAGTTTATTCTAAAATTTATGTGAAAAGGTACAGGACCTAGAACAGATAAAACACTTTGGACAAAGAATAAAGCCACTCTACCTGATATTAAGGCTTACTTTATAATTACTCTGTTGTATTTATAATATTGTCTGGTATTAGCAGAAGGACTGATACATAGATCAATAGAAAGAACAAAAAACCCAGGAACAGACCCACACAAATATGTCCAATGATTTCTGTCAAAAGCGGAAAAGCAATTCAATGGAAGAAAGACTTTAACAAATGGTGCTGGAGCAATTGGACATCCAGAGGCAAAAACATGAAATTCAACCTAAACCTTACACCTTAGACAAAAATTGACTAAAACCACAGTTCTGGTGGGAATGTAAAATTGTGCAGCCATTCTAGAAAGTGCATGGTAATGCACATGCACTTACCAGAAAACTCAGCAACTGTACTCCTTGGGCTTTTACCCCAAAGAAATGAAAATTTATAAAATTTATATTCACACAAAAAATATTCACATACATGAATATTCACAACACCTTTATTCACAATTCAAAAGCTTTACTCGAAAACAGGAAACAACCCAAATGTCCCTGAATAGGAAATGGTTAAACAAATTGTGGTATAGCCATACTATGGAATACTACTCAGCAATAAAAAGGGATGAACTATTGATACTCAACTCATAGCTTGGATGGATCTCAAGGGAATGAGTCTGCATTTTTTAAAAAGCCAATCTCAAAAAAGATTGCATACTGTATGATTCCATTAATATGACATTCTCAAAATGACAAAATTACAGAAAAGATATATAAAAGATTAATGGCTGCCAGGAGTTCAGAATGGAGGGGTGGGAAGAAATAGCTATGGCTATAAAAGGTCAACTTAAGGGACCTTAATAACACACACACACACACAAGTACATGTAAAACCGGTGAAATCTAAATACAGCCTTTGAATTATATCAATGTCAATTTCCTGGTTGTGATATTACACTAAAGTTATACAAGACATGACAAGTGGATGAAGGATATATGAGATCTCTCTGTATTATTTTTCACAATCACATGTAGATCTACAATTATCTCAAAATAAAAGCTTTTTAAAAAGCTAATAAAAAGGTTTAAAAAGATACTTAGTCTAGTCAGTCTAATCACCACCATTTTTCAGATGAATAAAGGCACCAGCAGTAAAGGAATTGGCTTGACATTACATTATTAGTTAAGAGTTATACCAGAAATAAGATTCAGCTTTCTGAATTTCCAAAAACAGTGGTTTTCTTCCATTATGCCATAGTTTTTAACACAAACAATAAATTACCATTACTGTTCCAGCCCATGCTTTTATTTAAAAAAATTAAGAAACCAAAAATTTCAAGTAGCCAAAAATTTAATTGAGGACACCCTCTTCTCTAGTTGAGAGTGATATGAAGGAAATTATTAAGTACTAAGTTTAAACACTGTGTGCTTCTAACTTAAATATATAAGAATTCAGAGAAAAAAAAGGCACCAGAGGGAGCAGACGTGGCTCAAGCAGCTGAGTGCCCGCCTCCCACATGGGAGGTCCCAGGTTCAGTTCCCAGTGCCTCCTGAAGATGACAAACAGACAACGAGCCGACATCAAGCAAAAACAACAAGCAGACAATGAGCAAAAACAAAATGAGCAGGAAGCACACGTGTCTCAAGCAGTTGAGCACCCGCCTCCCACACAAGAGGTCACAGGTTGAGTTCCCAGTGCCTCCTAAAGGAAAAAAAAAAAAAAACCAAACAGACAATGAGCAGACAACGAGCAAAAACAACAAACAAACAGATGAGGGATCCATGGGGAAGCACCAGACTCCCGTCAGGCACACAATAGTAATACAACATCTGAACAAATCCAAGGCAAATAATTTCTTTTATATGGAATAACCCATATAAGTACCTTCTTATCCAGGTTGGGTCCAGATTTAACTCCAAATATATCCTATGCTTAAGACAACCTTTTATGGGTAGAAGGTTGAACACTAAAGGCGATGTACAACTAATGGTTACCGGACACTATTATGCTTCCCCCCAGTGGCAAGCACAGCAATGCAAAACATCCCAGTAAAGATACAGGTCCTTTTCTTCACAGAAATAAGCCAAAGACAACACATCAAGCCAATCTACGGTGAAATTTTATTTCCCTCTACACTTACATTCATTACTATTGTAATCTGTGACTCAAAGGTGACAAAAATGCATTGCTGTAATACTCAGTTCCATCTGAAGAGTATAAACTTTGCAACTCAACACAGTAAGAGGACTGGGAGAGCTGTGCTCTGCACACAGGGCTGACTCAGCTGCCACTACAGTGAGCTCCAGTAATCAAGAGCATCATCTGGATTCTTGCAATGATACTGGGTTTTCAGGCTTGTTCTCCTGGCTCTGAAGATGTTGCATTTTTAAGGTTTGAGATTTGAGATTAAACCTTCATGATAGTTTTTTGCTGTTGGTGTTTTTTGTTTGTTTTTTACGTAGGGAGTTTGTTGTGTAGCTTACATGGTTACTGAAATATGCTTCTATTAGAATTGATTTTTTTTTTTTTTATGGCTCCCAATAAAATACTTGCTTTTTCCTGCGCTTGGAGCATAATATTGGAATTCCATTAACTTTGTTGTTTTACTATATGTTGTGTATCAGTTTTTCCTGAAATATTTTATTGTATTCATATGCAGTGGTAAGTTTTTTTAAGAACTGCACTCAAATTTATTGTAGTGCTGCTGGTTTTGTACATTTATATCTGCTTTTCCGACACGTACAGTATAGAAATTAATTTCTAAGCGCTTTATATTGTGGCTCACTTTTTAATTATAGTCCTATTATTTGTTTTATATCACATGCATGGTGTGGGATTAAATTCACCAGAAACTTGTCTGTCGTTTCCCACTCTCCTAGAAGTCTCCAAAACCAAAATTGCACTGTTTGCACATTGGGTTTTTATAACTTATTATTTCAGTATTTATATGACCAGCACTTTAAAATCATTCCTAATTCATGCATGGGATTAAAAGTACTTAATTTCTCCGCCCCCTCCCCCAAAAAAAACCTTCCTTATAAAATAGAAATGCATTTCATGAATGCATGACACCGGCACAGCAAGGGGCAAATATAGCAGGTTGATGTGGTTCTAGCACTAATGTCTTGTCTCCCACTGCCTCCAATGCACTTTCTGTTCACGAAGCTGCCTTCAGTGCCCTGGTCTCTGCACTCACTACATGTTTTTATTTTGGTTTGCTTTGTTTGCTGCCTACATGGACATTCACGGCATTCTCCACTTACAATCTCTTTTAGGCCTTTAGACTCAGTTCTAATGTCATTTACTCCAAAACCTTTGTGGACTCCCCTAAACAATTAATGTTCCTATTTCTGTGTTGTGCTCCCAGAACACTTTAGAATTTGTTATTTACAGAACTCAGAAGGCTGTACTGTAAATATCAGGGTTGGGGAATTATTTTGTTTTTGGCAAACAGAAGCCAGTCTATTTTCATGGTCTGGGGAAAAGGCATCAGCACACTACAAAGTTGGGGGCTTCATTTTATTGCAGCCGACCCAGGCAGGGGCCTCTGGACTCCCCTTTTGAGAACAAGGACTGAGAGAGGAAATCTGTGATCTTTCAAAATGCTGTATGTTAGGCACATGAGGGGTGGGACTTAATTTGCTGGTGGGGGAATCTAGCTGGCGATTCCACTTAGAGAACAGCTAAGAAAGGAATCCAGTGCTCTCAGCAAGTAAGGACCTCTTGAAAAAGCACACTAGATGTTAAATGTCCAGCATACTTTGGACACTAAGGTTAGAATTCCATCTCTTTGACCTTTAAGATCTATAGCTGGGGAAAAAAAGGCCAGAGAATGCAATAGACAACTACTGGGAATGAATGAAATTTGGGGGGGATATGCTCCCATATTCTTGTGATATAAAAATAAAGGCACTGTAGTACCATCAACATTAGTGCAGACAGACCATACAAATCCATTTTTAATAAAGGAAGTTTCTATCCCTTTGACTAAAAAAACTTTAATCATTTTTATACAAATTTTTCTAACATGTATTGGTTGCTTTCCTGCCTCCCTATTTAGCATAATAAACATTTTCTTGAAGGTAAAGGGTTATCATTGTGGAAATGTTATTAAACTGTAACATAGAGTGATAAGCCCTCAGAAGCTGTATGGATCCAGAGTGCTGTAATTTCTCATTCCATATGTCTGCTTTATAGATTTTAAATACATTTTCCATTTCCTCCATCAACAGCAGTTTCAAGATGTTGCTTTCAGGACACCGACTGTTAGCAAACAATTTACCCTCTTCCTGCTAATTCCAAACTTTCAATTTGTTGTGGGCCAGGAAACCACATATCCACATATATTGGGACTTGGTTTTAAGTGAGAGTGCATAGGGCAGTGGACTGAGAACTCCGAGAAAGAATCGTTTCTATCTTTAAGCCCTCAAAGCATCTAGCACAGTGTCCTGCATATCTAAGCAGTAAGCAAATGTTTTCTGATTTGAATTAGCAAGTAAGTGAGCGGTATTTTTCATCTGTTTTGGCTCTTTAAGCATGCGTAGCTTACTCTTCTGTTTTAACATGGGTCACAAAGAATAGTGTCTGCCAGATAAGTGACCTTCATTTCAATGGCATCGCTTTTGTGGTGGAAGAATATACCCAGCGAGGAGAAGGGAGGGTGGCCATCTGTTAAAGATGGGTGGGATTCTAGATAATGATTAGAATTCCTTCATTTTCTTTTTTTAAATTAGAGTTCTTTTACTTTTTATTAGAGTTCCTTCTTTTTTCCCATCAGGTTTTTTAACTGTTCTACAAATACTGCTTCTATAATAAGAAAAAAAGTTACATAAAGTCAAGATTATTTTAGCAGTTCTGTAGAAAACAGACTTAAATGACAGGAATGGAGGCAAAAAGTAATAAGGATACTATAGGAATCAAGAGAGATTCATTATTGGGGAAGAAAAAGTATGGTGGAAAAAAAAATAAAAGGACTTGGCACTCGATGAGACACAGGGGGAAAGGATGATACAGGACAGCTTCAGAGAGTGTTTATACAGTGGGCATTCTTACCGTGTTCTTTTACTTTCTCCTCATTTAATCATTTATCAGGCACCCACTACTATACAGGTGCTTTATTGGGTGCTGGCACCACTAATAATAACGGAGAAAACAAGAATCATTGGGGTGATTTTTCGGGCGATAGAGGGGAAACAATGGCGATGACCTGGATGTCCCTGGGAAACAAGGTGTGTGTCACTAGTTGACGTGCGTAAGCGGAAGACTAAAGAAAGAATGAATCATAGTAGAAGATGCCAACATCAAAGTCTTCTATAAATATACAGCAGGTGAGATAAAGACAGGCGGAAAAATCTGAAAGTATTTAATGTCTCAGGATTATGACCCCAGGGATGAGTAGCATTAAAATGGAAAGGATAAGGGCAGAGAAAAAGTAGAAGCAACAATGAAAATTAGGAATGAGCTCTTCTGAGAAAAGAGGAGAAAGAGAGATTGAAATGCTAGTACCAGCTCCACTACTAATTTATTGTGTGATCTTAACAGGCACTTACCCTCTATGGCCAGTTTCCTCATGATAAAACTGAAACTAATACTGACTGCCAGGCGTATTAGAAGAAATACACAATATACTGTATGTGAATTGACTCTAAACAGTACAAAGCACTGCAAAACTTTGAACTGTAATCAATGTTTTGCAGTCACAAAGCCAAGGTAAAAGGAAGGATGAAAGTATTTATTTTCCATTACATAGTTACTTTTTTAAAAAAGTAACATCTTCTCTCCAGAGTGATATGCTCCCAGTCCTATATTTTTCTCTACTTCTACTCCTATCAACCATACCAACTTTTTAAAAAGGACACACCAAAAATACTCAGCAAAGCAAGATTTTATAGGGACTGCCTGAGCAGGGCCCCTCCTTCTAACTTACTGGCACTGCACTTCTGCGAGAGGAGATAATTAGAGAAACCTAACTTTGACACGGGTATCATATTCTGAAAAAACTAATTTTCTTTCTTAAAAAAGACAACATTAAAATGGCATTTCTTTAAATAGCTACAATTCCATTTCTCTTTAGAGCAAACTAAAATTGGAGTATCTACTACTACATGAAACCAGCCACTAAGGTTAAATTTAAAATCCTGCTGAGGTCTATCCGATGGGCTCTCTGTAGACCCACATCGTTGGAAACGCCTCAGAGAGGAATGTTGTGGTTCCGCTTTGCTCACAAAACTATTTGTTAGATCTGTGAGAGGGAACTACAAGACAGATCATTGCTAAAAGTATGAAAGACCTAATAGTTCATTTTTAAAAATCCTGTAGATATTGGCATGTCCCACAGGTCTCCATGCATCTTGAGTGTGGTAACAGGAGTGAATGAGATCAAGCTATGATGAGGTTGTCCGAAATTTTGAACCATGCAAGTCCACCAATTTATTCTAAAGGACCTAAAATGAATAACTTGAAGAAATTAGGATCCAAGAATTCTAATGAATAGGCGGAGAGTTTCTGAAGCATAACATCAGTTTGCCCATACAAGTAGAGATGAAAAGAAGCCCATTTAAAAAACAGAGCTCACATAAGGAAGTTGGCTCCAGAACCCATTCCTGGATATAACCTTTATATTCTGGTGACTGGAAACAGCTGTGGATTCTTTTTAAGAGGGCTATCGAAGATAAATCTTGTTTCATTGTTTCAAGCTTCAGAGGAACTAAGTTTGACTTTGATAATTAAGCAGTGGAATGATCACACGTTTAATTCTGTAAATAAAAAATTTATTAATTTAATTTGCTACACATAATAAAAATACTTTTTACACTGTTAAAAAAAAAAAAAAAAAAAAAAAAGGAAGAACAAGAGTCAGCAAATGAGTTTAGATTGGTTTTGCAACTCTGTCATGTAGCCTTGGGCAAAATATTAACCACTGCCTGGTTTCTACGTTTGTAAAATGAAAACTATAAATGAGTCCTGTACTTAGACTATCCTTGCAGTTGTCAGATCACATCTGTTTACTATTTTTCCCACAAGTCTGAATGTTCCATGAGGACTGAATGGTCCACATCTTCCTTGTTCAATAGTACATTTCCTGTGCCCAGGAAAGTGGCTGGTACAGAGTAGGCACTCAATGAATGAAATGCCTTGATATCCACAGATAAAAATGATAGCAAAAGGGAAGCAGATGTTGCTCAAGTGATTAGGCTCCTGTCTACCATATGGAGGGTCCCGGTTTTGGTTCTCAGGGCCTCCTGGTGAAGGTGAGCTGGCCCGCGCAGAGAGCTGACACAACAAGATAAAACAACAACAACAAAAAGAAATACAGAGGAAAGACAATGAGAGACACAACAAACCAGGGAGCTAAGGTGGCTCGAGAGACTGAGTGCCTCTCTCCCATGCCGGAAGGTCCCAGGATCGGTTCCTGGTGCCTCCTACAGAGAGAAGAGGAGAAGACAAGCAGACACAGAAGAACACGCAGCGAATGGACAAAGAGAGCAAACAGCAAGCACAAGTGGGTGGGTGGGGGTGGGGGGATGTGAAATAAATAAACTAAATCTTTAAAAAAAAAAGATAGCAAAGGAAATTTATTTAATGGTGTCTTTGGGTGAGCATAAATTTTGATGAAGTCTAATTTATCAATTTTTCTGGGACTTATCTAAAAAAATTTTGAATACCCTAAGGCAGCAAAGACATCTTTCAGTGTTTACAGGTTTCACTTTTACATTTACATCTATGATTCATTTTGAATTAATTTTTGTGTATGGTGTAGTTGAGGTTCTCCCCCTCACCCCCCACCTGACATGGATGGTCTTTTCAGGACTATTTGTTGAAAAGATATAATTTCTTTAGTGCCTTTGTTGAACTATATCCATGAAGGCTGGTTTTGGGTTCTCCATTTTGTTGCATGAATCTATCTACACCAGTAGCACATTGTCTTAATTATTCTAGCTTTATAGTAGGATTGTAAAGTAAGCAAGCTTTATAGCAAGTAGAGTATATCCTCCAATTTAGTTCTTAATTTTCAAAACTGTTTTGACTATTATAGGTATTTTGCATTTCAATATACATTTTAGATTAGCTTGTCAATTTCTCCAAAAACTCTACTGAGATTTTGATTGAGATTGTGTTTAATATACAAATCAATTTGGGGATAACATCTTTAAAATATTGAATTTTCTACTTGGTGAACATGGCATTATATCAATTCATCTATTTAGGTCTTAATTTTTCTCACTAATTTTTTGTAGGTTTCACATATTGTTTTTAGTACATCTTTCATTAATTTTACCCTCAAGTGTTTAATTTTTATGCTATTGTAAGTGGCATTTTATTGCATCTCCCAAATACAATATATGGAATTGATTTTTGTAAACTGACCTTGTATTGTATGACACTGCTAAGTTTATTAGTTTTAGCAGTTTTGTTGATTCTTTAGGATTTTCTTTGTATGTGACCTTGTCATCTGAATAGAGACAGTTTTACTTCTTTTCTAAATATTTAGATGATCATTTGGCTTTTCCCTTTCAATCTATTAATACAGTGAATCATACTAATTGAATTTTGAGTATTTACCTAATCTTGCATTCCTAGAAGAAAAGAATCCTTGGTCATGGTATATTATACCTTTTTATATAGCCAGATTTGATTTGCTAATATATTGTTTAGTATTTTTGTGTCTATAATGTTCATCTGTAATGTCATTGTATGGTTTTAGTATCGGAGTTATGTTGTCCTCATGAAATTTGTTGGGACAATCCTATCTTCCCGTTTTTTTTTTTAGTAAAGGTTTTTGCAAGATTGATACTTCTTCCTGAAGTATCTGATAGATTTCACTGGTGAAGTCACCCAGGTGTGGAGTTTTCTATGTGCAAAGGTTTGGAATTATAAATGCAATTTCTTTAACAGATAGTGGATTATTCAGCTATCCTATTATCTTGTGGTCAGTTTTTGTTGATTTATATATTTTAAGAGATTTTCCCATTTCATCCAAGTTGTTAAATTTACTGACATAAAGTAGTTCAAAATATGTCCTTATTATCCTTTTAAAGTCTGTAGGATCTGCCGTTATGTCTTCTCTTTTATTCTTGATATTGGCAATTGATGTTTTCTCTCCCTTTTAAAATCAGTCTAGCTAGGGTTTATCAATTTTATTGATCTTTTCAAAGAATCGGCTTTTGTTTTCATAGATTTTCTCTATTGTTTGTCTGCTTTCTTTTATTGATTTCCCAGGGTATCTTTATTTCGTTATTCTTTTTCTAGCTGCTTTTGATGAAAGACTAGATCATTGATTTTTTAAAATCTATACATTTCATTCTAATCTTTTACAAACTTTGATATAAAGTATTTTCATTTTCAATCAGTTAGAGCTATTTTCTAATTTCCCTTGTGATTTCTTTATCCTGTTATTTAGAAGAATCTTTGGTTGTTTTTCAAATAGTTGAACATCAAATATTTTAACTGTCAGATATTTTAATTACAAACAAGCTAACTTTCTGTTATAATTTTTAATTTAATTTCATTGTATTAAGAGACTATACCTTGTATGATTTCAATCCTTTGAAATTTACTGAGATTTATTTCCTCCTAACATACAGTCTATCTTGGTAAATGTTCATTTTGCACTTGAAAAGAATGTTTATTCTGCAATTGTACAGTGTAGTGTTCTATACATGCAGTTAGGTTAAGTTGGTTGTCAGTATTCAAATGCTCTACTTTTTTTTTTTTTTTTTTGTCTACCAATTCTATCGATAATTGGGAATAATGTAAAATAACCAACTATACTTGTGGATTTCTGTATTTTTTTCTTTGATTCTGTTTTTGCTTCATATATTTTGAAGCTTTATTATAAAGTATATAAATACTTAGGATCATTATGTCTTCTTGATAAAATAACTTATTTTATCATTATGAAATCCCTCTTTATCTCTAATTATAAGTTTTAGGTCTTAGGGTAAAAGAGTGGCTGGATAAGGAAGTTGTTTTACCTTCCAACAGTGATATATAAGATTTCTTGTGCTGAAGTGGAAAGAGAAAGCATGAGACAAAATTGTGGAAGGGAATTTCTCACGGGTAAGTCAGAGAATTTTTTTCCGTCTTGTCTCTTCCATAGTCCACTATTAGTACAGGGTTCTAGGAACTACCTAAATAATAGGTTATGATACTGAGAAGGGATGTTGGAGTAACAGCTGCAGGCCTGCTGCCCCTAGAGCTCACTCCCATGCCATTCTGTCCTGTTACAATTTTATAGGTCTCCCTTGGAGACCCTTAACTTGTGTCATGCTTCTCCCAGGATGCCAATAGTACTAGCTATGTATGAATGATGTTTATGTGTATTTTAAATTTTTCATTATTTTTCTTCATATAAATAATTTGATTATGAATTTTTACATATTTTCATCTGAGAGGCCCTCATTCTGCACTGTGTTCTCAGGTACAAGAGCAATTTCAGGGATAAGTCAGCAGCAGCTCCAGCTCTGCAGAACAGGAATAATTTTACCCCAAAGCACAACTTTGACTTTACCTCTTTCTACTAGATAATTGGAAATGAACCTGAACAGGATGATGGTACAGAGAGGTTATAAAAGGTCAGAGTAGGTGAAAGAGTCAGAGTGGAAATAAGGAAAGTGAGGCTCACACACATATATATAATTAAAGACTCCTGATCCAAATCTCTAATCCTGGGACACTGGCTCACTTTTCACATGAGATCCTCTTTAATTGGATCAGGCTGTTTATGATGCACAAAGGTAGGGGTGTGTGTGTGTGTGTGTGTATGTGTGCGTGCGCATGTGCATGCCTGCATATGTAGACTTTCAAGATAGAGTGGGGTAAGCAAGATTTTAAGAATGAAACTTCTGTACACCTCCGATGCTCCCTGAGGATATATGTTTGGAGCAAAAACTATAAACCACATCTTGTCAAAACCTATAAAATTGTGCAGTGCAACGTGTAAATATAATATAAACTATAATCCATGGTTAGTAGCAATGCTTCAATATGCATTTATCAATTGTAAGAAATGTACCACACTAATGAAAGATATTGTTAATAGGGGAACGTGGGAGGGGGAGTAGGTGAGGTATATGGGAATCCCCTATATTTTTGATGTACCATTTATGTAATCTAAAGCTTCTTTAAAAATAAAAAATTAACTAAAAAAAAAAAAAAAATTTTACTGTTCCTGCTTGGCTTCCAGATGGACCACTGGACAAAAGCTTCTTTGTGGTGCCAGGGCCAGTATCTCCTGCTGCAGTGGTGATAACAGTATCATGGTAGCTAATAGAGAAAAGATGATTTCATTTACAATGTGTGAGACTGATACAAACATACCTCACTGACAAGTGTCTTTGTGTTGAGAGAGGGCAAATGTAATAGAATGCATTAGATGATGCGTGCCTGATCCTGGTTGCGCAATCTTCCTCAAATCATGTCCCCCTCTAGTTTCTGGATTTGTCTGGGCTTCATGATCTTCACACACTGCTGGTTTGGTGATACCATGTGTCCTAATTTGTGCAAAAGTAATGTGTTAGTCTTTCTCCATGTTGTTTTAGGGTATTTATTGTTTACAAACTTTTTTGTATTTAGAGAAAAATAACCAAACCATCTCTTTCAAAAGATTCTGTTCAGGCAAAAGGATTTGAAATATAAGCTTTAGCACCCTTCTCAAAGTGGGGGGTTTTACCCATTCTTTCATCCATTCCTTTCCTTAGTTCCTATTTTGGACAAGATCCCCTCTTCTAAAAGCTGATCCCTGTCCTACCCTTAGCCAAAACAGCAATAAGACGCGCATATATTTAATTCTCGGGGTGGTTTTAAATACTAAAAGACTTATATAAAAACCCAAATAAACCAGGAACTACCTAGCCCTCATTTCTAACCTATATCCCCTCTGGCTGAAGTTGATTTATTATTGTGTCCATGCCAAACACTTAAGACTGCTAGATGTGTGTGAACCAAGTCTGTTTACTATTCTCTAATCCTAGGGCAAAGAGAAGGGAAGGGGAGGGATTAGAAGGAGGGGCTTCCACACAGAGACTTGAAGTGACTGTGAAATACACTTAGGAACTCTGGCTGATGCAAGAAATCTATGTCAAAGTGCCCACAAGATTATTTAATAGGATGTAGACTGGATAAAATTCAAGTCTATATTCATTGCTAGAAACCAAAGCTTTGTCTTGAATTTACAGAAAGGATGTTAGGGAGGAAGGAAAAGCAAGGACTTGGCTGTGTCCTATCTTATTTCTTTCCCCTCATTTCCACACTGCAGGAGCTTGAACTTTTTTGGTTATATACCCCATCACTGGAGTATATTTATTGGGTGATTAATTTTTCTGTACAGATTGTTCTTTTCCCTTGCTTCTCCTAATGTTTTCTAACATGTTAATCTTCTCCCTCCTCCCTTCTTTATCCATGGAAAAAAAAACCCACAATGAATGAATAAAGACTTATTGGTACTGAAAAGTAAAATATTGGTAAAGTTCCATGCAAGAGAATATAGAGCAGTGACTGCTAATTGGCACAGGGTTTATTTTGGAGTGATGAAAATGTTCTAAAATTAGGTTATGGCAATGGTTGCACAACTCTGTGAATGTACTGAAAACACTGAATTGTATACTTTAAAGGGGGAAGGTACATGGCATGTGAATTATATTGCAATAAAACTGTTACAGAGAGACAGAGGAGATAGGTAAATTGGATGGATGGATGGATGGATGGATGGATGGATGGATGGACGGATGAATGAGGAGCATTACATCTCAAATACTCCAGAACTCAGTCCTAGGCCATGTTCCCTCCTCTACCTGTAGTATCTCCCCAGGTGATCCCACCTATACCAGCACTTTAAATATTGTCTATGTGTCTGTCACTTCTGAATTTCTGTCTCCAGCTGTGTCTTCACCGAGCTCCAGATGTTTGACATCTCCATTTGGAGCTCTAATAGGCATCTCAAACTTAACACAGCTAAGACAGAACTCTAGATTCCCTTCCCCAACCAGAATCTTTTCTTCCTCTGTACACTGCCATCTCAGTAATACACCACATCCACAAATCTTACTATTTCTCTTCAACTAGAATGTGAGCGGGACTCTATTTGAGTCTTGTTCTCTCCTGTGTCCTTGGAGCTGACAAAGAGTAGGAGTTCAGCAAATATTTTTTGAGTGAAATATTCATGGGACTGTAGTCAAATCAGAATACATTAAAAAAAAAAAAAAAAAAAAAACACAATCAAAATATTAGCTTGTCACTGAATTTAACCAAGATCTTTACCTCAATTTTCACATATAAATATAGATAATTTCCCAACAATGAAAGCGACATCATTTCTATTCTGATTTTAAAAGTAAAAATAATTTTCCCAAATAACCTCTGTGCTATAGTGCAAGAAAAACCTAACTCCTATGGGGAGTTGAGAGAAAGACCTATATGAATAGAGCTCTCTTTCAGAAGAAGAATAAAGAGCTAAAAGAATTGCTGTCACCCAACAGACTGCTAAAAGCACATTTTCAGAACCACTTAAGTACCCATCAAACACTTGTGTAACAAGAAATGCAAAAGCAGTCCCTGCTCTATTTTCATAAACCCTACCCAGAGTCACTTCAAACCTTCAAGTAGACCTCTCTTACTGCCAACCATCCCTTTCCCACCCTAAGATGTGAAAGTGGTCAGTGCTTACAAAGGTTCAGTCATCCGTCTCCCCCCCTTTTATGAGACAATTTTGACTGCAACTAATATATGATGAAAAAAAGACTACTCTCCTTTCAGATTTATCCACATATTCATTTTTTAAAAGTTCTAAGATCCTTATTCTAATATTTCCACTATTTTTAAAATATTTTGTTAGACAAGTTTGCATTGTGTATGAACCTGCTAATTGAAAAATTTTTAAATCTTACATTTAAAAAGATTTTTTTTTTCAAATTAAACTTTGGGTTCTAATCCAAATGAATATGTATTAGGGAAGTATGGTCTTCAGTAAGTAATTTCAGCTTACTCATAAAGCATGCACAAGATACATGAAAGCATTTATGGCAACATGAAAACTGTATTTCACATTGTTTTAATTTATAACTTGCTCCAAAATAAAGTCTCTTTTTCCCTTAAATTTCCATTGTTGCTTAGGTACCAATTCCAATTAATTAATTTTAAATTCTTATTAGATAAGTTGTGAGCTTACGAAACAATCATGCATAATGTATAGAATTCCCATACATCACCCCACCACCCACACCTTGCATTGTTGTGGAATATTCATTTCAAATTATGAAAGAACATGATCGAAATATTACTACTAATCATGGCCCAAAGCTTACATTTTGGTATATTTTTTTCCATAAACCACCCTATTAATAACACCATGTATTGTATTGTACATTTGTCATAATTCATGAGAGAACACTCTCATATTTGTATTGTATCCAATTACTTTGTAAATCTGTTGGTCCCAACTGTTTCCTGAAGTGTTTCATAAATATGTCATTTGATTTAAGATTATCTTATATTTCTTTTCACAGAAACTGCACTATTCTTCTCCGAGGCTTATTTTCCACATCTATAAAATGGGAATAATAATATCCATCTCCCAAAGTTATCATGAGGGTCAAATGAAGTTAGCAATAAAGGCCCTCTAATAAACTAGAAAGCATGACATGTTGGGTAACGCTGAAGTAAAGGATGACCAATATCCCATAAAGATTCTGATACGAGGTATTCGGTATGGACAGTGCTTAACCCCTTTATCTGAAACAGTCACACTATTATTGACATCAAGTGTTAATCCTAGCATCCTAGTCAATTTACATGTTCTTTCATTAAGGCTGTTCTGATATTTTCAATCTTTTTTTCTTTTAAAATGTGTAAAACATTATTAAATATATTTTCCTGGGTATAAACACATTCTGGTTTCCTGCTCCACTGGCACCTGTGATTCTGTCAGGATAGCACTTCTCACATCTGCCTATTTCCCCCATTAGACCATCACAGAACCCAGATTATCAGAAAGGCAGCATGCTCTACCAGTTTTTAAAACTTCACACACAAGAATGGTATTCACAAATACACAAGTGAAAAATTACTCCATAAATAACTTTTTAAAAAAACTTGATATTGAAAAAATTAGCTTTATGAGGAAAAATATTTTCAAGCTTGGATAACCCACTAACAACACTATAACCCTTCTCTGTATTTGTGAGATTTGCTTGACAATTTCTTTAAAAATGCAGTTTTAGTTACTAATACCAAATTCTATGCCACTTCTCTATGGCTTCCCTATTTAGAAAAGTAATCACAAACCAGTAAAATCAGTATTTCCCAAACGTATTCCAAGGTATAGACACTCCAGAAAAAAAATACCTCTGTAGTCAAATAAATATGTAAAATGCCACGACTCTCTTTACCCCCTTAGGTGTTTATATTAGTATTCCAACTTTCTGTTTGAAATCTTTTATAACTAAAAAAATATGTATCGATACTTTAAACTTTATATAACCTGGAATTTCCCAAAGTTGTTAAACACAAAATCCTTTTCTCACCATCCTGGACATTTCCCTAATAGCAGAAGGCAGGTAGGTACGAAAGTTTAGAGGTGCATTTTGGGACACCTATCCCCACCTACCCAAAAAAACAAAGAATGGCTCCTTCACTAAACAAAAGTACAACAGGGCAAAGACAGGGTGGGAGAGGCAAACCCACACCTCAGAGGTTCCCAGTCACGTTGACTTGGAAAGGTGTCATCATGGTATTTCCACAGCAGCTTTTACCAATACATATTCAATGTGTGTGTGACAAGTCTTTCCCCCCTCCTTTTGGATAGTTGCCAGGTATTCTCTAATACAAGAGCTACTGATCTGGACCGACTGATAAACATAGGAGATAAAATATCTCTGTCCTCTTTGCACACATAGATTAATGGTTTGCAGCTTCCTAAGCAGAAAGGGGAGATTAAAGCTCACCCCACATTAGGATGGAATCCACAGAGTTCAGATGAACTAAGTCACTTCAGAAAGCAGCTCTCTGAAACATCCCAGTAGCATGGAACGGGGAGGATGTTGTAATAGTCAAAACAACTATGTATTTTGGATCTTCAAAGTTTTTTTTAAAAAAGATTCCTTTCTGAAACTACAAAGCAAACAGACTGCCACCCATGTCCAAATTTAGGAGGACTCTGGGCCTTCTTTAATATCAATAACCACTGATAGAATATTATCCCAGTTTCCTGTATGATAAAACTGAAGCATAGAGATATTAAGTAATTTGTCTAAGGTCATGCATTTAGCAAGTGGAGAAGCTAGAATTTGAACCCAGAACCTGGGTTACATCACTTCTTGATCTACAAAGAGGTAAAAGTGTGTGGGGATAGCTGGAAAGATCACTTGTTTTGATTCAAATCTGTTTCCTCCCAACTTATTAATCAGCTCTCAACAAAGATCACATTAACAGACTACATTACCTTGTCTTCAGGTTTAGTCAAATGGTATTTCAAAGACCATATCCTTTTAAAAATTGGATTTAATTTAAAATACTGGAGCATTTCTGACATCCACTTATTTTGACTACTCATCCCTAATTAGTCCAATCAGGAAGGTTTTACTTTCATTTAGGCTTTCGCTAAGACAAGAACATAAGAAAAGTTAGTAGATCACCTATAACTGTCAAGTGTAGCAATGACACAACACAATGTCAGTCTGTCCTCACAAGGCCATGTTCAGGTCCTTTTAGTACTTTATGTCTCAAGATCCTGTGGCATTCTGCAAGATGAATGAGGCCCTCACCTGTACATCACTACAAAGTTCTTATCCTAAAATTACAGATTCTCCTTCAAAACTTTCCAATCAACCCTGTTTCTCCTACATAGAAATAGTAACACTGGATTTCCCAAAGCAGTATGTTCAGTGAAGTATAAGAATTTAATCACTCTAATTCCACTACACATATCTCAGCGTTATATTCTGTTCCATTTTATCCAGTAAATAAGAACTAAGGCCATTTGCCAAATTCAGTGATCTGAACTCATCCTTAGTCTAGCTACCGAGGAAGGTATCCTGGCCAGACCATATAACTTTCAAACACATTGTTTGGTAACAATCGTTTTAGGGCAGGGGTTCTTAACCTTTTCTGTTCCACAGACCCCTTTGCCAGTCAGGTGAAAACCACCGACCCCTTACTAAGTCCACACTATACTGTGTATTATTTAATAAATATATCACACCAACATGTCCCCACAAGAATACTGATTTTTTTAAATTTTCAATTCAAGCTCACAGACCCCCTGAAATCCTTCCATGGGCCCCTTGGGGATCCGTGGACTCCTGGTTTAAAAACCCTGTTGTAGAGTATATATCAAAATTACATCCCAATTCTGGAAGCCAAGTATGGTTTCATGACAGATCTAATCACGATCTTAAGGGTAAAGAGGAAAAGGGGCTTCGAATCTCTTGGGGAAAATTTTGGCAGGATTTTGTTAGACCATGGGCTCCTTGAAAGTAGGAATCAGTCTTGCTTACTGTTGTTTCCCACTGTGGATCATGTGCCTGGCAAACAGCAGCTTCAAGAAATATCTACTCACTGAGAGAATGCATAGAAACTTGGGCAACAAACCCAAAGAAAACCAGTCCTTGTTCTGATGACATACATTTGGCTAGGACAGGTTGGTTATGAGGGTCTCCAAATATTCTCAAATATTTCAGAAGGTCTAATAGAAACCATATATTTACCATGAGATTGCATGGGACAGCAAAAGGTAAAGATCTCTTGACTTCAGCAGAGATTAAATCAAGTCACTGTGACAGGGCTGGTTATCTCACAAACAGGTAACCTTGAAGTCCCTTGAAGTGGGGGGCATATTAATCTGACAGGCAGATTTACTAATGGATAGGGTCCAGGTGATTTAAGAGGGTAAGCACACAGGCGGCCCAGACCCTCTCTGGCTCCTTCTCATTGACAGGCAAGGCTGTAAACAGATTAAGGGTACGGACTGATTTCTCACTGTTTCTCTTCTTTTCTCTAATGCTTGTGCTATATGACACTCCAAGGTAAGCAGTAGTAAGATTTTGGTGAAGGAAGAGAAGCCTCAGTCAATGGCCGATTATAAATAAATCTTCTACGCCAGTTTACTCTTAGCATCACACCAAGGAATGTGGACACTCAGCTTACAATGAAATGGACCTTGTTTCCCATTAGTTTTCATCTTTTGAGACCTCACAGAGAGGGTGACTGGCCCCGCAGGACTCCCAGTCACAGTTAAGGCCACCTCTGCCTGAGGTACTTTATGAAGGACAAGCATTCCAAAAATAGCAGTTGATAAGCAGTGAGTGGCAGATCACTTAAGAAAATTGTGACTTTCTTTCCACAAATCTAAGATGGTGACTGTAGATCATGCCTGGGCTCAAGGAACCAAAGCAGAAAGGGCCATAACTTGTGGTTGTCAGAGCAGGGTGCTAATCAAGGACCCGTCTAACTTGCTCAGCAGCCCTAGCTGGATACAGCATTTCACGGCTCAGAGTGTCCGCATCCCCACTGGGTACTGGATTACTAGATAACCTCCGTTTCCCTTTCAACTCCAGCAGTGTATGACTCAGTGAATGACAACTTTGTCTGGTATCTTAAACATATGCCTTTTGCACGAGCCAACAACACAGACCATTTGCAAGACACATACTTGCTAGCAAATTCAATCAGGAATTCAGTGTTTGCTGCACAGTCCCTGCCAAAGGCTTCTTAAAGTCATCTGATATTCAAGAGATAGTCTAATTGATATGTTAACCTTCCCTGGAGAGTTGGGCACACAGGAAGCAGATTTTATTTCGATTAATATTTATTGGGCACTGAAAGTGAGAACTTTGACATTTATCATGTCATTTAAAAGCCTTTCTTTCTGAGTTTTTCTGTAGATGAAATCTTGATAGAACTACTAGCAGTCTTTGGTGTCCAGATGTTTCCTAAACTTCTTTTACCAGTAAACTATCCGTCCATCTAGATCCTCATACCTAAACTGTTATACAATGTTTCAGAGGACAGTCCTGAGCCTTATTATATCAGCCCCCTACTGTTCTGCCTTCACTAAATAACTCATTATTGAATTCTTTCTTGTTTTGGCAGGGCCCTTGTATTTTATTAATTATTATTATTATTATTATTATTATTATTATTATTATTATAAACTCTAGTTGAAGACAATGTTTACTGTGTTAATGTTCCTTATACCAGGGCCCCAGATTGGGGGTGGGTGGGGGGCCTTACCACTACAGATAAATGTGTATACTTCCTTTGAGAAATTGGAAACAATATGATACGAAGTTTCTCATAGTTGTCTCACTTAAAGCCCAAAGCCGCATCCATTATAATAACCAAGCAACACATCGTAGATGGCTAGTAGCATATATTCTATTTGCTTAGCCATCCCAAACGCTTCTGCAAATAGATGGGAGTATAAATCCCAAATAAAGATAGGGAAATTCCAGTTTAGTGTTGAAAACATGGGCTACTGCATCAGACAACCTGGATGTTAAATCATCCTCCCCACTTGGGGCAATACAGACTCAGGTGGGCTCTCTCTCCTCCAAGTCAATATTCTCAGATGGAGCATATTAATTCCCAAGTCATAATTTCTCATGTGATCTGCCTTTGTACAAAGCATTTAGAACAGCTCCTGGCACATAATAAGTATTCAAAAATATTCATTCACAGTAATATTATGTTGGAATCCCAAATGCCATGCGTTTCATTCCCATTCTGTTACTGGTTTACACTTTGTTTCCTCCAATCTACTGGCCCATGACTTCTTCACCATTCTTCATCCACTTCCTGTCCTCACTTCTCTTAGATCCTATTGTTCGTTATAGTCACAATGATGCCATCTCACTCACTAATATGCTCCTCTCTTTCTTTCCATTGCTTACACACCTAACCTCCACTCATAAACCCCACTCCTGCTGAATTCAGCTCTCCACTTTCTCTAGAGGCGATATAGTGTAATGCTTAAGAGTGCTAGCTCTGGAGTTAGACTGCCCAGGTTTTTAACCCCTGTTCTGCCTAACAGCTCTCTTTCTTTACGTAATTTAAATAAGAGGCTTATTCCTTCGTAAAATGAGGGTAATAAAAAATACCTCACTCATGTATATGTAATGAAGTTTAAATAAGACTCTACACTTAGACTATACTGACTATAGTAAGTGCTCAATAAACATTAGCCAAGATCATTTTTATTATAATTACTTTATGTATGAGCCAATGGAATAAAATTGGGAAATCACACAACCAGACTGCTTGCACTGTAAATGTATAACCACAAACTTCAGATGGGTACTTAATACCATCTGGCAACTCTATTTCATTTCCCTAGTAAATTTGCTCTCCCACTCTTTGAAACCACTATTCCATGCTTTCAGCTCTTACTGCAAGCTTCCCTCACTCTCAGCTGACAATTTCCCTGCTGCAACATGGGGAAAAAAGAAATCATCAGACAAGTGCTGTTATTTTCTGACACCCACAATCCAAAAAACTACCTGCAACTGGACTCATTTTTTCCACCTTCTAATTCAATGAGCAAAGGGTCCTTGCTTCTCTCAAAGGCCAACCCCTCTCCTTGGGTTCCCAAGGACTTTACCTATAGCTTCAACTATAGCTTTCCCAAGGACTTTACCGCTGGAGTTATCCCTCTTCTCTCTGCATCTTCAATTCCTCCCTAAGGGACTCCCCCAATGATCCTCTGGTATTCATGCCACTGTATAACCTCCTCCTCTCAAGTGCAAGCAGAACCTGTTGCTCACTTCTAACCAACAGAATATGGCAAAATCCCCCTGTGATTACATTATATCATATGAGACTCCATCTTGCAAGCAGATCGGCTCTAGAGATTCTCTTTGCTGGCTTGATGAAGTAAGCAGCCAGCCATGTAAGGAAGTCACATGGCAAGGAACTGCAGAAGGCCTCTGGGAACTAGGAAGGCCTCTAGGAACTGAGGGCAGCCTCTAGGAATTGAGGGCAGCTTCTGGCTAAGAGCCAGTAAGAAGCCAGGGTCCTCAGTCCTACAGATGCAAGGAAATGAATTCTGCCCAACAACCTGAGCGAGCTTGGAAGTTTATTCTTCCCCAGTCTCCTCTTCAGATGAGAACTCAGCTGCCTGACACCTGACTGCAGCCTTCTGAGACCACGAGGAGAGGACCCAATTAAGACAAGCCCAGACTCTTACCCCATAGAAACTGTGAGAACTGTTTAAGCCCATAAATTTGTGACAATTTGTTACAGAGCAATTAAAAAAGAAAAAACTTATACACTCCTCCTCTACCAGATAGTTTGCATCATGCTCTAGTCTCTACACTGGAGCCTACCATTTTCCATCTTTAAAACTACCAAGACGATATCCCTTCCAGCTTCCCTGCCAATAAAATTTCTCAGAAGAGTTTTTCACACACATCACTATGTCCTCACCTCTCATTCACTACTCGGCCCATTCTGGTCACACCACTGAAACTTCTTTTGCCAAGGATACAAGTAAGTTCCATATGATCTAGTCCAAATAGATGAATCTCTATCCTTATCTTATTCAATATCCCAGTAGCATTCAATGTAGTCAGTTACTCTCCCCTTTGGGGAACCCTTTCTTCTCTTGGCTTACATTTTTCTAGTTTTCTTCTACCTATGTGGCTGCTGCTTCTCAATCATCTTGACTGGTTTTATCCAAACTTGAATGGTTCTGTGCCCCAGAGCTTGACCCAAGGCTCTCCTCTTTTCACCCACCAGCTATGCTCCCTGTCCAGTCCCCAGCTCTGAATGGCATCAACATGCTGACGACTCCCAAATTTCCCTCTCTAGCCATGACCTCTCCCTTCATGTCTATATCCTACAGCCCTAATTGCAATCTCCACTTGGACATCTAACAGTCATCTCAGACAGCATTCTAACACAAAACACTGGATTTAATACCCCCCCCCAAAAAAAAAAAAAACCTGTTGCACCCCCAGTTTTTCTAATCTCAGTAAATGGCACATATAACCAACCTTTATATCAGGGGCTCATCCTTGACTCCTCCCTTTCCTTCACTGTCCGCTTGCCTAATCCATCAGCAATTTCTCACAGGTGTATCTTCCCAACACACCCTGAATTTGTCCATGCCTCTCTAACTACTCCTCGGTCAATCTAGTCCAAGCCGCCCTCACCTCTCACTTGGACTGCAGTGTCAGTCACCTAACTAGTCTCCCTGCCTCTTCTGCTGTCCTTTGTACTCCCACAGCATGATCTTTTAAAAACAGAAGACACCTTACAGGCCTTCACTGCTTGAAACTTCCCGAAGACTTCAGTCTACTCAGTCTACACGGCTCCATATTGCTGTCTGCTAACTGCCGCTGACTGTATCCTGTACCTATAAAACTCCAGCCACTTTCACCTTTTCCTTCCTCCAACCCCCACCCCGAGACTCTTACAATTGCCATTCCTTCTGTCTGGAAAGATCTTCTCATTCTGCATGTCTCAGATTTCAGATGAAATGTTACTTCCTTAAAGAGGTCTTCCCCAAAGTATCTTTCTCTTCTTCCCCCTGATCTCTAAGATGTCATTTATCTGAACTCATAGCAT
The DNA here is from genome assembly GCA_026826555.1 of Tolypeutes matacus. NCBI lineage: Eukaryota > Metazoa > Chordata > Mammalia > Cingulata > Chlamyphoridae > Tolypeutes > Tolypeutes matacus. The sequence goes on from JAKSZT010054487.1 coordinate 29,158,503, forward strand.
GCATGACAATCTGAAGTGCCGTACTTATTTATTTATTTACATGGTTGATTACTGCTATGACTTTTCTCACTAGATGTGAGCATCTGGGATGGGCTCGCTGCTGTGTTCTAGAAATAACACCTAGGACATAGTAGGTTTTCAATAAATATTTGAATTAATGAATACATGTAAAACAATGATATTCTTATATGCATAATAAAATTGTTCTTGTTATACTCCATTAGATAAATCTCTTCAGCTGTAGTGTCAATGTCTTTAAAATAGTAAAAAAAAAAAAAAATAGATAAAATTATGCCACAAAGTATTCAATATATTCAAAACATAAGTTTCTGAAAAGTTGTGGGCAAACCAAAGTGGTATGAAATGAAGCCCATTTTGAAAGGATCAATAGAAATTTGTTTGGAGATATTAAAAATCATCTTTGATAATGTGAATCATCACACCCTAGTTATTCTGCTTTTATAGATTTGAGTTTTCCTAAATTGGGTTTTCTTTCATCACAGAGCACACATTATTATTAATTTTTTCTATCATAAACTGGGTAATCACACTGTTTGAACCACAAGACACATTTTCAATATTCTTGGACAAAACTGCTAAGGACTCACTATCTTATTACTCAATGTCCCTGATGAAATTCCAAATGCAGCTATATCCTGTAGCCATACAAAGCAGGCTTTTTAGCAGACCATGGTAATACATATGGTCATGGTATGGATTCCAACAAGCAGCTGTCAAAAACTATCATCCCAATTGACAATTTGCTGAAATTTTCTCACTCCCAGAGATTCCAGGGTGGTCTAGGAAAGAAATTTGTGTCCACCTCTATCTACTCAGAGGCTATTCTAAATTGCTGATGTTTAACATTTCCTTAGAACTGCAGTTTCACACTTTGAGGAGCTTTTTATTTTTGCAAGCCTCCCAAACGTTTTTTAATAGTTTCTGTTAAGCTCACTTGTTTATGCATTTTTCTTCCTGAAATACCTATATCCTCGAAAAATTCCAGTAAATACTTATTCCGTTGATTTGAAAAACCACTCACTCCATCCTTTACCACTTGCTGCCCTCAAAACTTCTTAGCAACATACGCGATGCATGAGCCTCAACGGTGGTTTGTTCTGTCCAATCGCATGCCTGAAAGCCCAGCCAGTCAGTTGTGTAATAATAAACCCCTTATCTCCTGAAGATACACAAACGGAAAGATCTCTCTGGTGCTTCAGTGCATGGGAGACTTAGCTAGAATTCTCAGCAGAAACTCATAACCATTAAAAATGCCAGATTCCCCCACTTTTCCTGATTTCCTCTTTTTTTATACCCTTTGCAATTTCGAAATGGGAAAAAAAACCAAATGCTGCACAACATCGAGCATAAACATGGGAGGGCAAGGGGGCTATGTCAAAAACTGCAGGCAAAATGCACGTAGAAGCCTGGGGCTTGGGTTTTGATGTACTGGGCTTTCTGGTTCCTTCACAAGTGCCCGAGATGGAAACTCATCAACAGTTGTTCTTGGGCAAAGAAGGGGTTGGGAGATTGACAAGAGAAGCTGCTTGCTAGTTTCGGTAAGATTGGATAGACCGCCTTCAAAATAAGAGGAAGGGTCATTCCTGCTTCCTTGGGGAAAAATAATATTTCACTCCCCCACCTCGCCCATCCCCACGGGGCTCAAACCCTAGCCTACCTCGTCCCATTTCTAACTTCCCCACCCCATTAAGGAGAAGCGTCCTTTTCCAGCACCCACAGGAGACAACAAACCCATCTGGCCTTAGAGGAAAAGGTGAGCGGCCGCCGGCGGGGGTCGAGGGGGTCGCGAGGCGCGAGCAAATCAACAGTTCCCTAATCCTGCCCCGCGTCGCCGCCGGCGCCGCCTGACACACCCCTCCCGGCCGGGTCCCCAGTGCCCGGCCCCGGGCCGGCGGATCCCGCACGCGCCACCGCGCCAGCACGCACCTTCAACGCGCCCCGGGCCGGGCCCTTGGGGACAGCGCGGCCGGGGCCGAGGGGCACGAAGCGCTCCTCGCTGTCCTCGTCGTCGTCGTCGCCGTCCACCACCTCGACGACCACCTCCTCGTCCTCGTCTTCCTCGTCGTCATCCTCCTCCTCTGCGCCCCCTCGGCGCTTCTCCTCCACCCGCCCGAGCCCCCTGCGCCGCCTGCCCCCGCCTTCCTCGTCCTCGTCTTCCTCCCCCAGAAGCAGCAGCACAGGCGACGAGGCGGCGACGGTCCCGGCGGCGGCCCGAGGGGGGCCAGTCGTGGCGCTGCGCGGCGGCGGCGGCAGCGGCGGCCTCCAGCTCTCCGGGGCCGAAGCCGGGCCGGGGGGCGGGAACCCGGGTAGGGCGGCTTCCCTGGCGACCGCGGACCCCGGCGGCTGCAGCGGGGTGCCCCCGCGGCGGCTGCCCAGGCTTGAGCGCTTGGCTAGACGCCGCGCCTGCATGCCTGCTGCCGAGTGCCGGCCGAGGCGCTGGGCCGGAGAGTTTGTCACCTCTTTCTTCTCCTCCTCCTCCAATTCCTCCTGGGCAGCCGCTCTAGCCGCAGGCGCCCGGGGCTCGGGGCTGCGGGGAACTGCGGGAGACGCCTCCCAGGGCTTGCAACCGCCACTGGCTGCAGAGGCGCGGGCGCCGCCTTCGCTAGACCGGCTCGCGGAGACGCCGGCGGCCGGCGGCTACGGCGGGGCGGCGCGGCGGCCGCGGGCGGGGGTGGGTGTGAGCGAGCGGCGCGCTGCCGCCTC
>JAKSZT010054487.1:29161626-29240421 GCA_026826555.1 Tolypeutes matacus
CCATGCGGCCGGCGGCCGGGCCCGCGCGCGCCTCTCCCGGCCCGCTGCGCCCGCGCGCTCCGGGCCTACCGCTGCCCGCCCTCGGCGCGAGCTGTTTGTGTTGTGTATTTTCCACCACCGCCCCCCTCTTCGCGAACCATTCCTCGCAGCCCTCCGGTCCCCTCGTTCAGACAAAACCCGGACTGGATTTGTATACCCTATCCACAGCCTTCGAAATTCTGGCGCTTCAAAGCAGTTGGCCCAGCTGCTGGGGCAAATGCTTAACCCGCAGCCGATTGTTCCCTTTGGGGCGTACAGGGTAGACTTTGCTAGAAGTAAGGTCCTCAGTCCAAGTCAGACTGCCGCAAGAGGCTTGCCGCAAGTCATTTTAAGGGTCACTGATGTGCCTGGCGACCACTCTTGAGCTTAGGTGAAATCAGGGGAAGGGTGTACCAGTCTGAGGTTTTGGGGTCAGTTCCTAATATGTCATCGGAGACATGTGGATATTTGAAATACTGTTTCATGACATTGCCTGCCTATCTCTCAGGCCATCCACACACCTTCTAGGCCCTGCCTATTGAGCTGTTTTAGCACTGTGTTGTCTGTTAAGTCTTTCAGCTTTCATTTCTGCGGTTCTTCCTTGAGAAACTTTCTGCTGTCACCTGCAATCCGTAGACTTATCTGCTGGCGAGGCCCCTGGACAAACAGGTGGGGAGTGGGAGGAGGGATTGAGCTGATCGAGATTGCTCAAATTTGTTTTGTTTTTTAAAGAAATTAATACGAAGCAAGTCCAAGCCAGGAAATCAAGCACATAACTAGTTTGCAGAGAACTAATGATGACTTTGCCACTTTCTGAGGATTTTTAGGTATGGCTAAGAAAGCCATTTGGCTCCTGTTTGGGTTTAGGCTATATATGTATATAGAAGGCCAGACTTTACATTCAAATAATAAGCTGAATTCCACCACTGTAGGGGAGGGCTGGGGAGGATTTTATTCAGCAAGTGCTCTGGCAGGTGTCTCCATGAGGCCAGTGTAAAAGGTATCCTCACCTTCAGCTCCATGTCATTGTAATCATTGTTGGAGATATAACATCATGCACCCTGTTAGACACTTGATGGTGCTCATTAAAAGCTAATTTATGGTGTCCTCCAACTGTTGAACATTTCCACTGAGGCGATGGCAAAGATTGTAAAATGAACTTTTTGTTCTCCTTGAATCAGGTTCATTCCTGACACTTCTTTCAGGTAATGGCACTCTCATTATAATCATCCAAAATGGTGATTTTTTTTCCAAGTGATTTCTTTTTAACAAATCAATTTTATTGATACAATTCATACAAAGTGTACAATCAATGATATTTGGTATAATCATATCACTGTGCATTCATCACTTCAATCATTATTAGAGCATTTTTATTATTTCCATAATAATAATAAACAAAAAACAGACAAGAAAATTCCTCACCTCTCAATTTCTCTCTGTTTCCCCTGCTGTACATAGCTGCTATTTCTGGCTATTCTTGCACATTTATTTTTTTCTTAAGCAGTTTTATTGAGATGTATTCACATACTCTATGCTCTATCTAAAGTGAATAATCAATGGCTTTTAATATAATCACAAGGTTGTGCATTCATCATCACAAAAAAAAATTTTAGAATTATTTCATTACTCCAAAAAGAAAAACTCCACACCCCTTAGCATTCCTTCCCCAGCCCTACATAACCATTAATCTAACTTCATCTTTATAAATTGATTTATATTTATATTTTATTTAAGTGGAATCATACAGTATGTAGTACTTTGTGTCTGCTTACAAAATAATGATATCATTTTTAACTCCCTTCTCTACCTTATCCCTAGAGGCAGTTACCCCACAAGTCTAGTCCCTTGTTCTTTCTGAAATGCCTCTTGAATCCACCCCTTCCTTTCTATTCCCAAAGTTGCTACAGTGTTTCATGACTACAAAAGCAAAAGTTTCTAATAGAGCTTTCTACACCCAGTTTCTTGCTAGCACATCATCCCTGCCTGCCTCCAGAGGCCACTATCATAGTAATCTTCCCAAACTTCCACTCAGATCATGGCATTTTCTGGTTAAAGTTTTTATTTGTAAATATTCCATTAAAAAGTTCAGAGGAGAAAATGGTTGGGATAGGTTTATCTGGTCAGAGCATGTAACAACAAGGGTCAGCCTAGAAGGGAAGGGATCAGAATCCATGAGTGTTTATGAAGAGTGGAGATGGGTCACCGTACTGGGTTGAAAAGTGTCCCCCCAAAATTCATGTTCACTCAGAACCTCAGAATGAGAACTTATTTGGAAATAGGGTCTTTGCAGATATAACTACTTAAGATGAGGTCATATTGGATTAGGGTGGACCCTCAATTCAATTTTTGATATCCTTATAAGCAGTCCATAAATAGACACAAATATACAGGAAGAATGCCATGTGATTGATGGAGACAGAGGTAAGAGTTATGCTGCCAGGGATTGCCAGCAACCACCAGAAGCTAGGATTGATGCCTCCAGAAGGAACCAGCCTTGCTCACACCTTCATTTCTGACTCGTGGCCTCTTGATTATGAGAGAATAAATTGGTCAGTTTGGGAGATGATTTTAGACAGAGGCAGAGAATCTTTCTCTGAGCGGGAACACGAGATTGGGGCAGAGGGTGGGCAGGCAGGTGCCTGGAGGGGTGGTGGAGAGAACCTGTGTGAGACCGTTGATTAAGCCCAGCATGCTTGGGCCTGAATCCTGGCTCTGCCACTTACCAGCTTGGGCCCTCACTCAACTGTGCCTTAGTTTCCTCATCTGTAAAATGGGGATTATAGTAGTACCTATCTAGGAGTAAGGTTTTGTGATATAATGTTTTAATGTGTAATCAACTTAGAAGAGCATCTGGCACAAGGTAAGGCCCATATTAAGAGCTTGTTATACTGAATATATTGATAGAGAGTTTATAAGCAAAGTGGTTTGGGGTCCTCTATGAGGCTAGCCCTCTTTAAGTGAGCTCAGAACTGGCAGTAACTAGCAAAATGCTTTTAAAGCCCAACTACATCTTGTTAAGGGGCTGTGGGCAGGCCAAGGATCAAGCTTTTTATATTTGAAATTGCTATAGATGAAAGAAAGTGAATGTTTTCCTGAGAACTGAGAGGAAAGGGATTCTTGAGTTAAGTAAATTCGTGATTGGTATTGTGGCTTAGTGTAAGATGGTACTAATTTACCATCTTTTTACCAAGCTTTCAAAACTGCTATATACACTTTGAACTTAGCTTGCAAAATAAGATAATCAATATGGAAATTAGCTGCTGCCTCCTAGGCCCACCTGGAAAGAGTCCACACACCCATTCCCTGACCCCGGTGGGCCTGAGAGGCTGCCTTTGGAACGGGAGAAAAGGACTGCCCTTGGTATTTGGACCATTAAATAAAAGAGGTGTGGCCCCAGCTGGGCACTGAGTAATGAGAAGGATCTAGATGAGTAGGGGGAGCAGCATTTTCCAGGCAGGTGCAGGCCACTGAAGTCCAGCCTCAGGAAATCAGAGGACTTTCAATCAAGGTAAAAGCAAGTAACTTAGTTCACTAGGTGTCATAGTTTGAGGCTTTATGAACCCCAGAAAAGTATATCCTTGGAGTTAATCCATTCCTGTGGGTATGGACCTATTGTAGGTGGGACCTTTTGATTAGGTTGGTTACTTCAGTTAAGGTATGACCCAAGGTGGTTCTTAATCCACTTACTGGAGTCCTTTATAAGAGAATGAAGTTCAGATGAAGAGAGAGAAAGCCACAGGAACAAGAGCTGAAATAAACAGATCCCAGAAGAGAGCCCAGCAGGTGCCACTATATGCCTTGCCACATGACAGGAGTCCTGGATCGCCAGCAGCTCGTCTTTGGAGAGAAAACATCACCTGATGATGCCTTGATTTGGACATTTTCACAGCCTCAGAACTATAAGCTTGTAAGCTGGTATACTGCATTTCAGCAAACTAAAACACCAGGAATCTAGAAACCTCTCATAATGAGCTCAGAAGGCAAGAAATATCTCATGGTACCAAGCAATGACCAGGGGAGGGATTATTGCTGCTTTTTCCTCCCATGCTTCCCAAACCGGGAGGGAAGGCTTGCTTCTGAGGGTGAGAAGGTGTACCTTTAAGTCCCAGGATAAGGAAGGCATGTGTTCCAGGAGAGTCTATTTTCACATATCACTTCAAACACTGCCATTTATTTGATATACATTTATTGATCCCTAGTAAGTGCCCAGCCCTGTTCTTGGCTTTGGTGTACAGTATGAACAAAATAATCCTCACTAGGAGGAGGTAGGCAGTAATCAAAGAAGAGAAGTGTATTAGTCAGCGAATGGGGTGCTAATGTAAAATACCAGAAATTGGTTGGCCTTTATATAGGGTATTTATTTGGGGTAGAAGTCCACAGTTACCAGGCCATAAAGCATACGTTTCTTTCCTCACCAAAGTCCATCACCATGTGTTGGAGCAAGACAGCTGCCGACGTTTGCCAGGGTTGAGGCTTCTTGGGTTCCTCTCTTCCCGGGGCTGCATTTCTCTCCGGGCTTAGCTCCTGTTTCCTCCACAAGGTCAGCTGTAGACTATGAGGCTCTCTAGGCTTTGCTTCTCTCCACAAGGCCAGCTGTGAACTCTCAGGGAAATGGCTCATCTCTAACCCAGGGCCTTCCTCACCAGAACTCCAACATCAAAACTATTTCCTCTGTCCTTTGCCATGCCTTTTATATTTGATTCCCCCACCCACCAAGGGGTGGGACTCAACGCCCTACTGACATGGCCCAATCAAAGCCCCAATTATAACTTAATCATGCCCAGATGAACAGATCAGTTTACAAACATAATCTAGTATATTTTTGGAATTCATAATTACATCAAACTGCCCAACTGCTACAATTAGTAAAATACATGATTTCATAGATGCAATAAGTGCTATTAGAGAAAAATAAAGCAGGGAGGGAGTAGTGTGTTGAAGGTTTAATATCAAGTAATATGTATTTCTTTATATTAAAGCAAGCATAAAAATAGTATGGAGTAGAGAGAGAAATTTTGAATAAAGCTCTAAGCTTGCAGCAGTGGAGTACTTGAGGCGCTGTGGTTGATTCCATCTTATTCCCTTGGATAGAACCATTTCTTCTCTGTCAGGTGCCCTATGGTTTGAGAAGCACTGACAAGGCCAAATGAGAATGGGCTGTGGAGTAAGGCTTACTCCATAACCACAGACCCGCTGACTGCCTGTTTCTGGTTTCTTCTGCTCCTGAGTGATTCTTAAACCTTTGAGTTCTGAGCCCCAAAGATACCCAAGACAAATTTTTACAGGTATATGAGAAACTGTATAAAGAAAAGTAGGCTCAATTTGACATGTTGAATTTCTGTTTTTAATTCAAGATTCAGAAAAATAAAAACCGTGCTCCCAAAGTCATACGGCGTAACGTAACCACAACAAACTTTTATCCACCAATGAGAGCTCTTTTATGTCTTTGCATACTTTAAGTAGTTAGATTCCTTGAGAGTTGTAGCCCTTTTAAAGAATTAATTTGAGTAAACGTTTCCCTTTTAAAAAGGTTATAAAAGTTAAGACAAGTTAGTCTTTCCACACTTCTGGGAAACTTTAAAAATAATGTCATATGATGACTGTCGTCCCAAGAAAAACAGATTTAGGTGAAAAGAATCACTCGCCTATTACAATCTTCGGGCTAAGAACCTAAGTCGACCATAAGCCTCCACCCAGATTAACGTTTCTTCTTTGAGAAATTAACTTAAACCCTCTTTAACAACGCAGTGTGCTTTCAACATAATTCTTAATAACACTTCCAAAGACTTGGATTTTTTTTTTTTTTTTTTAACTATTACTTTCTTCTTTATTATGTAACACATTTGCTATTCTGGTTCTCTGTGTGTGTGTGATTTTTGTCTTTGTTGTTTCCTGGTCAGTTTAGTCATCTCATATTAGCACTGGAGAGGCACTAGAGAGAATACTGGATTGGTTTTATTACAGAAGTTGTGGGTTTACAGAAAAATCATGCAAAAAATATAGGGGGCGGTTTCCATATACCACCCTATTACTAACACCTTGCATTGGTGTAGTACATTTGTTACAATTGAAGAAAGCACATTTTTATAATTGTATTATTAACAAAGGTCCATGGTTTAATTTAGGGTTAACTGTGTAGTATAGTTCTATGGATTTAAAAAAATATATTGGTTCTAGTAACATATATATACAACCTAAAATTTCTTTTTACCACATTCAAATATGTAATTCAGTTCTGTTAATTCTGTACACAGTGTTGTGCTGCCATCCATACCAAAACTCTTCTATCATCCCAAAGAGGAACTGTACATTTTAAGTCTTAACTACCTATTCCCTACCCCTACCCCATCCCTTGGTAACATATATTCTAGATTCTAACTCTCTGTAAGTTTGCTTAATTCTAATTATTTCTTATCAGTGAGATCATACAATAATTGTCCTTTTGTGTCTGTCTTATTTCATTCAATGTAATGTCTTCAAGGTTCACCCATATTGTTGTGTATATCAGAATGTCATTCTCTTTTATGGCTGAATAATATTCCATTGTATGTATAGACCACATTTTGTTTATCCATTCATCAGTTGATGGATACTTGGGTTGTTTACATCTTTTGGCAATTGTGAATAATGCCACTATGAACATTGGTGTGCAAATATTTGTTTGAGTCTCTGCTTTCAATTCTTTGAGGGTATATATCTAGAAGTGGGATTTCCAGGTCATATGGTAATTCCCACTTTCTATATTTTTAAAAATAATGTATCCAAAGTTACATAGTTAATAAAGAATAAAAACTCTTTATAGCATAATTTTTGACTACAGAATATGCTGTCAAGAGAATGTGCCATAATTTCATAATTTCTTGCTATTCTAAATAGAGTGCTGCCCACCTTTGTACAGATAGCATTATATATCTTTGGATTATTTCATTAGGATCTGCCCTATAAGTGGATTCAGTGTTCAAAGGGTATGCATGTTTTCTTGATAGATTTTTGCTAAATGACATGGTTGTTTTACTGCACTCTCCCCTGCTTTGATCACTTCTCATTTTCTCTCTCATTTTCCACCTTTGCCGCTTTAATAAGTGTTTCATCAAATCTCATTTTGTTTTAATTTCTTTTCTTTGATCATTAACAAAGGAAAGTATTTCCACATGTGTTCAAGTTTTATTTCCTCATCTGTGAATTATCTTTTTTTATTCTTTGCCCATATGCCTACTAGAGTCAGTGTTTTTCTTATCCATTTGTATGAGCTCTCTACATTAAAAACCCTACAATCATATTTTCTGCAAGATTTTTTTAGCTTTGTTGTTCACCTTTAAATTCAAGTTTTCTTCCCCAAAGCTTTAGATTTACCTTATCCTTTCTTTGCTGGCTTTATTTACAAACTCTTATCATTATTTCTCCTAATGTTTATATAAAATGACCTCTATTGGACTAAATCCCTTATCATTTTCCTTCAATTCCTGTTTTCGTTTTTTAATTTTGTTGTGGCAAGTCTTCATTTCAACCATCTTTATTTTGTTTATGTGCTTATCTAATATCACAATTTCCCTATACTACAGGGTGGGCTGGGATCAATTAAGATTTAGTTTTCAGATTTGATTCTCATTTACTTAGTGACTGACTACATGCCTTCCTGTCTGTACTCTAGTTAATAACCTTTGGTTAATCCTTTCAACCAAATAGAACTATTTCTAAGTTTAATAATAATATCTACAGTAATACTATTCATAATAAGTAATGTTTTCCAAAATGCCAAACCTAGCCACTTTAACGTACTTAACATTAAAACAAATGTTAGCATACAAACAACTCATTCAATGCTGTCTGATGGAATATTCTGTAATGATGGAAATGGTTTCTATCTGTGCTGTCCAATACAGCAGTCATGCCACATCTACATGTGTTTATTGAGCATTTGAAATGTGGCTAGTGCAACTGAGGAACTACATTTTTAATTTTAATTAAGTTTAAATTTAAATTGCCACACGTGGTTAGTGTCTAAGGTCTAGGACAACACAAGCTCACAACTCCCAAAGGTCATTTTCTTCTTTCCAGATCCGTTTTTAGGTGAACCTGTCTGAGATAATTAAGGAAACAGAAATGATCCCTGTGATACTTTGCTGTCACTCCAAAATCCAAAGTACCAGACTGTTTTTCTCCTCTACCTACATCATTTTAAAAACATAATGTTTTTGAATTATTAATTTATATTTAATAATTCTCATTTTATTACCTTCACCTGGCTTCCAATTAAGCTATTCTCAGATTTGAGGATATTAAGTCCTTAAAATCTCCCTCTCTATCCCCTTTGCCTCCAGTACTATTTTTATCTATACCAGTTTAATTCTTATGTTTTGTTATTCTCAAGCTACTCTAGTGGAAAAAGCACCTGAATTAACCCCAGCAATCTATTATGAGAGTCTTGAAAATCATAAATATAATGAGACATCAGCACATGACTGATATAAATGCTCCTAGGATTTCTTAAAAGCTGGTTGTAAATTTCCTTTTGTTGGTAGTGTGCCTGTTAATATGAGGGAGAAAAAACTAAGGAGAATTAAATTTGGAAATAGTGTAAAAATTCCTCATTGCTCACCATACTTGGGCACAGGATTTTCCCTAGACCACTTTAGGTACACAGACCACCTGTGTGGCCCCCAACCTGAGTAGGTGAGGAAAGGCTAGAGGTAGGGAGCAGCCCCCTTGGTAATCTTCCATTTCTTTCACTGAGGATACAGACACTCTTAGTATTTTTTTCTCTCATAGCTATCAAATCCATGGCTGAGCTCCCTTGTCCCACCACCTTCTACACATAAACTCCAGAATCCCCAGTCCCCCCAGAGGCTCCATCTGTTTATCTAGTGACAGTATGCAGCCACCAGGTGCCTGGCTTCCTCTGGCCACCTGGCAAGCAAAGCTGTCATCCCAGACCCTTGGCTTAGGCCGAAATTTCAAACAAAACTTGGTGTTAATGTTGTCTCCTCCTCCTTTCCAGAACTTAACAGGAAAGAAGAGAAGAGGAACTGAGAGGAAGGGACGGGAAGGGTGAGTTACAAGAAAAATATAAGACCAGCCTCGGGTTTTTGCTAATTTATTGTGTCCTATATAATAACCCACACATAACCAAAGGCTTGACTTGGTTTATCCTGTGTGTCCTTCAGAAATTTAGGGCTATTTTCCCTTGTTCAATTCTTAGTGGAGAGAAAAAATAGTTATGATCTTGGAAATAAAAATAGTGATCTTTAAATTTTATTCTAAATCTTTTTTTTTTTTTCAGTAGGTTTTCAATACAGAATTTCAACCAGCATGCTATAGTCATTTCAACCATGTTATTTCATGTTTTAAAAATACTTCCTCCATATTATTCTCTTATTAGTGATACGATATTCCTGTTAGCTTTGAAGAGCTTACTCGCATTCTCCGTCATGTTCAGCTTATTGTTACCAAAGAACTCTGTATCCTTTATAAATACCTTGCAAAAATCAATGATTCCTTAAGGAGGGTATTTATATTTTCTAGAATCTAAAATCCAGTGTTGCTCCAAGTGTATGAGCTTCCATCCTTTAGAACAGCATTCAGCTTGTGTTCCAAAGGCCTACAGATACTCCCTTCCAAGAGTGGCTACGTAATTTGTGGGTCCTGGTGCAAAATGAATATGAGGGGCCCCTTGTTAAAAATTTATTAATGTCAGGACAGTGACAGCAAAACATTAAACCAAGCATGGAGACCTTCCAAGTGTGGGACCCTGGGGACTGCACAGTTGGCAGACCCCTGAAGCCGGCCCTGCTTCCAGCTTGGTAATATGATGCTGGGAATGACAGGTATAATACACTCAAGGCAAAACTGTGTGTCTTAGGGTATCTTCTCTTTCCTCTTCTCCAAGACCTTCTGGGACCTATCCAATGTTAGGAATTGAGTGTGACTTTTTGCTTGGGCCTGTGGGGGTTTCAGAACCTAGCTGTGTGGGGGGAGGATGTGGGTGAGGGGGGCTTGGGATCATGTTTCAGAAACTGAAAAAGTTTGAGCAGGGGAAAGTGCACTTTACCAAGTTTATTCAGGCAGTGGCATGGAAGATGAATGAGAAGGAAATGGTCCTAGAGTCCAAATGAGAAATGGAGAGGGTCTGAACTACGGCTGCAGCAGAAGGTAAAGTGAGGGGAGGGTGGATTTCAGAGATACATACAAAGCAGAAATCACAGAAGCTGGTGACCAATAGGATTGTGGGCAAATGAGAAAAGAAGCAAGCAAGGACAACTGTCTGATTTGGACACCTGGGACGAATTTGATCTTTGTGAAAGTCACTGAGGTAGGGGAAGCTGGAGGGGAGCAAGCTTGATGGGGGAGATGGTCAGTTCCATTTGGGAAATTTTTAGTTCGGGGCCATCCAGGGAGTCGTGTAACAGTATTTTAATGTTTAGGAGATCAGTCTGGTTGGGTATACCGACTTAGGAGCTGTGCTGGTCCTTGGCCATTTTGCCATCAGACTCATTCCTTGCTTTTCCCAGGCTCTGTCCTTTATGGAAAGGAGCCCAGCTCTGCAGGCTGTTTCTCCCAGGCCCCCTTCTCAGGGGCTGCTGGCTGGGTTTGGCCAAAGAGAGACAATGCTGCGAGATTGGTGAGAGTCAAGTAGAAACCAGGTTCTCTCGCTCCCTCTTTCTGCCCTAGGCGTGTGCTCCCACATGGGCTTCTCTCCTCCAACGTAGACCAATGGTTCGTTTCCACCAGGTCTCCAGAGCCATTGGCTATGGTCATCCCACCTCTTCTTTTTGTCCCGCCAGCCTTGGGGGGTAACAGCTTCAGTCCTTATTAATTTCTGGATTATCTCACCATCTCCTTTGTTTTCTCAGCTCTTCTATCCCAAGTGGGGATTAAATTCCTTTAAAAAAAAAAAAAAACTTGAAGTGGTTTCTGTTTTCCTGTGTGGCTCTGGTCTAATACCAGAATCATTAGCATATATAGATGTTTGCTAAAGTAATTGAATCTGCCTTGGGATTGTACATGAGAACTAAAATTTGCCTAACAAATTTGGTAACAAGGTGGTAATATTAACAAGAGCACTTTCAGTGGTCTTATGAGAATGAAAGCCAGATTGCTGTGGGTTTAAAAAAATGACAAGGAAGGAATGAGTATGCATTTCAGGTTTTAATTTGTGTGGTTTTTTTTTTTTCCTAAAAATTTGACTATTAAAGGAAGGAGCCAAGGAGGCAGGATCAGAAGAAAAGGTTTTTAAAGATGGGAAAGATTTGGGTATCGTTAAAATAAAAGATAGAAATAGGAATGAAGAGTGTAATTGAAGCAATTAGATTTCTGAGGGGTTAGAGGGAGGCATAAGATCCAGAGCCCAGGTGTGTAAATTGACTTTGCATAGGAAGAGGGACATTTATTTGTCTAATATGGGAAAAAGAGCTTCAAGGATGGAGGAAGATGCAGTTTATTTTGTAGGTAGGGAGACAGGAATTTGACTTAGTTTAAAACCCAAAGAAAAAAAAAAAAAAAAAAAAAAACCCAAAGGATTTTATTTTCTCAGTAGTGTGCTGGTGGGTTTCAGCAGAGTGATGGAAATTGGCCCTGGCCCTGGAGGGCAATGGAGGGAATAGTGCTTTAGGCCAGGGCCAAATCATGGCATGATGAAAGAGCAGAATGGTGAGTGCTTCCACTGCAGGACTGTGTGAAAGTCTCCGCATTTTCTCAGTAGCTGATGTTGGCATGAGAAGCTGAATACATTTGAAAGCAATAGTTCTCAAAATGTGGTCCATGGACTACCATAATCAGCATCACCTGGAACCTATTAGAAATGAAACTCTCAGGCCCCACCCCAGATTTCCTGAATTAGAAAATCTGGGGGTGAGACCCAGCTATCTGTTCTTTATCCAGGTGTCTCTGAACACCAAAGTTTGAGAACCACTGCTAGACCACTGGTACCCTAGGTATGGTCTGCAGACGGGCATCAGTATCACTTGGGAGCTTAAAAGAAATGCAGATTCTCAGTCCCTGCCCCTCTTGCCCTCACCAGAATCTGGATTTTAGCAAGATCCCTAGGTGGTTTTGTGTACACATTAAGTTGAGAAGCACTGAACTTTGGTGGCTTATTCTCCCTAGGGGTACTTACAGATTAACCACTGGATCCTTGATGACCTAAATGAGTAGGGTAATTTTTAAGGAGTAATTTCAGGTTCAATTCTGATGGCAAGGGATAGATCACATTTGGAGGCTGGGAACACTGAGTGGGGATACCATATAGAGGGCCACGGGTTCTGTCTCCTCCCATGGACTATATGAATAAGACAAGAGTGAACATTCACTCCTGAAGGCTAGTCCTTTAGCAGTGGCTATTGAGTGTCTACTATGTGTGCTAAGAGCTTTGCTGAACACTGAGATGCACAGATCCTTACATAGTTTCTGTGCTCAGGAGCTCCCAGCCTAACAGGATTTGGGCACATGAACAAATAAGGTAAAGATGTGACCTTGATCTGCAAGGGAATTTGGGGATCATGGAGAAGGAGGGAGCCTGAGGCCCAGGGTAGATGGGGGAAGGCCTTTTAGATAAGTTAATGTTACAGGGTGAGGGGGGATCCACCAGGCTATGGGGTGGCAGGAGAGGCAGCCATGGGAGCAAAGGCACAGGGACACATGGGGAGTTCGGGAACTCTACCTGAGGGGAAAGAACAGTGTTTTTGTGACATTTTCAGGCCAAAGACTATGTAGCCTTCCTTCTGAGCACAGCTCTTTTTGCTAAGGATCAGTTGGTGGGGTGGAAGGAATGATTAGAGCAGGGATTCTTCACAAGAGGTCAATGAGCTAGAATTGAATTAAAAAAAAACATTACTCTTGTGGGGACCTGTTGGTGTGGGTGTGATATATTTATTAAATAACACACAGTATAGTGTGGACTTAATAAGGAGTCTGTATTAGTCAGCCAAAGGGGTGCTAATGTGAAATACCAAAAATGGGTTGGTCTTTATAAAGGGTATTTATTTGGGGTAGAAGTCCACAGATACCAGGCCATAAAGCATTAAGTTTCTTCTCTCACCAAAGTCCATTGCCACATGTTGGAGCAAGACAGGTGCCGATGTTTGCCAGGGTTCAGGCTTCTTGGGTTCCTCTCTTCCCGGGGCTGTGTTTCTCTCCTGGCTTAGCTCCTCTGGTTCCTCCACAAGGTCAGCTGTAGACTATCAGGTGAACGGCTCACTTCTTTTCTCCTGGGGCCTTCTCACCAATATCAAAACTCCAACATCAAAACTGCTTCTCAAAAAACTGCTCCCTCTGTCCTTTGCCCTGACTTTTATATTCAATTCCAAGGGGTGGGGCTCAACACCCTACTGAGGTGGCCCAGTCAACGCCCTAATCATAACCTAATCATGCCCAGATTAACAGATCAGTTTACAAGCATGATCCAATTATATTTTTGGAATTCATAATTACATCAAATTGCCAAACAGCTACAGAATCCATGGTTTTCACCTGACTGGCAAAGGGGTCCATGGAACAAAAAAGGTTAAGAGCCCTTAGCTTAGAGGTAGCAGCTTTGATATCACTGCACTTCACATGGGATTCGCTGTCCAGAGAGAGGGAAATCAAACACCTCTTAGGTAGTCAATGGAGAAACCCCTCTATTGTCACATTCTCCTTCTCAATCCAGAGCCATTATCTTAGTGGCAAAAAGGAATGTTGATACTCAAGTTGGAAACACTTGACAATCTCGTTTTTCTACCCAAGGCAATGTGCTGAAGGGCTCCCCAGGATGTACCCATATCCGCCATCCCAGGCTCTCTCTGAACTCCTGGGTTATATAGTCTTAGCTATACTCATGGTTAACACAGGAATGAATATCTGAGAATTCCTTTCCCAGTACCCTAGTGCCTTTGTATTGCAAAATATGGGTGTGAGTCCTAAGGTATATTCTGCCTCAACTTCCTTTAGCCTTTCCAAATTTATGCTAGAATATATCAAGAGTTTATGTCCTAAAATCATCCCTCGAAAAAGAGGCAGTTCTTATATATTTGGGTCTTACCACATCTCTCATTTTACAGAAGTGTTCAGTCAAGTTACAAAATTTTGAAAAACAAAATATTTTCTGAAGAAGGCATATTAGCCTGCAGCATCCTCAGTCAATGCTAATTTGCAAGCCTTATAGAGGCCACTTGACTCAATCAGTAAAATGTGGGAGGCAAAGAAATTTGACTTAGATGTGGTAGTTTTTCCTGGGATCTCAAATGCTGGTTGTCATTGGAAATAAGCCTTCTATACATTACAAAGGAAAAGCATGTATGGTTTTGGTGTGGAAATTACAAATAGCAAATGAATTTCTGGTGGTTGGAATAAAATGTCTAGAGACACTTCAGACATCATACACGGATCCAGAAGTGCCGCATGTCAAACAGCTCAGCCAGAGGTGAATATGATGTGCATTGGAGAACTGTTAGACTTGAAAAGCAGTTTTAGTAACAGGAAAGACACTGCCGTAGAAGTCCCATGTGGGAAGTTTGAATAAAATAGATTCGGGGAGTGTGAGAATGGAAAAAAGCAATTGTTTTACCTTAATATATTATTTTATATCATATTTAATTTTAAAATCTGCCTGTAATTTAATTACAGCTTGCAACTTAGTTATACACACACACTCTAAGTCCAGTTCCAGTCTCCCCATCGAGTAGCAAACCCGTATGTTTGCCTACCTGCTCTTATGTCTCCACTTGGATTTCTAACAGGCATCTCAAACCTAGCATGACCGAAAGAGAATTCTTAGTTTTCTCCTCAAACTTGCTCCTTCCCCATTCTGGCTCATGTCGGTAAGTGGCACACAATTGACCCAGGAGCTAGCTTAAGACAGAGCCTAGAAATCATTCCTTTTCCCTCACATCCCAGCTTTGCCTTCAAAATATATCCTAAATACAGCAAATCTCACCACCTCTGCTACTACCAAATTATCTAGTGCCCATCATCTCTAATCCGAACTTCCTCACAAGCTACCTAACTGGTCTCATTGCTTTCACTTTTGTCCTCCTTCAGGCAAACTCCCACACAGCCGCCAAATTGCCTTAAATGCATTAAAACAAAAGCGTGCCTCTCTCCTGTCCAAAGCTTCCAAAGAAGTCTAAACTTCCTTCTGAGGCCTGTATAATCGGACCATCCAACCTCTCAGTAACCTGCTCTCCTCAGTCAATCCCTCTCACGCTCCCCTCTAACCACACTGCCTTCTCAGTCCTTCCCGATCACACCAAATTCATGTTCTTCTGCGGCTATCACACCTCCAGCTCCCTCTGCCAGAGCGCCCTTCCTCCGGAACTTAAGCTCCTGCACTTCATTCAGCCATCTGCTCAAATATTACACCCTTAAAGAGGGCTTTCCTCACTACGCTGCTAGAATAGCACTCCGAATCTGCCACTTCCATCTTCTTTATCGTGCTTATTACCAGCAGCTAGAATGTAAACTCCATGAAGTTGGGATATTGTCTCTCTTGTTTATTCCTCTATCCCTAGAATAGTGCCTAGCATTGACAGGTGCTAAAATATTTCCTTCTAAGATTTAAATTAATATCTGACTATGCCATCCCTATCCCTAAGAGATGAATTATACATCCTAGTGGGCCAACACACTTATTTTTGGAAGATCCAGGGGTTCTCAATCTTTACAGTGCACCAGAGTCACTTGGAGGGCTTGGCAAAACACAGAGTAACGGTACCCTTCCTCAGAGACTGAGTCAGAAGGTACGGGGTGAGGCTGGAAAATGTGTGCTCTAACAAGTTGCCAGGTGACACTTGTCCAGGAACCATGCTTTCAGAACATAAAACATTTGTGAACAGCATCTCCTCCAGCAGCAACCCTCCTCCAAGGCTTTTTTACTCCCCAATCCTACTACCCCTTTTCAACTGCCAATAGCATAGCACAAAGCGCATTGAATTTGTGCTTCAGATTTGTTCTGGACCAGAAGGGCAATTATCTTGTGATATGAAGCAGCCGAAACCAAGGTTTCCTCTTGCCACTCCCAGGATTGTGTGCTATATAACTATCAGACCCTCAAAGTTTGTATTATGCATTCTACTATGTCCAAATTTGTAGAGGGAAAACTGTGAGACATTATGCATTCTAGTATGTCCAAATTTGGCAAAAGGAAGGCTTTTCACCCTCCTCCCCTGCGAGGCTTTAAACAAGTGCTTTCTGTACCTAGTAAAATATGCCTGGGCCATCAGCACTAAAAGGTTGTGGTTGGCCACAGAATATCAAACAGAGCTCTTTCCTAGTGATTGCAAGCCTGGGCACCGCGGATTGTTTAACTTCTGCCCTGTGCTATTTAAACGCAACAGGAACAAGTGATCCAGTTTCTCAACTGCTGCAAAAGGATTTCTTATTTATTCCAAAGGATCATGGTGGGGTGAAGGGGAGAAGTTTTTGAAAGGTTTCTAATTTGAAAAGTGTATAGTTTTGTGATTGTGATTTATTTTTTAACTTCCACTTCGATGGATCAGCCCGGAGACCTTCTGGTTTATGAGGGGATTCCACGTTTCTTCCTTACCCTCCCACCTCTTTTCATGCACATTTAAAGATGATTAATAACCCTTGTGCCCCATTTTCCTTTTGCTTCCTCCCTAACATTCACCTGCTGCTCATTCCCCTGAGCACAATCATTAAAGCTCTCTCCAAGAATACAATTGTCTTGGGGGTATGACCCATTAAACAGTTATAATCTATCATTATCTTGGCCAGAATTCATTCATGGTGGGGTAAGCATTCTTTTAGCTGGTCTTTGAACACAGGAGAAAGAAGTTTTGTGGGAAAATAGGTGCGGATGCCATAAGGAAAGGTCTCAGGTAAAACCCAGGACTCTGGTGTATCTTTACAAATCTATATATGTGATAAAAATTGCACAGAACAAAACACACACACACAGGAGTGTCACTTGGGAGTGCCTGGTAGAGGGTTGGGATCCTACATGGTTATCAATAAGCAAATTCAGAGACAGAAAGTGGATTAGAGGTTAGGGATCGGGGAGGAATGGAGAGTTATTGCTTAAGGCCTACAGAATTTCTGTTGGGGTGATGAAAAAGTTTTGGTTGGTAATGCGTGGTGGTAGTGATAAAATATAATTAATGCCATAGAACTGTACACTTAAAATAGTTAAAATGGCAAATTTTATATTACCAAAATAAAAATAAATTAATAAAAACACAATCATTTAAAAATTCAGGGAAGGGAGGATTTTAGCTTTCACTATGCAGCCTTCTAAACTGAATTGTTTACTAAGACCATGTAGCATAATTTAAAGTAAAAATATGGTTTACATTTTTGAATCATTAAAAAAATAATTTTTAAAAAAGTTATTTCTCAGTCCTCCGGAGTGGCAGACACATTCCCTCTTCCTTCATGGCCTTAGAATCACACGGAGAGAGTACACATGAAGTCATGAGGAATGTGCTAGGGAAACTTCCTTTGGACTGATGGGATTAACCAGATAACATGACAGCATCTCCACCGCAGGCTCCGGGTTACAAAGTGGAATCTTCCCCAGCTGCCGGCCTCACAGGCTTTCACTTTTCTGTTGGGAGCACGCCCACTCTGGGCTGACTCCACGTCCTGGTTTTCCCTTTCGCTTCCTTCCCTGCTGCTGGCGGCAGGCTGCCTGTAAACATGCGTGGCTCACAGAAAGGGGCAACTGCGATTGGAGGAGCCGATCCTGGCCTCCTCTCCGCCAAGCTTTGGAGCTGTCAGTTACTTGTACAGTGTGAGCTAGATTTTGGCGCCACAGCTGGGAGTGAGGCTTTTGTTCCATAACAAAAACAAGAGCCTGAATGGCAGGGCTGCCAGCGCCCAGCTCGGCCGGGCCGAGGCGGGCATAAAGGAGCCCGCGTGGTGTATGTTTGTGACCTGTCATTAAAGACGGCTCCCTCTGCTTCCAAATGATCACTTGAAAACAATGTGGCAAATTATGTTTGTACCAGCAACGACCCTGCTCGAGTAGCGGAGGTGAATATTATGTACCAGGCTCTAATAATGGGCCTGTTAGCTCAGGTGGAAATGCACATTGTTCATAACCAACCGAGTCCTTTCCAGAGCTTTTTGTCTCCTCTGTCAAAGAACTTCTGTTTTCTCTCTAAAACTGAAAGGCTGTCCTTCTGGCTGAAACAAGTTAAATGATGAATTCAGTTATTCCACGCGAAAAAGCGAGGCATTAAATGGCATAATATCGTTTACCCGACTTTGTGGTCCCTGGTTATAAATACACAGAGATGGTTTTTACCAAATTATTTGTTTTATTTTTGTGGGTGTGATGCTAAGTTACAACCCACTGAGATCTAGGTTGCAACCTACTTTGAGAAAAGCCATATATGAAACCCTGAATTCAAAAGCCAGACAGGTTAGGGGTGGGTATTCTCATATCAGAGAGTGTTCTTCAAGTTTCAAAAACATTCAAATAACACACCTCAGGCAGTAGTGCTGACATAAAAAATGTCAAAAAAAAAAAATTATTCTTTTGGCTTTTATCTCAGTCTTGTTGAAATGAAAAAGTTGAAGAAACGATAAGGTAAAAGATAGTCATTTACACCTCAGTGTAAATGAGTTTAACCACTTCTTTCTGGAGAGCAGATTTTCAGGAAAGAAAGAATCTAGTTGCAACTGAGTTCCTGAAAGGAGATGGAGTAACAGTGTGAGTGCCAAGGAATGCAGATTAAAAGGCTGGATGCCTTGGAAAACAGGTGTTTATTTCTTCACAATTCTGAAAATGTCAGCTTTTCAAAGAGGGTTTCCTTTGCAGTACTGTCCAATGGAACTTTCCATCATGACGGGAAGGTTGTAGATCTGCACTGTCAATATGGTAGCTGCCAGGCACACGTGACTGAGCACCTCAAATGTGGCTGGGGCGACTGAGGAATTGTCTGTTTAAATTTTTTTTAATTTTAATTAATTTCCCTTTAAATAGCCACACTATTTGGCTAATAACTACTATATTGGACAGCAGCGTTTGAAAGTTGAACTTACACCAATCTTCAGGAATAAAAGTAATTGCATAAAGTTAGTGTAGTGGGAAGCCTCTAAGATGACCGCTAGTCATTGCTGCCTCCTACTAGTCACACTCTTGAGTGTGATCCCCTCCCCTGAGCATGGGCTAGACCTACTGACTTCTACAGTAGAATCTGGTAAAAGTTATGGGATGTCATTTCTGAGATTAGGGACCAAAGGGACTGTGCCTTCCATATTGAATACTCTCTCATTTTCAGAGGAAGGCCTGGACAACAGTTCTGAAAATGGATATGGAAGAATTAAGAAAAGATTTCTGTGTGTTCAAAGGGTACTTCTGAACTGCAGAATGGGATCCAGGGTGGATCCCATGAACTGAGGCATCCCTCAGATATGATTCCAAAGGCCAGGTAAGATTATTAAAGCTATTGTTTCTGAGGCCAACTCTAATATTCTGGTTGCTGTCCCCAAAGTCTCCCTCAGTCTTAGGGCTATAAGAAAAGGGAAAAAAAGAAAGAAAAGAAAAGAAAGATTGGTTTAACAGATTTTTGTTCTTTTAAATTTAGAAGCTATTACTCATATATCCATACATTTTTAATATGTCACTCAATGTTTCCTCTCCCTGAGCCATTCCACCCACCTCCCTTCACCTTGACCTTGGAGCTTATTCCCACTAAATGAGAGTGAAGATGGGAAAGTTAATTTAACTGAGTATGTGAGTATATATCTGTCAACATAACTTTAAAAAAGTTTTGGCATCCTGAAGTAGTCAATCAACAATAATAACAAAAAAAGTGGAGGAGGTGGAAAAATAAAAGAAAGGGAAAACATGTGGCGAGATCCAAAAAGCTAATGAAGCTTAAATTTCAGGGCCCCTCACTTGCTGGGCCTCCTCCTTGGGCCGAGTACTCTCCCCAGAGAGGAGGAGAAACAGCAGCAACTCTGGCATGAGCCTAAGGCCAGGAGTGCTGTGCCATCCTGGGATGCCCCTACATATTCACTTTTTAAAATTTGATAGCTTTATTGTGATATAACACGCATACCATAAAATTAATGCATTTGAAGTATACAATTCAGTGTTTTTAAAAGCATATTCACAGAGTTGTGAAACCATCCCCATAATCTAATTTTAGAACATTTTTGTCTCCCCAAAGAGAAATCTTATACCATTAGGATTCATTTCTCATTCTTGCCCCCACCCATCCCGAAATCTGTTCTCTGTAAGAATTTTCTTATTCTGTTTTTTGTGCCTGGCTTCTTTCACTTAGCATCATGTTTTCAAAGTTCCTGCATATAGAAGGATCTGAATGTGTGGCTGCTGCGTGCACTGGACCTTTAGGAACTGGGCTTCCTGGTATCTTGCCCTTCAACCCCAGTGTCAGTCCAGTGGGGGCCAGAATATGGGGTGGAAGGGATGCACAGACCTGGCTGGGCCTGACCAGCTGCCAAGGCCATGCCAGCCATGATCAAAATGCTGGAATTCTCTGGGGGCTTGCTCCAGCAAGAAGCTTGCCTGACGAGAACCTGGAGGAAATTATAGATGTGGCATTGCCCATAGCTCTAAAATACTCTTCGAAACTATCAATAATTTGAAAATTTTTAACCAACTGTGCTAAAAGAAAGACTTGATTACCCTACTACTCTTTCAAGGGAACATGACATTACAGAATTGTTGTCATATGAAGAAGCAATAAAAAAGTATACAGAGAAGAATAACTTCAGTGAAAATGGCAGAGTAAAGAACTCAATATTCTGCCCTTCCAGAAAAGCAATGAAAAAAAAAATCAAAATCAACTCTTTTGGAATTCTAGTAATTAACCAGACTTACAGCGATCCAGGAAGCACTTGTCCAAGAAAAAACGGGCTGAATCACAGTAAGAACAATGAGCTTGTGGAATTTTAACTTAGTCTTACCACACACTCCACTCCCTAGCTCAGGGTAACCTTGAAAAGAGCAGCTTGCATTCCTGGTAGATACCTAGGTGCAATAAGGAGCAAAATGGAACTTTGCAAAGAATTCTAATGTATTTGTTCTGGCCTGTCTGGTGGCCCCCTGGATGACTGGCTCAAAAGGCTTATCTTTATTTTGCCTGACTCAGAACCAGCCCAGTGCTAATGCTCCTGGGCTGAGGGTGGGGGACCATTTGTTGAAAATATTTACAGGCAAAGTTTTAGTAGCTGCTGCCTGTGATGATAGATAACAGCTGGGACAAACAATAGACAAACAAAAATGCTTGGGAAGAAAGGCTGGGGAATGAGATGACCATAAGGGCTTTGAAAAGCTCCAACATATTCCTGGGAATCTAGAAAGTCATATGTACTCAAGAAAGACCTGGAGGACCCTAAACTCTGACATCTGGCTGACCTTGAGGCTCTGCAAAACTTTCCTTCAAAGATGAAGGAGAAAGTAAGGCATTCCCAGATAAATAGCTAGCAGACCTACTCTATAACAGATGCTAAAGGGAGTCCTTCAGTCTGAAATGAAAGGACACTAGACTGTTAATTTGAATCCACATCAAGAAATAACACCAGTTATAGTAAACATATAAAAGACAGTATAAATCTACATTTTTGTTTGTAACTCCTTTTTTTTCCTAGCTGATTTAAAAGACAACGATGTAATGCAATAATTATAAATTATGTTGATGGTGCACAATAGTTAAAGGTTAAATTTGTAATATTAAAAGCATAAAGCCAGGGAGGGAAGAAAGGAGCTATATATGAGGAAAGTTATGGAATACAGTTGAAACTGATATTAATCCAAACTAGATTGCTACGATTAATAATATTAGATATTGTAATCCACACAGCAATCACTAAGAATATAACTCAAAAATATATAGTAGAAGGCTCTCTCTGCCGGGAGGAGCGCGCAACAAATCTTGGTGTGTATTTTCATCTTTCTTTTCCATTTCTCAGCAAACTCTGTTCTTTCCCCCCATTTCCCAATAAATCCCTTTTACTGGCCTAACCAAATATATATATATATGAAAACAAGAAGGGAATTAAAATAGTACACTAGAAAATATCTATTTAACACAAAAGAAGGCAGTAAAGGGTGAATTGAGAAACAAAAAAAGAACACAAGATATATAGAAAACAACTAGCAAAATGGCTAAAATAAGTCCTTCATTAGTAATTACATTAAATATAAACAGATTAAATTCTTCAATTAAAAAAGATTAGAAAAATGGATTTTAAAAAATGATCCAACTATGTGCTGCCTATAAGAGATTCACTTTAGAGTTAAGACAAAATTGGAACTAAAAAATAGAAAAAGATATTCTATGAAAACAGTAACCAAAAGAGAACTGGAATGGCTATACTAATATTAGATCAAATATACTTTAAGACAAATATTGTTACTAGAGACAAAAAACATTATATAATAATGGGCAATACATCAAGAATATAACAATTATAAATGGGCAATACATCAAGAATATAGCAATTATAAACATACATATCCACCTAATAACAGAGACCCAAAATACATAAGCAAAAACTGACAGATTTGAAGGGAAAAATAGACAATTCAACAATCATAGCTAGAGAATTCAATACTCCACTTTCGATAATGGCTAGTACTACTAAACAGGATATCAGCAAGGAAATAGAAGACTTGTACCCCACATGAACAACACTGTATACCAACTAGAATAATAGACATCTATAGAACACTTGACCCAACAATAGCAGAATATACATTCTTCTCATGAGCACATACAACGTTCTCTGGGGCAGACCATATATTACTCCATAATAGAAGTCTAACAAATGTTAAAATACTTAAATCATAAAAAGCATATTCTCTAGAAATTAATAACAGAAGGAAATTGGAAAATTAACAAATATGTAGAAATTAAACAACACGTTTCCAAATAACCAATGAGCCAAAGAAGAAAACACAGGAGAAATTAGAAAATATTTGGAATGGAAATGAATGGAAATGAAAACCCAACATACCAAAATTTACTGCTCAGAGGAAATTTATACCTGTAAATGCTACATTAAGAAAGAATGATCTCAAATCAAGAGCCTAACCTTCCGACTAGAAAAAGAGCAAGCTAAATCCAAATCAATGAGATGGAAGGAAATAATAATTAGGATGAAAATAAATGAAAATGAAAATAGAAAAAGCAATAGAAGAAAACAACAAAATTAAGAGTTGGTTCTCTGAAAAGATCAACAAAATTGACAAACTTCTATATAGACTGATCAAGAAAAAGAGAAAACTCCAATTACTAAAATCTGGAATGAATTAAGGGACATTACTACTGACCTTACAGGAAAAAAACAACCAGATTATTAGGAAATACTATGAACAATTGCATGTCAACAAATTAGACAACCTAGTTGAAATGGACACATTCCTAGAAGGACACTAACAAAACGCACTCAAGAAAAAATAGAGTGCTTGCTTCAGCAGCACATATACTAAAATTGGAACGATACAGAGAAGATTAGCATGGCCCCTGCGCAAGGATGACACGCAAATTTGTGAAGCGTTCCATATTTTTCGCTGCTGCCTAAAGAGAAGACAAGCAGACAAAGAAGAACACACAGAGAGCAGACAGCGAGCACAAAACGAGGGCAGGGGGTAGGGAATAAATAAATAAAATAAAATCTTAAAAAAAAAAAAAAAGAAAAGAAAAAATAGAAAATCTGACCTATAGTAAGTAAAAAGATTGAGTCAGAAATAAAAAAAATTCCAACAGCAGAAAAAAGTCGAGGTCCAGATGACTTCACTGGTGAATTCTACCAAACATTTAAAGAAGATTCACCACAAAATATTTTCAAACTCTTTCAGAATATAGAAGAGGAGAGAAAACTTCCTAAGTCGTTCTATTAGGTAAGTATTAGCCTAATATCAAAAGCCAGATAAAGATATCACAAGAAAAGAAAACTATTAACTAATATTACTTATGAGTATAGAAGCAAAAATCCTCAACAAAATACTAATAAACCAAATCCGGTGACAAATAAAAAGGATTATACACAATGACCAAGTGGTATTAATCCCCAGAATGCAATGGTGATTCAACATATGAAAATTAGTCAATGTAATACAAGATATTAATAGAACAAAAGGGGAAAAACCACACGATCATCTCAGTAGGTGTAGAAGCAGCAGTTGATAAAATTCATCATGGGAGCAGATGTGGCTCAAATGGTTGAGTGTCCATCTCCCATATGGAGGGACCTGGGTTCGATCCCTGGGACCTCCTAGTAAAAATAAAGAAAAATATAGAAGGCACGTGGGCAGCCAGGCCCTGCGAGTGGGTGTGCCACCAGGCCTCTCTGAGCCATGCAGCAAGATGATGATGTAACAGGAGAGTGACACAAGGGAGAGCCAAGACAAGATGCGCCAAAAAACCAGGAACTAAAGGTGTCACACGTGGTAGGACGCCTCTCTCCCACATTGGAAGTTCACAGGATTGAACCGGTGAAGACAGGAGGAGAAGGATGAAAAGAAAGGACAGGAAACAGACACAGAGAATTGCCCAGCGAATGGACACAAAAACAGCAAAAATTGGGCGGGGGGGGGGGTGCGGTAAAAATGGATAAAAGTAAATAAATAAATAAATCTTTTAAAAAAATTCATTAGCCTTTCATGATTAAAAATTACTCAACAGGAGTGACACGAACAGACATCTGCACACCAATGTTCATAGCTATTCACGATTGCCAAAAGTTGGAAACAGTCCAGGTGTCCATCAACAGATGAAAGGATAAACAAACTGTAGTTTATTTACATAATCATAAAGCATATAACAACATGGATGAACTTGGAGGACATTATGTTGAGTGAAGCAAGCCAGATACAAAAGGACAAATACTATATGATTGCATTACTATGAACCAAATACATGTGTAACATATTGTTTGATTTTAAAAAATTATATGTATACTGTACATTTAATTGAGAAATGTATATATTTATTCATCTATGTTTACTTTTTAGTTTTGTTTATATTTTCAATTATTAAATGTACAAAATAAAGTTTAAAAAAATTACTCAACAAACTAAGACTAGAAAGGATATTCTTCTACCACATAAAGGATATCTATGAAAAAGCTAACACAGTTAACATATACTTAATGGCAAACTGAAAACTTTTCCCTTAAGATCAGGAACAAGCCAAGCATGTCCACTCTTGTCAGATCTATTGAACATTGTACTGGACTTTTAGCCAAGACAATTAAACAAGAAAAAGAATAAAAGGTATTCACATTGGAAAGGAGGAAGTAAAACTATCTCTCAGATGATGTGATCTTATATATAGAAACCCCTAAAGAATCTACACACAAAAATCAGTAGCACTAGTAGACAAGTTCAGCATAGCTACAAGAAACAAGATCAATATACAAAAATTGGTTGCATTTCTAGAAGCTAGCAAGGAAGAATCTGAAATGAAATTAAGAAAACAATTCCATTTATTATAGAGCATAAAAAAGAATAAAATGGGCATAAATTTAACAAAAATACAAGACCTTGTACTCTGGAAAAAACACAAAACTATGTTGAAAGAAATTAAAGTTTTAAATAAATAGAAAGATAGCCCATGTTCATAAATTGGAAGACTTGATATGGTTTGGATGGCAGTACTCCCCAAATTGATCTAAGATTCATTGCAATCCTATCAAAATTCCCACAGCTTTTTTTGTTGTTGCAGAAACGGACAATCTGATCCCCAAGTTTATATGGAAATGCAAGGGACCCTGAATAGCCAAAAAAAATCTTAAAAAAAAGTTGGAGGGCTCACATTTCCCAATTTAAAAACGTATTCTACCTGATGCTGGATGTATGTAGAATGTTTAAGTTCAGTTGTAAATATGTGGTAATGGATGTAGTTGACAGTAGCACATTATAATGAGTGTAGCAAACACTGTTGATTTATGGATGTGATTGTGGCTGAAACAAGTAGTCTAGGGAGGTTAATGATAGTTGGAGGACAGCTGGAGGATAATATAGGGAATGTTTAATAGTGCTTTTAGAAGTAGATGAGGATTGTGGTTAATAATATAAATACAGGAATGTTCTACTACAGAATGCTAAGAATATGGTGATACATGGGAAAATATAACTAATGTAATTTATAGACTATAGTTAACAATATTGTAGTATTTTGCAGTAAAAGCAAAGACAGTATTATATTCCAAGATGGTATTTTATTAGTGCTAAAGGTCAAAAAAAGAATATGGTGTTTGGTTTTGTGAAATATGACTATGATTAAGCATTTTTTCTCTTCTTCATTTTCTTCATTAACAAGGAGACCTTGATTATGTCATTTACCTAATGTTTTCATTTGTGTATCTTTCTGAGCACTGGAGGAACAAATGAGTTTGTTGTTGGGATTAGATGAGATATAAGTGCCTGGACAGAACTTCTTTGGAGTAATGCTTCCATAACTGTTGAGCTGCCTTTTGTCTGTTATTTTATTTTTTTTGAATTTGAAATAAAGTTTGAATAAAAAATGAAAAAAAAAAAAAACTACAAAAACTTATTATAGTAATCACGACAGTGTGCTGCTGGCATAAGGATAGACATAGAGACTAGTGGAATAAAACTGAGAGTCCAGAAATAAATCCATGTATCTATTGTCAATTGATTTTCAACAGGGGTACCAGGACCATTAGTCTTTTCAAGAAATAGTGCTGTACCAACTGGCTATCTATATTCAAAAGAATTTGGACTCCTTTCTTACATCCTATACAAGTATTACTACGGAAACTCAGGCAGCCTTGATGTACAAGGTTAAGCATTTCCATCACCCAGCAGACTGCACTGTTTCAAGGGGAGTCATTCTCATCACCTCCGTGCCCCAGGGGTCCTGCTGTCCTCCCTGACACATGCCTCCCTCCCATGCTCACCTCCCCCATTGCCCTGCCTTCATTTGGGCTATTATACTCCACCGAGACTGTGGCAATCACCTGACTATTCTAGTTTCATAAACCACTGCCTCTTATCATCCTCCAAACTGCTGCCAGGGAAGATCTCACTGAAACACACATTCTCTCCCTTCTTACGTCTGCTGAGAAACCTTCAGGGTTCTCCACTGCCTGTGGGATAAAGAACAAATTTCTTAACAAACGGATCCTGGCCTGTCTTTCCAGACCCATCTTATAGCCTTTCCCTCACTGAAATGTGCCCTCAATCACAAATCACGTCAAACAATTCCCTGTTCCCTAGAACCTCAAGTTTTGTTTGTTTTGTTTTTAAATGTCTTCTGCTGTCTCAGTATATTTCTTCCTCACTTAGGATGAACTTCTTCCTGAGGGAATTCTTCATGTCTCAAAGTCCAGCTCAGTTGTTGCCTCTTGGAAGGTTTCCCAACTTCCTCTGCAGTCCTTAAACACTCTCATTGTCCTTATTTATGTAGAGATGTGTGCATTTTATACATTCATATCAACTAAAATAAATGTTTTTCCTGTGTCTTTATATATTCATTTGTTCCCTAAAGAACTCGGTGTCTATAAACATTTCCAAGTTAGGGGCGATATCACATTTATTTAGAAAAATATTTTCCTCTGTAGTTGCTGAGTTTTCTGCCCACAGTGTGTACTTCCCCATGTGCCAAGCACTATACCAGATACCAGTGACACAGAGGAGTAAATTCTTTTTTGAATTTAATGAATTGGAAATATATATATTTCCTTTTCCTTTAGGAATTTAAGCCCTGAAGAAACAAGCACATAAAAACAATTAAGAATATTTACAAAAGAGTATTATTGAATATCAAGTGGTATACTACAATTCAGCTAAATGAGCACTCGTGACCTATTGAACAGCATGAATTGTATCATCCTAGGTAAATAGAGTCAATTCAAGGAACCAAGTTAAAAGGAAGGGAAGGAAAGCACACTTTGTTTGTCTTTTCTTCCTTATTCTTTCTTGGTCTCAGATGGAGCATAATGAGGGCTTCACAGGAGAGTAAGCAGGCTGTGCTGTTCCAGGAACTGGTAGATTAGTAGAAAGTAGAAGCCACTCTTCTCACTTTATTTCACTGGACTAGAATTTCCAGAAGACCATGAAAAAAATCAAGTCACATTCTTTCTGTGTGTGGGAGGAGGGGTGGTGGTGGAAATCACCTCTCTTTTGGTATGCTGATGGAAAGGAGATGTATAGGCACTGAGGCAGGTTACTGGGGAGAGAAAAAACACCCCATACCTCTCATTGTTCATAGCCTATGCTGGAGGCAGACAAGTTACTCTACACAGTCTTTCACATACTTGAGCACTTTGAGGAATGAATATTTCTTGTCTTCTGTTCAATTTAATTCAATTTACTTACTACACTACAGGCACTGTGGTTAGGTATACAAATAAATGCCCGGGCTGTGCCGTCCAGGAAGTCAGAGTCTAGGAGCAGGGACACATATATCTACATATGGTAACAATTCAGGATGATAAGGTCAATAATGTAAGTATTCCAAAGAAAGAAAGGGAGTGGTTTTCCCCTTGACTGAGTACTTACAGAAGGCTCCATAGGAGAGGTGACACCTGCACTGGGCTAGAAATGACATTCTAGCCAAAGTGATTACATGCACCCAAACATATGATGGTGACACAAAATTGTATGCTTAGAATGGTTTTGCTGGAGGGTGAAGTGATGGGGGTGGAGGCGAGTAGATAAAGAAGGTGGAGGAGGTAGAAGTGAGATTATGAAGGACTTTGCATTCCCCACCAGGAGATATACAGAAATGGGGAGCTAAGAAAGATGGTCTGGAGGAGAGAGTCATGATTAGATTTGGGTTTTAGAGCCAACAGGATGGCAGAGAGCATGATGAAGTAGAGGCTGTGTTAAAGGCAGAGATACCATTCAAAAGGCAATTGGAAGGGTGCTGTCAAGAGAGAGAGCCTAAGGCAAGTCCACAGCATTGGGAATGAAGTGGTGGAACTAGACATGAGAAATGCTTAGGGGGGAGAATTTGAGAGGTGTTGGTGCTGGTTGGATATGCAATGTGGGAAGATGTTCGGCATTAATCCCAGGTTTCTGCCTCAGAATACCCTCAACTGAGAGAGAGAATATGGAAGGAAGAGGGCAGTGGAAAGAAGACAGAAGGAAATCATATAAGTTTAAGGTAACTGAGCAATACTGAAGTGGACATTTTCAGAGGGAAGTTGGGCATACATTTTTGGAGCAGGAGGAGAAAGCAGAACTGGAAATGTAAATATGAAATCTTTTGGAATTGAGGTGTCAGAATCAAGAGATCTTCTAAGAAAAGACGGAGAATGGAGGCCGGGACACAGTCCCTCAGGTCTGGTAGAGTGAAATAATTAAAGGAAAGACATATGAACTATTGATGGTGGGGACAGGTCTCAAAGTCAAGAGACGAGTTTCAAGAAGGAGAAAGTGGCCTAATGTTTCAATTGTTATACAGAATGAGAAAGAAAAGGCTAGAGAAGGATTTAATGATTAGGAGGTTTTTGGGAACCTTTTAACCTGCCTCCTTGATGGGGGTGGGGAGACACCAGTTACAGGGTTGAGATTGAAGAAGTGGAGTTACTTAGTAGAGATTATTCCATCAAGAAACTTGATTTTGAAGGCATGGAGAGAGATTAATCAGTAGCTAGAGGGGGACACTGGTTTTTTGTTGTTTAAGATTCAAAATCATTTCTTCATATAGCAACACTTGTAGGGCAAGTGAGAATTCACATGATATAAAACCCTTATCAGTGTCATCAATGAAGGCATGTCTTCAGTGATTACTCACTCCTTAGCATTAATATTCTTTTTTTTTTTTTAATGTATCTATATTAATGTTACAAGTTACTCAATAAACATAAGATAACTACAATAACAATAAATCTGCTTTGGTCAGTGGTTATACTCCCCCCATCCCTGCCCCCCATTTTTGTTCATTCCTCATTCTTGAGGGGTTTGGGACAATGTCTGCTCTGACTGCTTTAGGCTGAGAAGGGACATAGCTATTATGGGGTAGAGGAATGGAGTTGTTTTGCTTGCAGTTGAAGACACTGCTTACTTTTGAGCTGGGGCTGGTTCATCCTCATCATTTTGTTAGTTGTCCAGGTCAGGCCTGAAGAACTGGAGAGTAGGAGTTGACTGCAGATCTGCTTGGTTTCAGGGTGCACCTGGCATGTAGAAGTCTGAAGACTTTCACCTCATGTACTTATCAGGCAAACTTATAGATTCAGATAAAAGGAATAGAAGAATCATGATTAGGGGATTTATAAATGAGCATAACTATGTTATATTGGGGAAATAGATTTCCTATATTCCCAGATAGGTCCTGCAACAAGGGTGTTGACTTCATGAGGCCATGTGGCTTGCCTATGGTGACCAGATATCACTAGGGCTGTCAGGAGCATTTTTGTTTGAATCTTTGTTTGCTATGGCAGTTTGTGAAATCTGGCTGAGACCTGCATAAGTGTAACCTCCAGGATGACCTCCCAACTCATTTTGAATTCTCTTAGCCATAAACACTCTATTTTATTTCATATTTCCCCCTTTTGATCAAAGTCTTTCTCCAAATACATCGTTGATTAACACATGGTAATAATCCCTTGGTGCCAGGGAGGCTCATCCCTGCAAGTCATGTATCATGTCGTGGGGAAGGTAATAAGTTTATTTGCAGAGTTTGGCTTAGAGAGAGGCCACATTTGAGTAACAAGGAGATTTTCAGGAGGTAATTCTTAGGCACTAATTATACTTAGGCTTACTTTCATTATTCCAGGAATAAGGTTTGTAAATGCAAGCATTAAGATGAGAGGGTTTGGCTTATTGGCCTATTTTCTTTTATTAGACAAGGGTTATGTAATCCAGAGCTTTTAGCCATCATATTTGAGAAAGTAACAGGACTTCCTCAGGATGAATGTTTAATATTTTCTTAGCTACTGTGTGGGCTTCTATATGCAGAAAACATACTTGTGCCAACAAGGAAATCTTTATATCCCGTAGAAGTATCTAGCTATATAACCTTCAAGATGTTTAAAAGACCCTGTCAGTTCACCTGACCATATCCCATTTTTACCTTCTTACCAGGGTTATGTTAATTGACAGGTAGAATTTAGATTATATACTTGCTTCTCATGTAAAGTTCTTCATATATACTTTCAGAGAAGTCTCAGTGGAAACAGTATACCTGAAAAGAAAATGTCTTTCTGTGGTGTGTAGTATTTTTCTAAGGATAAAATATACAATGTACCCATAACCCCCCCCCCCCATTTTTTAAGAAGGAAATTGTGAGTTTACAAAACAGTCATGCATAACATACCGGATTCCCATACTTTGCCCCACCAAAAACTCCCTGCATTATTGTGGAACATTTGTTAGAGGTGATGAAAGAACAGGTTCAAAATATTAGTTAACTATTGTCCATAGTTTACATTTGGTGTATTTTTGGTGTATTTTTTCCCACAAACCACCTTTTTGATAACATCATGCATTACTATTGTGTATGTGTTATAGTTCATGTGGGAAAGCTGCATATTTGTACTTTTAACTACCATCTGTTACCCACTTCAGGGTGCACTGCATCATACAGTCCCATGCCTTGTGCAGTCTATCCAAAATGTGCACTCAGTGCTCTCATTTTCACCATAGCATCATGCTATCATCACTCCAGTCAATTTTAGAACATTTTCATAGCTCCAAGAAGAAAAATCCCATACTCCCTTATACCCCCCATTGCTGACACTTTGCATTGATATAGTACCATCTTTGCCATCGCTGCAAAAATATTACAATATTACTGTTAATTATAGACCACATAAGTTAATTAGTTGAACTTTCCCCATGAGTTGCTTTGTAATATTGACGTATATTTGTTGTAGTTAATAGAAAAATATTCTTGTGTTTTTACTATTAACCATTAGATGAAGAGGACTGGGTTTTGCTGAAGAGTTTTAGATATCTTGAACATGTTTGTAGATTGAGGGGAAGGAGCCTGTTGAAAAGGAAGCTGCAGAGTGGTAAATAGGCTAAGGTCCCCAGAGACGGAAAGGAATGGACTCTAGAGCAGAATTTGGAATATTAATCTTCAACAATAGGAAGAACACACCTCCCTCTGAAATTGTAAGAATGGCAGTGAATGTAAAAAGGTTTTTTTTTTTTTTTTTTTTTTATGAAAGGAAAATTTAGGAATTTTAAGTCTGCTGGCCTCAATTACTCAAATACGAAACAAGCCATCTTCCAAGGTGAGGAATCTAGAAAGGGGATAGTAGACACTGGCTTTTACATCTGCTGTGGACGCCGGAGGAATAAAACATACGCAGTGGCACTAACTGGGCATTGAAGCCCATTGCCAAGAGGAAATCATAAATTAGCAGAAATGCCTATCAGTAGCTCAGAGGTTCAAGCATCTTGCATACCTTGACAGCTGCTAAGCCTGCTTCTGCCCCAACTTGAACCAAATGGCCTAATTCCTAGAAGCTCAGGAGTCTTTCTCCTCATGAGCTAAGTATCCAAGTTAGATAAATTAATATAAAACCATTGCAAAGAGAATACGGTAAAATCATCCCATCTGTGGACTCTGACAGTGGTGACTTAATGCCTGCTTTCTAGCATTAGGAGGGAGATGTCTAGCTGAATGTCTTCCCTGAAGACCAGACAAAAGGAAATGGGCTTCAATTGCAGAATGGTTCAATAAGGAGCCATGTTCTAAAGGGAGAGTGGTTAAGCTCTAAGGGGCTTCTCAAGAGGACAGAGAACAAGCTGCCCTGCTGATGCTTAGGAATAAATATACCTCAGGGGTTTTTTATTCAATCCTAGGAATACGGTTTGTTTGATCTCTTAAATTTCCTTTTACCTCTATGCCACAGTTTGAATTTAAGCAAAAAGAATACATAGTAGCACACACATATAAAGCAGCAGCACATAGTACTTTTGCTTTACTTTTTATCATACTCTCTTCCATAATGGTCCATTAGAAATAGCTTCTATGTGAAATATTCTGGACATTAAAGTAAAATAACTCATATGTCATTAATTGTTTCATAGCCCCATAAAAATAAAAATTTAAAAAAAGAGATTCATAAAACCCCAATCCTCTATCCAGCCTTGTTGGTTATCTCTAGCTTGATTAAAAGGAATGATACTCATTTGTAAATGCATTTGGCAAACTTACCCTGCTATTGTTTCCATTATTTTGCAAATTACAGACATTGAGATGAAGGCTCTGTAATTTCCTAGCGTTCCCTTTATTCCTGCTTGGAAAACTGGTATTGCCCTGGCATACTTCCACTTTGCTGTTATTTCATTTGAATACAGCAAATTCTTTATTATGATTAACAAAGACTTCTGCTCCTTCTTTGAATATCAGTCTGCTGATGGAGATGAGTTGATTTTGAGCCCTGCTGTCTCCTTGAATCTCTCTGCTTCAGGGATCTCAAAGATGTTTAAGACAACAGACGCCCAAGTATCCCTAAGTGACATGTTTTTTGTGTGTGTTCTTCCTTTTGAATTTGTTATACGTTTAGTAATTTTCCATCGTCTGGAACTTTTTCTCTTCTTTCAATTGTCTAATTTTAAACGTCTCCTTCACTCATTACTTAAAAGCCTGAGAACGTGCAAGCAGTTGAGCTTGGCAATCTTATTTTAAGCTTCATTCTTCTTTAATCTTTGTTTTATTTTTCTTCATACGTCTCTCTCAAGGTTTTACATTATTTTGTAAGCAGCCTTGATACCTGGCACTTTGGGATACCTCAAATATACAGATTATTTTCCTTGAGCAATATACTTTTCTAATCCAGGCATTAATCCTTGTACTGGAATCACTTTTCCCCAAATCAGGCTCTCCTTCCTTAAATCTTTCCTGAATGTCCACCCAATATAATACACATTTAGCAGTCCTCATGCTCTGAGAATACTAATTAAATATTCTCCTAAGAGCATATAAAGCTCACATAAAGAGAGCTCTTCTGATCCATTAGAACCAAAACAGGCTGTGACTTGGGAGCCCATCTTCTAATAAAAGTTAGTGTGCAAAGTACTTGCTTCTCTTTCCTCCCATCTCCTCAGGCCTTCCCCCCCCTCCCCCGCTATTCCTGCATGGTGTGGTAGAACTATATCAGCATCTTCAGTTACCACTTGTTGCTTTAATTCATTTGGGTTGGCCAGAGGTTAGTAGGATAGCACAGTCCATTTCTTCATATTGGGTAGGTAGTGTGTGAAATGAGGACAATCATAGCCACCATAATGTCTCACATGTACTGAGAACTTAGTATGTGCTGGGCATTGTTCCATGTCCTTTAGGTGCTCTATCTTGTTTAATCTTCCCAATAACCTTAGGAGGTAAGGAAGACCATAGATGTGGACTCTGGGAGCTCAGAGAGGTTGAGAAACATATCTAAGGTCACACAGCTAGCTACTAAGTAGCAATGTGCAGGATTTGAGCTGGGGTTATCTGAGTCTGGCGCAGGAACTGTACTGTGCCTGAGCGGAGGAAGCTCTTAATGAGTTAGCAGCACTTACTGCACTTTTACTCTGGTTTCTCTTCCATGTATTAAGCACTACTGCATGTTAGGCTGTGTTTGACCCTTTCATCTCATTTCATTTTCATGAAAACTCACTGAGGAATTAAGGTTTCCATTTTATAATCAAGAAAACAGAATCTCAAAGACATTCTGTAACTTGCTCAAGATTACTCAGCTAGTAAGAAGAGGGGGGCCCTAAACATTCTAGACAGTCCTCTGTTTTGTCCCTCTTCAAGGGTCACTTTGGAGGACATATTGAAGTTTTCCTCATCAGACAGTGGAAGGTAACGAGGTCACACTGACAGTGATAACTCAGATGTTGATGACCTGTGCTCCACCTGAAAAAGCAGGGCCTTCGTTCCTGGGGGACAGATCACATGGCTCACACACCTCTCCTGGGAGCTGCCTCTGCTCTGTGGGGCACTGCAGCCTCCACAGGGTCCCTCTTACCTCGCAGTGGGGTGGGGGACAGCACATGACACAGCCGTCTGTGGCTAAGAGGGGAAGAAGGACTCACACCTGTCTTAACCCAAACAGTACTGCTGGTACTCTAACATCTAGAGCTGTTGCTTTGGTGTTTTTCTTTTTTTCTTTTTCTCCTTATTGTAGAAGAGCTCTTTCACTTTTTATTTACAGCCTCTTTGCTGTTTCCATAAGACTCAGTTATGAGTGTCATAGGAACCAGGCCAGGGTTCTAAACCATGCGAGATATGCCATTCTGTATTCAGAATCATCCTCTTGTCCACTTGACAAAAGGGTAGGTTTGTTTCCTGTACTTCTCTTCCCTCAAAGTGAGTTCTCACGAGACCCTTCTGCTGTATTTTCCAAATACATTCTAAATGCCTGACTCTCATCTAGACTCAAGTGAGGAGCCTCTAGGGGCAGCTCCTTGCTTTTTGTTTGTCCACCACCCAGTCTCCCATTTCCCATTTCCTTTTGGGGAATTGTCTTTCCCCCAACCCATGTTGCTTTGGTAGAAGGTAATGCCTGCTTCCCACTAGGGAAGCTGAAGGGGCTGGCATGGCAGGGAGTGAGTGTGGGACCGCACTGGCCAATCAGTCCTCTCCTCTGGGACTTTGAATGGTGAGTGAGGGAAACAGTGATGTGAGGGGGGGTGGGGTGGCAGTCAGTCGTGCCAGGAGAAGGGCTGCCCCTGCCAGGGAAGTTCCTGCTGTGGGTCCCGAGGCCTGGCCCGCATGGTATGTTGAATGCCTGTGTTCTGCACACCTGGTTTTCCAGCCTCCAGTTGATTCTTGAGCTTCTTAAATCCTTAAAATAAGTTTCCTTTTGCTTAAAATAGCCAGGGTGCATTTCTGGTGTACACAATTAAGAACCTGAACTTAAGTACACACCAACTTGCCATACAAATGTAGCAAAGGAGATCTCTGTGCCCTCTGCTCTCTCCTTTTCATTCCCCTCTCTTTTAGCTTCTCCTCTGTTCACACACACTCAAGGGTCTCATGCTGACCTCACTGTCCA
Source organism: Tolypeutes matacus (assembly GCA_026826555.1). Classification (NCBI taxonomy): domain Eukaryota; kingdom Metazoa; phylum Chordata; class Mammalia; order Cingulata; family Chlamyphoridae; genus Tolypeutes; species Tolypeutes matacus. Next base: position 29,197,522 of record JAKSZT010054487.1, read on the forward strand.
GGACCTCCTACGCTGGTCGTTGTATTAAGAGTGCCCTCCCCAGGGCCTAGAGGTCTGGATTTCTTTCTCCACATTTACCAGACCCAAATTCCAGCTGGTCTTCGTGGTTGTAGAGAGACCATAAAACTATTTTAATTAGAGAATATTCTTCAAACAAAGTCTTAAAGGAGCAATATGTGTAATCAGATAAAAGAGTAGCTCTCATCTACATTGAGTTTAAAAACTAGTGTTGTAAGCCAATCTGTGGTCCCTTCCTCCAAGGATATTTATAGCTGACGATGGTTCTGAATGGGCAGCAGAAAGAATTTTTGACTGGGCACAAGAAAAACTAGGTTCTTCCCCCCTCTCTGCCACCATCACATTGTGTAGGTTTAAATAAATCACTGAGCCGTTTTGGGTTTCAGTCTTTGTGTTTGAAAAATAAGGGCATTGCCTTAGATTTTCTTGAAGTTCTTTTGAACACTATGGCTTGAGTGTTATCTCTTCCAGTGACACTGGCATTTTTATAGAAGACTCTTGAAGAGTTCCAACTCTTGAGTTCCAAACAAATAAATCATCAAGTTTTATAACAGGCTAGGTTATTTTTGGCTTGCTGGGATGGACATGGGCGGGAAGGAAAGGGGAAGAGAGGAGAGGTACCTCAAATTGTACTGCTCATGTTTCTTGGCAATTGCATCTCTATAACCAATTCCTTCTTTCATTAAACTAAGAATAGAAAATCCTAATAACCACACCAGCATTCTACCTAGAAACTCTGTCTTGACCTAAACACAGGACAGTTGTCTTCCTGGAGCTTGCATAGCATTACCAACTCTTTGCTCAAATGAAGCAACAATCAACTTCCCTAAGAGTCCTTTTGTTCAAAACAGAGTAAGTGGCTCCACATTTTCTCCTTGAGTAGACAAAATCCCCTGCCTTCAGTGTCAAAAGTCCCCTGCCTGCCACCCTGATGGAACTGGGTGGTTTTTCTCTGGGTACATGTCTTTGTATTTCTGTCCCTTGTGTTGATGGGGATGTATTTGTATTGCTATTTCAATTAGAACTCAAGCCAATGAATGTTAGCTATGATGATGCTGGTAACTGCCATCTCTTGAATATTTACCAGGCAGATAAAATATGTAAATATTTTAAAAATATTACCATTTAATTTCAGCAATGAGAGAAATGTATTTTTATCCTCATTTTAGATGAGGAAGCTGGGCAAAGAGAGCAAAGTAACTTTGCCTAGGTCATATAGACAGTAGGAGGCAGAGCTGGAATATGAAGCTGCACTCTTCTTCCTCAAACTTCAAGGAACCTTGAAGGAGACTTTTGAGAGAGTAGGTGGATCCCTTCAGGAGTTGGAAGAAGACTAGCACCTATTTCTCTCTATTCATTTCCACTCAGGCCTGTCTAAAAGCAGGAAATAGAAAGCATGAGTGTTCACCACAATATTTGCAGTTCATAAGTTGAAAATTAGCAATCAGCCCCTTTTCACGTAGGACACAATAATAGACACTGGCACAGTCCCTGCCATTTGGTTATGCAAAGAAAACAGGAAATAAGCACATTTTCACTGCTGCTTCAGTCTGAGGGGGGCTGGCATCTGCCAACAGGAGGGCTGGATTTTCTTGTCAATATCGACTTTACTATCCTGGTCACATGAGGCAGAGAGAAGAGGATGAGTCACACTTAACTGACTGCTAAATTAGGAAAATGTAATCCATTTGTTTCTTTCAAATTAGATTCCCCCAAAGCATTTTCAAGCTTTTTATTTTCTTCAGTGACCATAGTCACAACCTAAACAGCTAGCACATTCCCAAAATGTGCTAATCTGGCTCTCTTTTATAAGTAAGTTATTATCATTTTGTAGCATTCTCTTCTAATGTTAGGGCAGGAGCTTGAGTAAATTCGTTCTCTCCTTCAGGAGACGAACCTCTGTAGACATTCTGCCTTTGCTTTACTTGTCTTCCCTCACCCTCATTATCTACTTTCCAGAGTCATCAAAACATAATGTATCATGTTGGGTGATTTCTGTTTCTAGCAAACAACAGTGTAGTCTTTAAGCAACACAGATCACAGAACCTTAGCCCTGAGGGGGATCTAGTGGGGTCTCTCCGTGTGACTTCCTCATTTTATAGTAAAGGAAATGAGACTTAGGAAGGCTGAAGCAATTTGACTAGAACTCTGGTCTCTGAGTGCCCAGTTCACAATTGCAGCCCCTTTTTGCTGGGCACACAAGCTGCTCCTTGTGCTTATGTTGCCTAAAGATCAATGCCATACAAGGAAACCATGGTCGAGAAGTAAAAAAAAATCTGTGATGGTCAAAACGATCAAAGAAACAAACAATTCAAAGGAGCAGGCTCACGCATGGTGCCTGCCTGGCCATTCTCAAAAGGGTATATTAGAGTAAAGTCACTGGGCTGGGAACTCCTCAGTAGAAGGTAGTTCAACTCAATTTTCTGACCTGCACCCACTCATTTAAATTCCTCCTACAATTTGCTGGCTTGAATCAGGGCCTGATTTCTTGTTTAATTTGAATCTAGCGATGAAGTCAGAGAGACCTGGATTATTCAAGTGTAGACACTAGGTTGCCTGTTTTGATCTTTATTTTCAGAGAGTGTTGTCTCCCTTTGGAAACCTCTGATGGTGTTTCTACAAGTGCACAGAGATCCTTTTCCTTTTGCCCTGCACAGAGGAGATGGCACAGGTTAGCCCATGGGCAGCAGCAGCTCTTAGCAGTAATATGGGCTGCAAGAGAGCCTTCAGCAATAATGTGGGTGGGGCAGGAAGTGGGGACTTCTAAGCATCCATCATCCCTCCTTGAGGTCATCATTTTCATCTTCATCACCTACATTTATGCCGAGTACTTTGTTAGGGTCTGTGGTAATTTGAGACTGCATGTTCAGCAGAAATGATCATGTCCTTAGAGCTAATCCATTCCTGTGGGTTTGAACCTATTGTAGGTGGGACCTTTTGACGAAATTACTTCAGTTAAGGGCCACTTGATTAGTTTACTTCGGTAATACATTACCCAGGGTGGGTTTTAATTCCCTTACTGGAATCCTTTAGAAACGGGATGAATATGGAGAGACACGCAGAGAGAAAAGACCGACAAGCTCAGACAGGAATCTACAGAAGCTGAGAGAGAAAGCCACAAGAGCAAGAAGCTAAAATCAATGGAATCCAGGAGAGAGAAAGCCACAGAAGGAGCAGCCAGAAGCTGAAAGCAATGGAGCCCAGGGGAGAAAGCAGAGACTGACAGATGCCACCATTGTGCCCTGCCATGTGACAGGAGTCCAGGATTGCTGACAGCTGTGTCTTCGGGGACAGAGCTTTACCTGGTGCCTTGATTGGGACTTTTCTCAGCCTTGGAGCTGTAAGCTTATAAATTACTAAATCCCCATTGTAAAAGCCAACCCATTTCTGGTATATTGCCTTGGCAGCCTTTAGCAAACTAAAGCAGGGTCTTTACATGGATGCCTCACTTAATAATCACATGAATTCATTTTATAAATGAGAACACTAAAACTTAGAGAGGTTAAGAACTCCAGACCACCCAGCTAATGAGAACTCTAGTCTGAAACCAGGAGTTTGACTCTGGAGAATTATAATGCATGATCTTGGCCAGTTCACCCAGAAGTTAAATCTACAGCTCGGCATTTTCAGCAGAATTTGCCTTTTGGAAGAGAGCATCTTATCAACACATCATATGGACCCAGGTCCTGGTTCAGGTACTCCCACATTCTGACTTAAGCATGGAAGTTAATTTGTTTTCTGTCTCAATTTTATCTCCCAAATATAACAGTAATAATAATAAATCACTGTAAGAGTGAAATGAAAAAGTGTACCTTTTGTGAAAGCCCCTAGAGCACTGAAGGGCACATAATAGGGGACTCGGAAAATTTCAGTTCCTCCCTTCCTTCTGGGGATTCCTGGACTAAGCCCAAGGAATAATTTCTAAATGTTAGTGGTAATTTCTAAACCACAGTCCACATGGACAGACATTTTGGGGAAAAGGAGCATTAGTGTCGTCCCCCCTTTTAGCCATAATGACAAGCTCTAATGCACAAGCTAAGAACCCCCGAGCCAGGGTACCTGGGTTTAAATCTCAGCTCTGTCACTTACTTCCTGTGTAACCGTATTCTCTTTTCAATTTCTTTGTTTGTAAAATGAGATTATGATAACAAAAAGGCAAACCCCAATTTAAAAAATGGGTAAATTACTTGAATAGATATTTCAACAAAGAAGATATACAAATGGCCAATAAGCATATGAAAGAGGCTCAATGTCATTAGTCATCAGGGAAATGCAAATCGGAACCCCAGTGACATACCACTTCACACCCATTAGGATGGCCATAATCAAAACAGAAAATATGTGTTGGCGAGGATATGGAGAAATTAGAACCCACATACATTGCTGGTGAGGATGTAAAATGGTGCAGCCACTGTCGAAAACAGTTTGGCGGTACCCTCAAAAGTTAAACAATTACCATATATGCCAACACTCCTTAGGTATATACCTGAAATAATTGGAAATGTTTGTTCAAACAAAAACTGGTACATGAATGTTCAAAGTGACAACAGTCAAAATGTGGAAACAACTCAAAGGTCCATCAATGGGCGAATGGATAAAAAAAAACTGGCAATATCCATACAATGGAATATTATCCAGTCATTAAAAGGACATAAAAAAATGAGGATGGACTCCCAAAACATTAGATACAACAGAGGCCAGACACAAATGTCACATTATATGTTTCCATTCATATGAAATGTCCAAAATAGACAAATCCATAGACACAGAAAGTAGATTAGTGGTTTTCAGGGGCTGAGGGAAGGGAGAATGGGGATTAACTGCTTAATGGTTTCCTTTTGGATTGAGGAAAAGGTTTTGGGACTAGATAACGATGGTTGTACAACACTGTGAATATACTAAAAGCCTCTGACTTGCACATTTTTGCATGCTTAAAATGGTGAAATTTTCATGTGTATTTTATGACAATTAAAAAGTTCATGACAGTGAATACCATATAAGATACTTATGGGTATTAAATTACTTAGTAGTCACCAAGTAATTGTTCTCACTGATGGTATTGACAGGGATAAAGAAGAGAGAAAGAGGGTCAGAGAAGCCAGGGATGAGAAGGTGGATGAGGAAAGAGAAGAGCTGCAGCCAGGTAGGTAAGGAAAAGAGATGCAGACAGGAATTGTATGGGAAGGTATGGAACAGGTAGTGGGATGAAAAGGTGTCCATGTGCATATACTAAACCAGAGGAAGTTGTGTCAACCTTTTCATAAAAATCTAAGCGACAGACTAGTTTACACAAAGCCAGCCTAAAGCCAGCAGTATAGTTGATCTTTTGTGGTGAGGTGAAAGTCAGCAAATTTAGTTCCTCCTGCTTAGCTTTGCAAGCCATAACATATGAATTAACTCAAGTTTCAGGTTTTGGAGAGAGGGTTAACATGAAGGGGTCTCCCTCAATTTTGAGCATTTCTGGATATAATAAAAAGAGTTGTCAGGGGCACGTTAGTGAGGAGGAACATATTTTTTGGCAGTATAACAGATTTCAGGAGACAAGGTTATATTTGGCCCTATGTCTGTCCAGCAGTTCCATTCCAGAGTTTTCAGAAAAGCACGTTCTGAGGTGTGACTCCAGAAGGAAAGAATTATAGCCCCATGGCCCAAAGTGGCTATGTGGGTCCTAATGAAAAGATACCTGTCTCCCGCTTCCACATCAGCCCTACCTCCTCCCCCAATATTCTGGACAAGTTTGGCCAGACATAAAGTTTGCAGAAACTTGAGTTATGTTCATTGCACATGGTAAAAAGCTGTAATGCTTGGGGGCAAAGCATAGAAGGGAAAAGGGAGTGGGAATAAGATAAGAACTTCTATTGGGATGTACAGCTGTCTCAGCCCTTCCCTCTTTTCTAGGCTTGGTGCTCAGAAAATTCTTTCTGGCAGACACTCCCTTGGAGAGGAGCACTAAAATGCAGGTCTGCAGCAGGCTGAGGCAAAAGAGGCCCTCATGGGTGCTGTAGATTGCAAGAAAGTGTAGTATCAGAGAGCAAGCTGTGTTTCTGTCTTGCAAGTGTAATGGGCCAAGAGTTGTTTATGTGTATATACTTCACTTGACTACAGAAGCTCCAGAAGGGCTTGTCTCCCAGATTCCCTACCAGCCTTTAATGTTTCAGCAGCTTGGGTTATATATGTCAATAACCCACTGGGTATTTGGCCTTGACTCTCATCCTTCCATTCCAGTCAGATCAGTCATATTAATGATCAGACAAAACTCTTGAGACCCTCGAAAGTACTTCTACTGTCCCTGCACATTTTCAGATCTTCTAGAACTGCATATCCAATATGGTAGCTCTTTAAATTTAAACAAATTATTTCAACTTAAATAAAATGCATTAGCCATCCTCCAAGTATCCAATAGCCACATGTAGCTATTGATTACCACCTTGGGCCACACAGAATTTCCATCATGACAGAATGTTCTATGGGCCAATGCTGCACTATAACCACCATGTATGTAACTTACGAGGTCCTTTGTTCTTTGAATCCTTGACTATTTATTATGTGACCAAAAGAACATGGTAGAATCGTTCTTCCTTGTCTTCACAACAAAATTTGTGAAATTCAAGTCCTGTTATAAACTAGGTGAGAGTTTCATTTAAATCCATTAGTCAGGACCAAAGTTACAAAGGGCCATGGTCATTTTGAAAGATCCAAATGTTTTCTCAAAAATGGATGTTTTTTAAGCTAAGAAAGTAAAGTCCCTCAGAAAATAACCCTCTAATCTTTCAAAATGTCACTGAGGTCATTTGTATACTGATTTCTAGCTGTTTCACCTCTTGTTTGATCAAAGGAATCACTTGTAGCATACCCGTTTAAAAACCGAGGTAGCAAGAGGGAGCCACAAACAAGCCCTTTACATTTGTACTCTTTGGGAGACATTGGTGTCTTAGGAAGCTTATTAGAATTGCCCACACTTTACTGAAAATTCCTCTTTGTGTATGAGGTAATGTTTCTCAAACCTCTTAAACCTACCTTTTAAAATTAGTCTGGGACATTAAAATTTTCAACTTCCCTCTCTCTCCTCCCTGAATTACCTTGAAATAACAACAACAACAACAATTCTGTGCATTGAATTCCACAAAGTTTCAAACTTCCAAGTCAGAGGAAATTGTTTAAAATTATTTGCTCCAACACAAATAAATGTAAAGGAAAAGTGAAGGCAGAAAAACTTGCCAGTTTACAAGATCACTTTTCTAACTGCCCGCTTTTGCTGACCTGACAAATTAAAAATATTTTATTTCCTCACAGCATTTCAGTCATAATTTTAGCAATATTTTGAAAGAGGAAAGAGTCCTGTTTGCTTTTCAGACACAGGCCTCTTGGACTTTTGTTCCTTGAACATGACCCTGAGTGTGGAAATTCACTAAGTGACAGAAAATTGGCAGGTTCCTCATCACTGATTCCTCACTAGCTCTTTGGGGAGGAAATGAGTTTCGCCCAGGACTTGGCTGAGCTCTTTGCTTGGCGCCCCAGTCAGTTACTCAAAGTTCACGGAACTTGACAGACAGAGGCTGTTTGGGGAGAGATGTGAACGGGCCAGGTTGAGTCTGCCATCTCCTGCCCGCACCTTCTGTCTCCTTCCAGGGAGGTCTCATTTCTGATGATTCTTTCTGTAATCTTATCTGTGTAGGAAGACCTCTGCCCGCCATGGATAGCACTGGCCTTGAATGGGGGTGAGTCCCAGATCCCTCCTGGGATCTGAGTGTGAGCACAGAGGAGGCAGCAGTGTGTGTGTGTGTTTTTTTTACTTAAACAGCTTAAAAAAAAAAAAAAAAAAAGACAGAAGGCTTAGACAGATTTCCAAGAAACAGACTGTGTCAGTCTAGACTAGTAAAACTTAGCCAATTTATTTCCTGAATTTGTGAGGATAATTTCTGTATTTATTTTGTATTTAACCAGAAGGGAAAAGGAGTGAGAAATAGTATATATATATCCTAAGCTTACAAATGACCAACCAATTATAACTGCTATACCAGCATCAAGAGAGGTACAATTTGAAGGATTAGAGGTTGTATGTTGTTTCTCCAAAAAGTAACTTTTGTATGACTCTTATTCTTTAAAGAATGTTACTATTTTTTTAAATTGCAAAAGCAACACTTGCAACAGAAGATTTAGGGGAACAATAAGCAAAAAGAAGAAAATTAAACCAATTGTATACTTTCACTATCTAGAGATAAGATTATACCGTTTTGTTGAGCCAGAATTGGCTTTGAATTATGTAGAACCAAGTTCAGATTATGGGCCTTACCATGTGTTGGAACAAACTCTCAGAGCATTGATTTTTCTCTGTGTAAAGTGAGTCACCTCTCACATGGGGTGGTGGATGATTGCGGTAATGTCTCTGGCAAAAAAATAATTTTTTTATAACATCCTTATTTTTTAAAGATTTTATTTATTTATTCATTTATCCACCCCTTGCTGCTTGTGCTCGCTGGGTCAGCCAACCGCGCCGCGCGGGCAGGCCCGCCCCCACCAGGAGGCCCCGGAACCGAACCCGGGGCCTCCCACATGGTAAACGGGAGCCCCACTGATTGAGCCACAGCTGCTTCCCGTAACATCCTTATTATATCCCCTAAAATACTGATCACATCTCACTGTTAAGTTTGTACCACCTTCCACAGTTTCTGAAAACAAGCTCATTGTATTTTCTTCAAACTCCTTTCTCTACAATATTGCTAAGAAGTAAATTTATGGCTTTAGTCTTCTGCTTTATTGTTTTTGTTGTTGTTTATACTTATCTTGGGGGAGATGTATACAGAGCCATATTTTGTAGTAAGCAAGCCTGATTTTATTGTTCCATTATTTCCAGGCAATAATTGATGCTGCAGCAAGCCTGGGACCAGCCTGATTTTCCTCTTTGCAGGTGATTTACTTTGCCTGGCTAGATATCTGAAGATTTTATTTTTAATATTTCAAGTTCAATATTTTAGGATAAACTTTCATATTGAAATTGTAATTTAAACAATTCCCGGGACATTGTATTCTCATCTCCCCTGCAGTTTCAGCAATATCTTAAAATTCAGATAATTCTCTTGTATTTTATCTTTGAATAGATCTTCTATTTTGGCAGTTTCCAGTTCAGGTCCATCAATTATTCTTATGTTGGATTGTGTTTACCTACCATGTATATTTGTCTTCTACATAATTTCTTTTTATTTCTATTCATTGACAGTAATTTGATTTTCAGCAGTTTTTACTCTTTTTTTAAATTTACTTATTAGCTCTACAATGTTGCTGCTTTGCCCTTCAATTTGTTTTCTTCATCTACCAATTGTCTATTTTTATCTCATTCTCTTTGTTGTCTTATTGAATTGATGTTTTTATTAAATTGTACTACAGTGTGAATCAAGTGTGAGAAATACATTCATGTCGCTTGAGTTATAATTTCATCTAGGTTAAGGATTTTTGTCTTTTGAATGCTATGATCCAGTTTTTTCTTTTCTTTATTTCTTTTTCTCAATGCTTGTGTGTGTTTTTTTTTTAAGTCAAAAGGTTTATTTTGTAATTTTATGAATTTTTAAACATTTTATTTTGAGAAAATTATAGATTCACCTGCACTTGTAAGAAACAATATAGAGAGTCCATGTACTCCTTACCCAATTTCCCTTAATGATAATATTTTGTAAAGCTGTAGAACAATATCACAACTAGGATATTTTCACTGATACAGCTCATCAATCTTAATTGAATTCCCCAGTTTTACTTGTATTCGTGTGTGTGTGTTTACTTCTATGCAATTTTATCTCATGGGGATCTATGAATCTATCACCATGGTCAAGAAGCAGAACAGTTCCATTATCACACAGTACCCTTTTCTAATGACACCCACTTCCCTCCTGCCCTGCCCTCCTATCCTTAACTCTGAGTTTCCACTAATCTGTTCTACATTTCTATAATTTTGTCATTTCAAAAATGTTATGTAAATGGAGTCATATACTATGTAACCTTTTGGGACTGGCTTTTTTTTTTCACTCAGCATACTTCTGTGGAGAGTCACACAAGTTGTTGCATGTATCGAGAGCTCTTCCTTATTTGTTCGTATGGCTAAACCATGGCTTATTTAACCATTCACATGTTGCAAGATATTTGGGCTGTTGCCACTTTGGGGCTATTATGAATAAGGCTGCTATGAACATTTGTGCACAGGTTTTCATGTGAATATCGGTTTTCATTTCTTTATCATAAATGACTTAAGAATGCCTATAATTGCTGGGTTGTATGGTAGTTGCCAGTTTAGTACTTTATAAGAAACTTCAAAACTCTTTTCTAGAGTGTTGGTTGTACATTTCCACTGGCAATGTATGAGTGAGCCAGTTTTTCTGCTTTCTTGCCTGTATTTGGTGCTGTCATTTTAAAAAAAAAATAGCTTTATTAAGTTATAGTTCACATACCAGGCAATTCACCCTAGATTCAACCTCCTTTTGCCTCATCCTTTTGCCTTTCCTTTTATTACCACTAGTCAAAGAAACTCATTCTCTCCTATCAGCAGGTTATACTCGGATGCAGGTGAATCCAAGAGATGTGGAAGTGGTAATACCTTTAGAGATAACCAAATTTAGTGTTTTTCAAATTTTTAGAAGATAGACCTTTGGAGAAAACCATGTTGACTCTTTTACAAACTTTTTTAAGATGCCATTTTAGTTTGTTAAAGAATGCCAATGCAAAAAATACCAGAAATTGGTTGGCTTTTACCATAGGAATTTATTAGGGTAAACGCTTACAGTTCCACAGCTGTGAAAATGTCTGAATCAAGGCATCATCAGAGATGCTGTCTCACAAAAGGCTGACAGTCCTGAACTCCTGCCTCATGGCAAGGTAAGATGGCAGCTGGTCTCTGCCTATTCCTCCAGGCTCACTTTCTCCCTGAGCCCAGCTATGGGCAATCAGGCATATGGCTTGTCTCTTCCTGGGCCCTCCTCTCTTCAGCTTTTGGCTACTCCACTGATTCCAGCCTCTGGCCTCTCTCTCAGCCTCTTGGGATTTCTCTGTCTTTCTGCAGCTGTAGGCAACCCTAGAGTTCTCTGTCTCACATGGCAGGGTAAAATGGCAGCTCTCTTTCTCTCTCCTCCATTTATATAGGATTCCAATAAAAGGATTAAGACCCACCCTGGGTCCCGCAATCTAGTAAAAGGCCCTTAACTGAAGCAATCTAATCAAAAGTGATCGAATCAAAAGGTCCCTTAATTGAATCTAACCAAAAGGTCCTACATAAATAGATTTATATGCACAGGAATGGGTTAGCTTAAGAACAATTTTCTGGGGTCCAAAAAAGACTCAAACCAGGACAGACAGCAAAATTTTCTTTCCATGAAATCTTACCTAAAAGCCCGATAAATAAATTAAAAAATGTAAAGAGGAGCTGATAATGGAGATAGAGCTGAGAGACCCTTGGCTTACCCCAGCACGTACGCAGCTGGTGTGGCCCACCGTGGACCCCTGGGGAACCCTAAGCCTCTCAGAGCAAATACAAAACTCACCAGCTGACTTAAGCCTTCTGGTTTCGTAAGCGATTCATGTTTCCCCCACAAAATTGGAGATGCAATAAGGCCACACTAAAGGTATTTATAATTTAGTCCCTCCCAGCAGAACTTCTGAAACCATAGCCCCACTTTCTGTGGTCATGACACCTGTGAGATGACTCCCTCATGCCATGATGACTCTATTCTTCCTCCTTATAATAGCTGCCATTTCCTGTGCCCAGCCTTTACTGGGAGCTCCTATGTGGCTCTCAGGCTACCCTGGGGTCCTCTCCAATTTTGGCTGGGCCCCACCACAACTCTGTGCTACTTTTGAACCAGCTGGAATCACACCTGCTCTTGTAGCCTTTTTCCATGGCCTTGCATGAAGTGGGAGCAAACATTTGCCATGTCTGCCTTTCTCTGTTGCCAAGGCCATGGCACAGTGCTGCTTTGCGCTCTTTGTTCCTTAAAAACAGTTTTCTGATGTGCCTTGCTCTTTGTCACAGCCCTCCTTCTTCAGACTTTGGCACAAGGCCCAGAGGGACTGAGTGGGAGAGAAACCTTACTGCTCCCTCCCCAAGAGTTCCTTCCTTCCGTCCCCTCAACCGTTGGCCTTAGACCACACTCTTGCACCTCTACTCTCTACCCTCAGAGGATTTCCTTCCCAGTCTTCCTTCCTTATTGAGAGTGGCCTTTATTTGCCCAACAGCTCAAGGGTCTCACTCTTTCCACATAGATCTTAGCATCAGCTGACCCATGTCAGATGCTCCTATGAAGTCCCCTGGGCTTTTGTGCACAGTGATTGGAGCAGCCCGAGCCTGCTGGCACCCTGGCCGTACTCAAGCATATCTGAATGCACAGGGCCTGGCTGGTGTAGCCTGGCCCTGGAAACCAGGCACATTTGGACGAGAAAAGGGCATCTACAACTAGCTGGTGGGACTCCTAAGAACAGAAGCCAGGTAAAGAGACTCTCAGGCCAGTTATGAGGTGTATCCTGGCTTATGTGAAAGAGAAGTATATAATAGACTGCCGGCTATATGTCCATGCCTCTTGGAATAGAAGAGTCACCTTTTCCTTCCATGCCTAAAACACTATTATTGCCTCTGCTCTTGCAACCCTTGACTTCATTCTCCAATTCCATGACCCCACAGGTACAGTTTACAGAGAGAAAAAAAACAGTCTTTTAAATGTTTAACTAGCGGCTACAAGTTTCTCATAGTGGCACGTTATGAGAAAGCAGGTGGGGGAACTGCTATTTGGGAATGTCCCTGGAGGCTGTTCAGTTTTGTCACCATAAAACAGTTTGTGAACCACTTTCTTCCCAGTTTGCCAGAGGGGGCCACTCTCCATCCCCTTTCCCTGTGAATGTTCCCTGAGACTCCTGGTTTTCCTGCCTCCTTCCACATTAAACTCTGGTTTTGTGATATTTTGGCACATACAATACCATGATTTAGGTCAAGGATAGTTAGTGTCTAACTGGGTTAGGTCGATATCCACGGAGATTTTAAACGGGTTACTACCAATACTTTGAGGATATGTTGTGTTCCAACCCAGCTCCAGACCTTCTCCTGTCCCTAAGTACCAATAAATCAAACTTATGTCTACAACATTGATGTGGAGCCAGTGGCCCCTGGAGGCTCTGGGGGCAAGGAGAGGGAAAATACAGGGGCTTTTTGGGACTTGGAAATTGTCCTGAGTGACATTGCAACGACAGATATAGGCCATTTGATATTATCACATAACATGCAGAACTGTATGGGAGAGAGTGTAGACTACAATGTGAACTATGGTCCATGCTTAATGGCAGAGCCCCAGGATGTGTTTATTAATTGCAATTAATATGCCACACTAATGAAGGATGTTTATGTGGGAGGTTGTGGGAGGTGGGGGCATATGGGAATCCCTATATTTTTTGTGTAACATTTATGTAATCTAAGTATCTTTTGAAAAATAAAAAAATTAACAACAACAAAAAAGGTCTGCCTTTGCCAGCCAAATGTGTGACTGTGATTTGCTAGGTCTCATTGATTCAACCACCATAACACCTCTTACCAGGTTTTCATTACCTCTTACCTGGCCCATTGCAAAATCTGCTCTACCTCTTTCTTTCTTTGAGGCCATTTTATAAACATCTGCCAGGTTATTCTTCTAAAATAATAATTTTGATCATTCTCTCACTTAAAAACCTCCATCACCTCAACCAGGACTGCAGAATTTTTGAGTTCAGACACCTTTGTTCATATAGGGGTTTCTCACGAGTATCAAAAACTTCTAGAACTTTATCAATAACTTCTTATATCAACTGCAAATACTTCAGTAACTCAGTCAATTCAATTCTGACTAAATACCTGGAGTTAGGCCAGACCCCATAGGTTAAGGGTAATCCTCTACAAGATTGGCCTTCAGGACCAGTCTCAAGTTCGGGGACCAAGACCACCGACACTTCTGACTAACTGGCTACAAATTTGGGGATTCCCACCACACTTCTCAGGTTCGATAATTCACTAGAATGACTCACAGAACTCACTGAAAGTGCTATACTTAAGATTAGAGTTTGATTATAGTATGAAGAATGCAAATAAGAAAAGCTAAAAGAAGAGATGCTTAGGTCAAGGTCTGGGAGGATCTCTATGGCAGTTTGAGATTATTTATGAATTCCAAAAAGAGAGATTATGTTTGTAAACTGGTTTGTTCCTCTGGGCATGAGCCCCTTTGATTGTATTAGATTCAGCTGAGATGTCTTTGATTAAACTATGTTAAAGTTAGGGCTTTGCTTCGACCATGTCAGTAGGTGAAACTCAGGGTTGAGTCTCCACGCCCTTGTGGGCTATATAAATGGACACACACAGAAAAAGAAGATACACAGAGGAGGAGAGCTTGGTCATTTTGGTCCTGCCATGTGACAGAAAGGAGAAGGCACAAACAGCTAAAGCGCTGGGGAGAGCTGAGCCACTTGCCTGATAGTTTGCAGCTGAAGAGACCAAAGCCCTGAGCTTCTGAGAAGGCTGGGAAAGAAACGAGGCCTCCAGCCTACAGCTAAATCGGAAGAAGCTGGGCCCACAGAGCCTAAAGAGGAAGAGGAAGACTGAGCCCTCGCAGAGATCAGTAACCATCCTGCTTCAACACGTGGCAACAGGCTTTGGTGAGAAAATACCTCTTACGACACCTTGAGTTAGACTCTTTAGGGCCTTGTAACGGTAAGCTTTTACCCCAAATAAATACCCTTTATAAAAGCCAATAGATTTCTGGTACTTTACATAAACACCCCTTTGGCTGACTAATACAGTCTCAGACTCAGGCTTCTATGTCCGTTCCATGTGGAGTCAGAAACATATCACCCTCCTGGCACAATGTTGTAGCTTCTCAGTCATGGAAGTTCACTGGATCTTCAAGTGTCCTGAGTTTATACAGTGTTTCATTATGTAGGCATGATTGATGGAATCAATGACCACATAATTGAACTCATTCTCCAGTTCCCCTCCCCTCCCAGAGGCCAGGAAGGTGGATGATGGGGTTGATATGGGCTGATGTGACATGGCTCAAAGCCCCAAATCCCTCCCCCTCCCCATGGTGATTGACACCTCTTGGTCATCTCATTATTATTATATTATTATATATTATATTATTGTTATATATCTCATTATTATCTCATTATTTTCTGAACTATCAGGTATGGTCCTGAGCCCACCATAAAGAAAAGGACAGTCCTATCACAGGGCATTCCAGAGGTTCAGAGGTTGCTTTTCCAGGAACCAGGGACAAAGATCAATGAAGTTTTTCATTATACTACATCCAGCACTCAAAATCCTTTAGACCTGGAATCAACCATATACTCTTTTCAAATGAAACTGAGCTACTCACACTTTCTTATAAATGATATATGCTTTCTAGTTTCCTTGCCTTATGTTATTTCCTTCCTTGGAATGTCCTCCCACTTTTGCATGTTCAAATTTTACTTATTTCTTTTTTTTATTACCTATAAGGATATATAAAATGTGTATAACTAGACAGTTATTAGTGGCTGTGAGCATTGCACTCTGTTGATGCATAGTAAATGTTTTTTCTTTCCCAGAAAGGTATTGAATATTGAATTTATATCAAATTTCCAAATAGAATATTTTCAAATATTTAAGTAAAAAACTTGAATTTGGTTCCATAAGCATAATTTTTTTTTTTAATTTGAGAAGTTGTGAGTTGGCAAAATAATCATTCATACAATACAGGATTCCCATACATTGCTCCACCACCAATGCCTTACATTGTTGTGACACATTTGTTACAAATGATGAAAAAACATCATCAAAATATTACTGCTTTCTATAGTCCGTAGCTTATATTTGGTGCATTTTCCCCACAAACCATCCTATTATTAACAGCAGGTATTACTATTGTATATTTGTTATAGTTCATGAGAGAATGGTCTCATATTTGTACTGTTAACCACAGTCCAGCATTCACCACGGGGTTCACTGGTTTGTACAGTCAGGGGACAATCCATCCGAAGTGTCCACTCAGTGACTATCAGTTTCATCACAGAGTTGTGCTGTCATTAGCTCGGTCCATTTCAGAATGTTTTCATTACTCCGAAAGGAAAAATCCCATACCTCCTGTACCTCCCCATTATTGACCCTTAGCATTCATATAGTACCTTCTTTTCCATTACTATAAAAATATCACAACATATGTTAACTATAATCTATACATTATATTAGTTGTATTTTTCCCATGTGTCTCCATATTCTTAACACCTTTTAATAGAGGAACATTCTTGTATTTGTGCTATTAACCACAATCATAATTCACCACTGAAATCACT
This sequence comes from Tolypeutes matacus, assembly GCA_026826555.1. NCBI lineage: Eukaryota > Metazoa > Chordata > Mammalia > Cingulata > Chlamyphoridae > Tolypeutes > Tolypeutes matacus. The sequence continues at coordinate 29,213,860 of JAKSZT010054487.1, forward strand.
TCTGTTATATTGTTCTTAGGCTTACTTCTAGCTTTCTTTCAGTTGGCATTAACCTCCCTACATTACCCCTTTCAACCACAATCACATTTATAAATCAGCAGTGTTGATTATATTCACTAAAATGTGTTACTATCAACTCTAACCATTCCCCACATTTACAATCCCTCTTATTAAACATTCTACATACATTTAGCATCACTTCCCCCTTCTCAACCCACATTCTATTTCCAAGTAATCTTTACTCTAGAGTTTACCTCTGTGAGTTTACTCGTTGTGTTTAGTTCCTATTAGTGAGATCATACAATATTTGTCCCTTTGTGTCAGTTTATTTCACTCAACATAAGATCCTCTAGGTTCATCATGTTGTCATATGCATCCCAATTGCATTTCTTCTTACAGCTGAATAATATTCCATCATATGTCTATATCATATTTTGTTTATCCATTCATCAATTGATAGACATTTGGGTTCTTTCCATGTTTTAGCAATTGTGAATAATGCCACTATGGACATCGGTGTGCAAATGTCTGTTTGCATCCTTGCTTCAATTCTTCTGAATATATTCCTAGTAGTGGGATTGCCAAATCATATGGCAGTTCTATATTTAGCTTCCTGAGGAACAGCCAAATTGTCCTCCACAGAGGCTGCACCATTTTACATTTCCACCAACAATGAAGAAGTGTTGTCATTTCTCCACATCCACTCCAGCACTTGTAGTTTTCCACCTTTTTAATAATGGCCATTCTGTAAGGCATGAAATGATATCTCATTGTAGTTTTGATCTGCATTTCCCTAATAGCTAGTGATGTTGAGCATCTTTTTTTCTTCTTCTTCAAGATTTATGTATTTATTTATCACACACACACCCTCCCACCATTGTTTTTGTACTGGCTGTCTGCTCTCTGTGTGTTCTTCTGTGTCTGCTTGTCTTCTCTTTAGGCAGCACCGGGAACAGATCCTGGGACCTTCTGGAGTGGGAGAGAGGCACTTGGTGCTCAATCTCTTGCGCCACCTCAGCTCCCTGGTCTGCTGTGTCTCCCGCTGTCATTGTTGTGTCATCTTGCTGTGCCAACTCTCCGTGCGGGCCAGCACTCCTGCGTGGGCCAGCACTCTGCGTGGGCCAGGTTGAGCATCTTTTCATGTGCTTTCTGGCCATTTGTATTTCTTCTTTGGAAAAAATTCTGTTCAAGTCTTTTACCCATTTTTTAATTGGGTTCCTTGTCTTTCTTTTTATTGTTGAGTTGTATATCTTTATACAACATGGAGATCAACTCTTTATCGGATATATGGTTTCTGAAATTTTTCTCCCAAGGACTAGGCAGCCTTATTACCTTCCTAACAAAGTCACTTTAAGCACAAAAGTGTTTAATTTTGAGGATGTCTCATTTATCTATTTTTCCTTTCATTGCTCATGCTTTGGGTGTAAAGTTTAAGAAACCACCACCTTCTATAAGATCTTGAAGGTGTTTCCCCACATTTTCTTCTAGGAGTTTTATAGTTCTAGCTTTTATATTTACGTCTTTGATCCATTTTGAGTTAATTTTCTTATAAAGTATGAGATAGGGGTCCTCTTTCTTTTTTTTAAAGCTATGGATATCCAGTTTTCCCAGTACCATTTGTTGAATAGACTCTTCTGATCCAGCTGGGTGGGTTTGATAGCCTTGCCAAAAATCACTTGATGGTAGATGTGTCTATTTCTGAATTCTCAATTTGGTTCCATTGGTCAATATATCTATCTTTATGCCAATACCATGTTGTTGTTGTTGTTGTTTTACCACTATAGCTAAGTAATATGCTTTAAAGTCAGGAAGTGAGAGTCCTCCAACTTTGTTCTTCTTTTTAAAGACTTTTTTTTAGCAATTTTGGGCCCCTTACCTATCCCTATAAATATGATAATTGGCTTTTCCATTTCTGCAAAAAAGGCTGTTGGAATTGTTATTGGGATTACATTAAATCTATAAATCAGTTTAGGTAGAATTGACATCTTAACAATATTTAGTCTTCCAATCCATGAACACAGAATATCCTTCCATTTATTTAGGTCTTCTTTGGTTTCTTTTAGCAACATTTTGTAGTTTTCTAAATACAGGGCCTTTATGTCCTTAGTTAAATTTTTTCCTAAATCTTTGATTCTTTTAGTCGCTATTGTAAGTAGAAATTTTTTTCTGACTTTCTCCCCAGATTGCACATTATCAGTGTATAGAAACACTACTGATTTTTGCATATTAATTTTGTATTCCACCACTTTGCTGAACTTCTTTATTAGATCTAGTAACTTTGTTGTGGATTTTTCAGGTTATTCTAGGTATAGGATCATATCATCAATGAATAGTGAAAGTATTACTTCTTCCTTTCCTATGTGAGTGAATTTATTTCTTTTTCTTGCCTAATTGCTCCACCTTGAAATTCTAGCACAATATTGAATAACAGTGGTGATGGTGGGCAGCCTTGTCTTGTTCACAGTCTCAGCAGGAAAGCTTTCAGTCTTTTACCATTGAGTACAATATTAGCTGTGGGTTTTTCATATATGTGCTTTATCATGTCAAGAAAGTTTCCCTCTATTCTTTTATTTTGGAATGTGTTTATCAAGAAAGTCTGCTGTATTTTGTCAAATGCATTTTCTGTGTCAATCGAGATGTGATTTTTCTTCCTCAATTTATTAATATGGTGTATTACATTAATTGATTTTCTTGTGTTGAACCAGCCTTGCATATCTAGGATAAAACCCACTTGATCATGGTGTATAATTCTTTTAATGTGCTTTTGGATTCAGTTAGCAAGTATTTTGTTGAGGACTTTTGCATCTATATTCATAAGAGGAATTATCTGTAATTTTCTCTTTTCGTATAGTATCTTTATCTGGCTTTGGTATTAGGGTGATATTGGCTTCACGGAATGAGTTTGGTAGCATTCCCTCCTGTTCAAATTTTAGAAGAGTTTGAGCAAGATTGATATTAGATATTCTTTGAAGGACTGGTAGAATTCACCTGTGAAGCCATCTGGTGCTGGGCTTTTCATTTGGGGAGATTTTTGATGACTGTTTCAATCTCATTACTTGTGCTTTGTTTGTTGAGGTCTTCTATTTCTTCTAGGGTAAGTATAGTTTTTTGTATGTGTTCCTTGGTATTTGTCTATTTTGTTTAAATTGTCTAGTTTGTTGGCATACAGTTGTTCATAGTATCCTCTTATGATCCCTTTTATTTCTGTGGGGTCAGTGGTAATGTCCCCCTAGTCGTTTCTGATTTTATTTATTTGTATCTTCTCTCTTTTTTTCTTTGTCAGTCTAGCTAAGGGTTTGTTAATTTTGTTGCTTTTCTTGGGTAACAAACTTTTGGTTTTGTTGATAATTTTTTGTTGCTTTGTTCTCAAATTCATTTATTTCTGCTCTAATCTTTGTTATTTCTTTCCTTCTGCTTGCTTTAGGATTAGTTTGCTGTTCTTTTTCTAGTTCTTCCAGGTGTGCAGTTAGGTCTTCAAATTTAGCTCTTTCTTCTTTGTTAATGTAAGCATTGAGGGCTGTAAATTTCCCTCTAAGCACTACCTTCACTGTGTTCCATAGTTTGATATATTGTGTTCTCATTTTCATTCATCTTGAATAATTACTGATTTCTCTTGAAATTTCTTCTTTGACCCATTGATTGTCTTGTTTAATCTCCATACATTTGTGAATTTTCACTTTTCCCACCTGTTATTGTTTTCCAATTTCACTCCATTATATATAATTTCAATCTTCTTAAATTTATTGAGACCTGTCTTGTGACCCAACATATGATCTATCCTAGAAAAGGATCATGAGCACTTGAGAAGAGTTTATATCCTGCTGTTTTAGGGTAAAATGTTTGTGGTGGTTTGATATAGTTATGAATTCCAAAAATAGATATTGGATTATGCTTGTAAACTGGTCTGTTCCTCTGGGCATGATTAAGTTATGATTAGGGCTTTGATTGGCCATGTCAGTAGGATGATGAGTCCCTGCTCCTTGGTGGGCAGGGACTCAGAGATAAAGCTACATGGCAGAGCAGAGGAGTTATTTGGAATTTTGAGTTGGAGTTCTGAAACTGAGTTTTAATTCTGGAGCCCAGGGAAGCAAGCACACAGAGGAGCTTGGTGGTGAGGAAGGAGAGAAGGCCCTGGGAAGAGATGAGCTGTTCACCTGATAGTCTACAGCTGGCCATGTGGAGAGAAGCAAGCCTAAGCCCCGGAGAGAGGCAAGCACCAGAAAGAGAGAATCCCAAGAAGCCTGAACTCTTGGCAGACATCAGCAGACATCTTGCCCCAATGCATGGCAATGAACTTTGGTGAGGGAAGAAAATTATGCTTTATGGCCTGGTAACTACAAGCTTTTGCCCCAAATGAATAACCTTTATAAAAGCCAACAGATTTCTGGTTTTTGCATCAGCACCTCTTTGGCTGACTAATACAATGCTCTAACAGATGTCTGTTAGGTATAGTTCATTTATCATATTATTTAAGTCTCTGTTTCCTTATTTATCTTCTGTCCATATGTTCTATCCAATGCTGAGAGTGGTGTATTGAAGTCTCCAACTATATTGTAGAGACGTCTATTTCTCTCTTCAGTTTTGCTAGTGTGTGTCTCATGTGATAAGGGGTACCCAGGTTAAGTGCATAAATATTTATGATTGTTATTCTTCTTGGTGAATTGCCCCTTTTATTAATATACAATGATCTTCTTCATCTCTTATAACAGTTTTGCATTTAAAGTTTATTTTGTCTGATATTAGTATCACTACTCCAGATTTTTTGGTTACTATTTGCGTGGAAAGTCTTTTTCTAAACTTTCACTTTCAGCCTGTTTGTGTCCTTGAATTTAAGGTAAGTCTTTTGTAGACAGCATATAGATGGCTCATATTTCTTTATCCATTTTCTCAGTTTATGTCTTCTGATTGGGGAGTTCAATCTTTGAGCATTCAGTATTATTACTGTAAAGGCATTGCTTACTTCATCCATTTTCCCTTTGGCTTTCTGTTGTCATATCTTACTATTGTCTGTCTTTTTGCCCTTTAATTTACCCTTTCTAATAATCTTCATTTCTACACTCTTCTCCAAGTCTCTTGCCCTTGTTTTTTCCTTTCAGGCTGCAGCACTCTCTTTGGTATCTCTTGTAAATCCTGTCTTTTGGTAACAAACTTTCTCAGTTTTTATTTATCTGTGAAGACTTTAAACTCACCCTTATTTTTAAAGGACATTTTGCTGGATAAAGAATCTTTGGCTGGCAGTTTTCTTCTTTCAGAACCTTAAATGTATCATACCACTTTCTTCTCACCTCCATGGTTTCTGATGAGAGATCAGCACTTAGTCTTATTGAGCTTCCATTGTATGTGATGCATTGCTTTTCTCTTGCTGCTTTCAGAATCTGCTCTTAAAAAAAATATATATATATATATATATATTATTTTTACAAGATACTTAGATTACATAAAATGTTACATAAAAAAATATAAGGGATTCCCATATGCCCCACTTCCCACACCTCCCACTTTCCCCCACATTAACAATTTCTTTCATTAGTGTGGTACATTCATTGCAATTGATGAACACATTTTGGAGCATTGCCACTAAGCATGGATTATAGTTTACATTGTAGTTTACACTCTCTCCCACTCAATTCTGTAGGTTATGGCAAGATATATAATGGCCTGTATCTGTCATTGAGGATCTGCTTTTTATCTTTTGCATTTGATATTCTGTATAGTAGGTGTCTCAAGAGTAGGTCTATTCAAATTTATTCTGTTTGGGGTGTGTTGTCTTTCTTGGATATTGATATTTATGTCTTTCATAAGTGTTGGGAAGTTTTTGGTGATTATTTCCTCAAATATTTTGTTGCCCCTTTTTCATTCTCTTCTCCTGGGACACCGATAAGGTTTATGTTTGTGTGTTTTGCATTGTCATTCAATTCCCTGAGACCCCTGTTCCATTTTTTTCCCATTCTTTTCTCTTCTCCTGTCTTTTCAAATTCAGATGCTCTGTCCTCCAATTCATTAATTCTGTCCTCTACCAATTCAAATCTGCTGTTATATGTCTCTTGTGTGTTTTAAATCTCATCCATAGTGACTTTCATTCCCATAAGCTCTGTTACCTTTCTTTGAGGCTTTCAAATTGTTCTTTATGCTCACCAGTATCTTATTATTATCCTTTATCTTTTTAGCCATATTTTACTTCAACTCTTTGAATTGATTTAGATTTGTATGAACATCATTGATTGGTTGTCTTAAATCCTGTATCTCATCGGGATTTTTTATTTATCCTTTGGCTGAGCCATATCTTCTTATTTCTTGGTATGGCTTGTAAGTTTTTGCTGATGTCTAGGCATCTGATTATGCTGGTGAATTTACTCTAATGGCCAGTTTCTCTCTCTTCCCTAATGGTTTTGTTTCATGGCTCTTTTTTGATTTTTGGTTCAACTTATTCTAAATCTTTAAGATTGCCCAGCTTAACTTATCAAAGTAGGTCTAGGGACCCACTATTGTGGCACAATGCAGATCCAAGAGCACCTAGAAATGAAAGAATTCTTTTTTTTTTTTTTTTTTTTTTACTTCTTGCAGTTTCCTAGCCTGCCAGCAGATGGTGTACTTTGGTGACCATTTCCTTGGAAATGTCTCTTTCAACTTCCACTCTGGTGATTCTGGTTTGGCCAGAGCCGAGATTCCAAATTGGCTTTGCTGGCCAAACTCACTAAAGAGAAATCACTTTCCGCTGCACCCTCTCTCCTATCGGGGAGAAAGATGTTCGCTCTCCCCTCTGTCGGCTGCAGTGAGCCACGGATTTTACCAGGGCTGTTTGCCTTGAGGGTGCAGGATGGTTGCTGCTCCTGGCCACAGGGGCTAGTAACTCATGGTTTTCACTTCAGTCTCTTCATCTCCCTGTCCCACTCCCTCCTGGATGATGTGAAGCACTCTCCTGGTCTGCAGACCCCCAAAGGAGCTCCCTTAGCCAACTTTTTGCCCTTCCTCCATTTTTTTTTTTTTTAAGAGCATTGAGCACTGTCACTCTGACACCATCTTCCTAGAAGTCCCCTACATATTTCTTTTTAAAACCCAGTGACTCATGGCTTCTCCTCACAAGATTTTGTCCTAGGGAGAAAAGATTTTATTTTTTACAGGATGCTTCCTCCAGCAACTACCATAGTACATATCATTTTGTTGGGACTTGATAGACATTTAACTTTAAAAATGGATAAAAGGTAACTAGATCTAGCATAAAACACCTCTTCAATCAGCTACCAGAATTTGCTAAACTACTTCACTACAATGTAAGAAAGTTTAGGGGTACACACTAGAATCTACCCAACTCATTCATTTTCTTTAAATATTCAGTTCATAGGTCTTTTCTCTCTGCCTTCTCTAGGACTCACCTATGAATTCAGATCAGATGGCAGCCTCATTATTATTCCAAGGCAAAATAAAATTATCTTTGTATTCCACTCACAGAAACTTGCCTTTGCATTTTCTGGGGTTAAGGATCTTGGTTTGCAACTGTTAGTGGTGCTTTCAAATATTTTTTATTTGATCTGCCTTTTGATGCTTATGTAGCTCTTCCAGGTTTAGGGTAAAAAATCCTTCCTTGTTCCCTGGATTTTCTTTAAAAAGAATCCTTAATTTTCTAATCATTTCTGCTTCTTCTTGGTCAACAGCTTGGAATATGGCTTGGAACTCATCTAAGAAGATAGGTTCCACCAGAATAGCTTTGGTCCCAAGATTTCATCTTTTATTTTTTCAGCTTCTCAGTTGCTAAAACAAATACTATACACTGGGTTGGTTTAACAACAGGAATTTATTGGCTTATGATTTTAAAGGCTAGAAGGCTTGCTTCATCCCAGGGTTGGTATCTTCTGTCTGGCCAGAAATCTTTGGGGTTCCTTGGCTTTTCCATCATTTGGTGATATCCTCCTCTTTCTCTTTGAGGTTCTGTTGACTTCAGGCTTCTGGCTGCTCCCCATGGCTTCTCTCTCTGTCTGACTTTCACTCTACTTATAAAGGACTCCAGTAATCCAGATTAAAACCCAACCTGATTTAGGTGGGCCACACCTTAACTGAAGTATCCTCTTTAAGAGATCTTATTTACAATGGGTCCACATCTACCAGAATGCAGACTAAGACCAAGCACATGTCCAACTTGGGGTACACAATTCAATCCATATCACTTACAGTAATAATATAGCCCAAACTTTACTTTACATTTAAATTCTCTCACTTGGGTGAGACAAGTTTATTCAAAATCATGTATAATTTTAGATGAATCTCATATATTTTTGCATAACTTCAACTACTACTATCTTAATAGAGCAGCAGGAACCAACTCTACTAGCCTATAAAGAATGGTCCTTTATCCTCAATGTAAAATGCAACCCCCCTCAATCACATACAAATTAGTCCCTGATCCAATGGAATAGCTCTGATTTTCACTGTTGGGGGTGACGGTAGGGGGATAGAAATTGTAGTAGCAAGGATGTTAGACAAGCACAACTTTAGTAAATAAAACTCGCTGGGATTTAGGAAATGAAAATCACAATTTTACAGATGCCTGGAAATCTTGAAAGGTTTTAGTGCTAGGTTAAACAGAAAATAGACACAGTTGTCATCTTGGATTTTTTAAAGGTCTCAGAGACATGTACCCTTCATGCATTCATATTAGGACATAAGGGAGAATGTGATTTCAACTTGGCTATGTAAGAAGGATAAAAAGGAAGACTAATCTCTGACACAGATGCTTCCAGATCAAAATTGGATCAAGTAGGATATTAAAATGTTATACTTCACATGAGAAAAGCAGGTTATTGTTGATCCAAAGGAAATCTATAGATAAGCATAGCAGGTACAGTAACAATCCCCCACTGATCTGAAATAATTAAGGAAAAAAGGAAAATTCACAGAGATAAAAGATCTAGATAACTCATCCATTTTTTAAATTATTATTAAATTCCTACTATGTATCAGGCATTGTCCTAAGTGGTAATAGAGTGGTAGACAGTTCCTGCCCCAGTGGAGTTCACATTCCAGTGGGGGTAGACGGAGGATACACATAAACTAAATAAACCAATTTACTTTTATTGGCAGAAATTCTTATTTTGTTAAGAAAGTAGAAAGAGAAATGGGATGGAGCATGACTGATAGTGGGTGGGGTGTGGATATAGTATATATTATCTAGGACAGTTAGAAAAAGCCTCTCCCTGGGGATCTCATCTGAACTATTGCCTGAATGATAAGAAATAGCCAGACCTGCAAGGGTTGGCAATAGAACAATCTGGTCAGAACAGCCAAAGTGAAGGTCTTGAAGTAGAGACTAGAATGAAGGCAAGCATGGCTCATGCAGAGTGGAAGAAGAAACAATAATGGAAAGTTATTAATTTAAGTACCAAATTGGATGGATGTTCCCCTTTTTTAAGTCAACTTTATTGAGGCATGGTTTATATAAAATAAATGCACTTATTTTAAGAATAAAGTTCAATGAATTCTGACAAATGTACTCATCTTTGCTTATGCCAGAACCACATGGATTCTCTTCCAGTTTTTTTTAAGAGTTCTTCAGTTTTGGTTTCTACATTTAGGACTATGAACTATTTTGAGCTAATCTTTGAGGCGAGTTTAAGGTAAAGATTGTGGATATCTAGGTGTCCCACCACCATTGGTTGAAAAGAGTCTCTTTTCTCCATTGAATCACCTTGGCAATATTGTTCAAAAATCAATTGGTCATGTATGAGAAAGTCTGTTTCTGGATGGTCAATCTGCACCATTGCTGTACAGTTTAGTCTTTCATAAGTACCACACTGTCTTGATTACTGCAACTTTGTAGTTGGCCTTGAAATCAGGTAAAGTATATTCTCTAATTTTGTTTTTCTTTTATAAAATTGTTTAGCTATTTGAAGTCCTTTGATATGAATTGAATCAGCTTGTCAATTTCTACAAAAATTCCTGCTGGGATTTTGATGAGAATTGCACTAAATCTATAAATCAGTTTGTGGAGAACTGTCATCTTCACATTATTAAGTCCTCTGACCCATGAATGTGGTATATCTCTCCATTTATTTGTCTTCTTTAATTGCTCTCATCAATGTTTTGCAGTTTTCAGTGTACATGTCTCATATATATTTTGTTAAAATTATTCCTAAATATTTTATGTTTTGTGCTATTTTAAATGGCTCCTCCTAAAAGTTTATTTTCCAATTTTTCATTGGTAGTATATACCAATACAGTTGATTTTGTACATTGTATTGTATATTGCATATTGTATATGCTTAGAAACCTTGTTAAATTCATTTGTTAGTCATTATAGTAGTCATATTCTTTGTTTGACATGGATTAGAAAACGTATTAGCCAAAACCTACTCTTATGTTACTAGGTTTTAACGCTGGAGGGAGATCTTGGAGCTCAGAGTCCAGCCTATCTGAACACATCTGGAGGTTCCCTGGAGGCCAAGCAGGAGTCTGGCACACATGGACCCAGCCTCCTGGGAAAGTCTCATACTAAAGAGTCAACTGATGGGTCAAGTTTGGCTCAAGGATTATGAGAGTTTTGGAATGGAGACTGATAAGAGGCAAGAGCCTTACCTGCAGTAAAGACTCTAAAAAGAGCTATTTTGCTAAGACTTTTTCAGGCAGGTTATCCTTGGTAAACCATGTGGGATTAAAGCTGACCAAAATCCAAAACAGAAAGACAGAGAGGGATTTCATTTTGTTTCTGTGGTAATGTGTGTGTGTGTATGTATGTATGAGAAGGGGCAGTGAGGGGGTAGGGGAGAGAATTTAATGAGAAGCAGGACCAAAACCTAATGGAGATTAAGTAGCTGGTAGAAATTCCACACCACTGTTCTCTCCTTCCCCACCTCACACTGCAGGCAATCCCTACACCCTGTACACACACACACACACAAACACACCGCAAATGCTTAAACAAAATCTAATATTAAAGGGAGCATGTGTATCTCAAGTGGTTGAGTGCCTGCTTCCTATGTACGTGGTCCCAGGTTCAATCCCCAGGACCTCCTAAAAACAACATCAACAACAACAATAACAACAATTAAAAAACCAAACAAACAAAAAACCCAACTCTTATTGGGGAGAGGATGTAGCTCAGTGGTTGAGTGCTTGCTTGCCATGTACAGGGACCTGGGTTCAATCCCCAGTACCTTAAAAAAAATCTAATACTAGAAAAACACAAAGGGATTTTGTCTTAGGTGGTGGTTGTTGGAATAGTTAAGTGTCATGATTGGGTTGACTGCTGTGGCATGAGCCAGCACCAGTGGTGACCATCAGAATAAGAAATTTTGGGAGCCTTTGGACCTCTGCAGAGCATGGATAAAGGGTCAAACTCATCTCATCTGTAACACGTGGTCCAGGCTACTCTAACTCCATCTGGGATTTACATACAGCAACACAGGCTGCCTCTTCCTGTCTCACTTCCTAGCAATATTGGGAAATGTGCATTGTAGTTTGATATTGTTTATGAATTCCAAAAAGAGATATTGGATTATGTTTGTAAACTGGTCTTTTCCTCTGGGCATATTAGAGTATATTGGATTCAGAGGTTTCACTTTTACTTGATTAAATGATTAAGGCTTTGATTGGGCCACTTCAGTAGGATGTTGGGTCCCTGCCCCCTTGGTAGGTGGGGACTCAGAGAGAAAACACACAGGAGAAGAATACAAAGGAGTTGGTTGGAGTCTTGATGCTGGAGTTTTTGAGCTGGAGCCCGGGGAAGTAAGCACACAGAGGAGCTTGGTCATGAGGAAGGAGAGAAGGCCCCGGGAAAAGAGACGAGTCATTCGCCTAATAGTCTACAGCTGGCCTTGTGGAGCGAGCACAGCAGCTGAGCCTAGAGAGAAACAGTGCCCCAGGAAGAGAGGAACCCGAGAAGCCTGAACTCTTCACAAATGTCAGCAGCCATCTTGCCCCAACACATGGCAATAGACTTTGGTGAGGGAAGTAACTTATGCTTTATGGCGTCTAATGGAAATACATACCCTTTATAAAAGCCAACAGATTTCTGGTATTTTGCTTCAGCACCCCTTTGGCTGACTAATACAAACCCCATATCATCTAAGGTGATAAGTGCAAAAATAGAGGTATGCACAGGGAACCTGGACTTAACTACCTAGCCTGGGAAATCAGGAAAGGCTTCTCAGAGTTATCTAACTTGAGTAGGATGAGTAGGTATTAGCTAAGTGGGAAGAGTGGGTAGGTATTATGGGCAAGGAGACATACAGTAGCCCTGGGGAAGTTCTTAGCACAGCTCCCGTGTTGGGTGGGAGGGGAGGGAGTCAGAGCAGATGCTGCTGGAATTGTAAGCAAAGGTTCATAACTGAAGGCCCTGTATGTGGTGGTGTATTCATTTCCTATCGCTGCTGTAACAAATTACCAAAAATTCAGTGGCTTAAAACAATACAAAATTGGTGTTTTACAGTTCAGGAGGTTAAAAGTCTGAAATGGGTCTTACTGGGCTAAAAGGAAGGTGCTGACAGGGCTGCATTTCTTCTGGAGGCTTTGGGGAGAAGCTGTTTCCTTCCCTTTTCCCCTTTGGGCTGTGCGCATTTCTTGGCTCATGGCCCTTTCCTCCATCTTCAAAGCCAATCACGTAGCACCTTCAAATCTTTCTCTGATTTTTCTGCTTCCTTTTCTACTTTTAAGGACCCTTGATTAGACTGGGTCTATATAGATAACTGAGATAATCTCCTCATCTCAAAGTCAGCTGATTAGCAACTTTAATTCCATTTATAATCTTAATCCCCCTTGCCATGCAACAACACATACTCAGTTTTGGGGGATCAGAACATGGACATCTTTGGAGGGACATTATTCTGTCTACCAGAGATGGTGAGTACTGAAGGATGTAAGCAGAGGAGCAATGTGATCAGATTTGCATTTAGAGGACTGCTATTCTGGTTGTATGGAGGTTGGGGTGGGGATGAGTGGGACAGGGTGGAATGGAGGTGAGGGATACAGTAAATAAAAAGCTTAGCTAAGAGACCAGTTCAGTAATTAAGTGAAAAATTCATTTAAAATCTGTATGCACACAATGCAGGTAATTTAACCCTAGGATTCTTAGAAAAATTTAATCTAATTATGTGTGAGACACACCCCATAGTATAGAGAAAAGAAAATTGTTTCTTAATCCAGGTTTAAGGCATGAATAACTTTGAAACCAAGGGTAAGCCTTCTTAAAGAGTTTCCTTACTTTTCCCAAGAAGAAATGTTTCCTTAGTTCATAAAATGAGGATGTTAAATTAGATGATCTCTAAAGTTTTTTTTTTTTTTTTTCCATACTTCTCTAATTTTCTGTAAAAGAGATGGGGGTTGTTTCTACCTTACTTAGATTGGGGCTCAGAGATAAATTAATGCATAACTGAGGAGGTCTCTGTAAATATAAGCACACTTAATGCTAAGTAACATAAAATTTATTATGCCAAACTACATAGAAAAGACAAAGGAAAACAACATTTCAGTATATGAAATATGAATAACTCCCTGGATCCCAAGAGCTCAGAGACTCTGATATTCTCAGAGGATGTGTTCAATAGGAATATAACAGATTTTAGCATCAATTTTTAAAAATCTTTTGGCGGTGAAGAATGGATTGAGAAATACCCCTCAGTAGGGGTGGACTGCCACAGTGTCCATAAGGACTCCTGGTGGCCATCAACGAAAATGGACTCTGCCTTGGAAAGGTATCGAGGATCAGCAATTGGTAGGGAGGCCGGTAGTGGGGTCGGGGGGACCGTCAGGAACCAAGGGAGCAGGGGGGCTTCAGAACTGGAAGCAAGGACACGATGATGCTGCAGAAATATCCAGGACCTTGTGCCGCCCTCGCTTCTGCAGAAGCAACTTTGTGTTCTTAGCTGGAGATTCAAATCCTGGGGCAAACATGTGATTTTTAAGATGAGAGACAGGATCTGGCCACCTCATCTTGGCCTCCCATCCAGCCCACTAATCACAATAAAAATTCTCCCACAGAGAAGAACAGATTCGAGTTAAGTGTGCATGCGTATATGAGGTAGGGTTGGGACTGGGTGAGGTGGTTGGTTGTTAGATGGCCAAAAAAATCCAACTCTGTTGATTTTTCTCTCTGGCCCCTTTCTTACTGGCTACCTTTTAGTTTATCTTATTGCACGGAAGATATACCACATCAGTTTAAACAGGTGATTAAGGTAGGCTCTGAATTGCCAGGGTGAATTAGAAAATGAGATTTTAAGGGTCACTTTGATTCTTTTTTTTTTTTTTTTTTTTAAGATTTTATTTATTTATTCATTTATCCCCCCCTTGCTGATTGTGCTCGCTGTGTCCATTTGCTGTGTGTTTTTCTGTGTCTGCTTGTCTCCCCTTGCTGGGTCGTCCTGCTGCGTCAGCTCACCACGCCCGTGGGCCGGCTTGCCTTCACCAGGAGGCCCCAGGAACCGAACCTGGGGCCTCCCATATGGTAAACGGGAGCCCTACTGATTGAGCCACATCTGCTTCCCTACTTTGATTCTTTTGAGATCGCCATGCTGATATAACCTCCGGACACAGTGCAAACTCTAAACCCCAACCTCCAGATAGTCTAGGTATAATTTTCCAGCCAATTTCTAATTCATCTTTGTGTGGCAGACACAAAGCTTTCTGACAGACAGAACATGTATGAATAATGGCCTGTAGGGACTGTTGCTTGGGGCGATGGTTGCATTTGTAGGAGCAACGTTTGGCCGCTGAACCCTGGTGCATTTCTGGCTCAATACCATCCTTATGTGTATGTAGTAATTCTTCTAGTCAGTCCTCAATGGCAGAGATTAGCCAAATTGACTGTTTTGTTCTCTGCGAGTATCTGTTTACTGTTAATAGAACCATAGATAGAAAGGGATATTAATTAGTGCTAAATTTCACTATCTATTGGTCCAGAGTGAGAAAACAGGATGAGATCTAGCCATTTGGGGAAAAAATGGTCTGGCTTTTCAGGGGTCACTGTTTGTGTGTCTGTTTGGCTGAGAGGCTGAAATGAGCATAGGCTTGCTGGTAGGATAGCAGCCAGGGGGCCAGCCTGGATAACCCCAATTTTGTGGTTATCCCTAAGATGCTGGGGACAGAGAAGCAGACAGAACATTCACTTATTTTTTTCTGAATTACTATAATTTTGCAGAAATGCTCAAAGCTGGGATTTTGGAATGAAAAGAGCAGCATTTAATAAGAGGAATATATACAAATAGCTTATTCATCATTGTCTTATGATGTATAAAGACTTGTGAAAGGCTGAAGTGCAGGAGACAGCATATCTAAAATAAAAAGTCACTCGCCTCATTTCCCACTGAATGTTATGGGTATCAAGAAAGACAAAGGATGAGAAATTTTAAAAATAATCATATCTAAAGAGTAATATTGTCAGTAAGCTGAATACGTGGTATGTTGGACTCTTAGTCATTTAGGGATAACAGTTATTCGGGGGAGTGAGGTTGGGGCCTGTGCCAGTTCTGCCTTCAGATCTGTTCCTGGTCCTTTCCCTACTCAGATTGGGTGGTGTCTTGGTTTACTAAAAGCTGCTGGGAGGAATATACCAGAAATGGGTTGGCTTTTATAATAGGAATTTATTAGACTAAAAGCTTACATTTCTGAGACTGTGAAAATGTCCAATTCAAGGCATCAGCAGTGATGCTGTCTTCCCGAAGGTTGGCTGCTAGCAATCCTGGACTTCTGCCTTGTGGAAGACACAATGGCAGCTATGCTGGTCTGGCTGTCTTCCTCCTCCTCTGGGCTTACTTATTCTCTGAGCTCAGCTGTGGGTGACCAGGCATATGGCTAGTCTTGCCCCTCTCCTCTGGGCCTCATCTCTTCCAGCCTTTCAGGGTTTCCATGTCTCTGCCACTTTTTTTCCTGTGTCTCTACATTGTCTTCTGTTTATAAAGGATGCCAGTAAGAAGACCAAGACCCACCCTGGGTCACACCTCACTGAAGCAATCCAATCAAAGGCCCCCAACTGAATCCAATTCAATCAAAAGGTCCCATACCCACAGGAATGGATTTGCTCTAAGAACATGATCTTTTCTGGGAAAAGCTTCAAACTGTCACACGTGGCAAGGGGGCTAGCTGTATCTCCAGTCTCCCTTGTCCACTGGCTTCTGGCTGGGTTTGGCAAGTGGGAGACGCTGGCAGGAGATTAGCAGCAGGGGCAAGGGAGGAGTTAAAGTATTTCTGCCAGTCTCTCTTTCCTTTGAGTGGCAAATTCGACACAGCTGTGACTCCTGTGGTGCTCAAGATGTCCCTCCTCCCAGTCCCAACACACACAGGCCTGCAGAGGTCCTCACTGCCACCAGGTGCACCGACCCTGGGCTCTGGGGATTCTGCCGCTCCTCCTTTTGCTTCGAACACAGCAGCGGTAGTGGCTTCCTCTGTTGCTAATCTATGGAATTTCTCACCATCCCCTGTCTGGCTTCACAGCAAATAGGGTAATCAAGCCCCTATATTAAATCCCTTTGGTTTTAAGTATTTAGGTGGTTTCTGCTTTCTTAACCGTACCCTGACTAATACAGACAGAAGGGTGGTTTTCTAGCAAGAAATATTCCAGGAACTATATTGGACCCAACTTTGCTGCTCCTGGCTGCTGACCACTGATAAGGACATTCACATGTTTCTGCAGATTGGCACCTCTTCGAGGTTTGGTTTCCCATCACCCCTGGATTGTCAGCATCTCTTGGCAATTTTTTCCTCTTAAGAAGCAACACTGCACAGCAGAAGGAGCACAGGCTTTGATGTCAGGCTGACTTGGTTCAAATCCTAGCTGGCTTTGCCAACGACTAGCTAAATTCACCAAGCTCCAGCCTCTTTACCTAGAACAGCCCTGGCTAAGGGAAGTATAATGCAAGCCTCATATGTAGTTTTAAATGTTACTAAAAAACCTGAAAAGAAAAGATGGGATTAATTTTAATAATATAGTTTAATATAGTATATAAAAATCTTCTTTCAATTTTTAATTGATATAAAAACTTAAATATATATTGAGATATTTTACATTCTTTTTTCTAGAATTAAGTCTTTGAAATTGTTTGTATACAACACATCTTAATTCTGACTGGTCCCATTTCAAGGGCTTAATAGCTACAGGTAGCTGGTGACTACTTTGTTGAACAGTGCAGAGCTATAAGAAGAGATAATAAAATTAGTGTGCAGCCATTTTTTAGGTTAGAGATAATGACGTACAATGCTTGACACACGATATTACTCTGTCATAACTGTGATTATGATAACCTATGGCTATTCAGTTTCCTTTCTATTTCTCATATCAGCCTTTTGAAATCTTCACCACTCCCCTCTCTCTTCACTGCCCTCTATGCTATTTTACCCTCCCACTTTTAGCAGATGATTTTATTTCCTCCTTCAAACAAAACAATGGTCAGCAGAACATTTCACTTCACCAGGTAACCATCCACCTGTGATAGGAGCATTATTAACTGATATAAGAAGAATAGGTAATTTTTCACTAACTGAAAATGTTGGTTAAAATGAGCAGTCATTCATAACTTACAAAATTGTGTGGTACAGTGTAAACTATAATGTAAACTGTAATCCACAGTGAGTGGCAATGCTTCAACATGGATTTATCAATTGTAACAAATGTACCACACTAATGTAGGATGGTGTTAATGTGTGGGAGGGGAAGGGAATCCCTATATTTTTTATGTAACATTTATATAATATAACATATTTTTTAAAAAATTTAAAAATGTATTAAAAATAAATACAATAAAATACAAAAAATAAATGTCATCAGAATAGAAAAAAAAATGATACCTCAAATGCCTTTTCTTAACTTAAAGTATAAAAAGTGTACATTCAGTTGACATTTTTTAATATAGGGCTACGTTCTTTTCTTTGAGTGTGTGTTAGCTGATCAAGGTTCTAATTGTCAGACACAAACCACGCATAACTTACTGCCCATGATTCCAACCTGGGTTTCTTAAAAGTGGAATGAAAACGGAAAGGTGCTCTGTGAAGAAACCTGAGTTCAGAATCCCTCTAAAATTTTACAGTCCTTCTACAATCTTCTGTAGTTGTCTATAAAAGATTGGGGGCAAAACACAAGTGATTTTTGGTCAGCATACAACTCAAGTGTGGAAATAGAAGTGCCTGGGCTTCTAGAAGATTGGCCACCAGCCATGCCGAGTGCCAGGTGCATCCTTGAGAATGTTCTAGAGAAGGGACATAGAGCCCCCTTGGAACCTAGCTTGATCTTATTCATATGCATCCTTCCCTCTTTCATTCCTGCCTCACAAGAAGGCTCCTCTCTTGTCACGGTGAATCCCTGCATCTGTTCTCTAGCTCTGCTCCTGCCTGTCTCCTCAGGGCACTGGCTCTGCCCAGTGGGTCACACTTGTATCTTTGATCTTCTCCTCTTGCTCGTTTCCCTCCACCTACAAGGAGGTCAAAGACTTCCCAATGCGAAAAAGTACCTTTAATAAATAAATGAACAAACAGCATTCACAAATAGCCGTGCCCTGGATCCCCAAATACTCCTCTATTTTTCTCTTTCCATGTTTCTCCAGTTGCTGTCAGATTTCTTGGACAAGTAGCTGCATTTCCTCTCTTCCAGATATTTCTTTAGCCTGATTTACTCTAGCCTCTGACCTGTAGCTCTACTGAAACTGATCTTGCAAGTGTCCACATCTTCCTTCTAATTCAGTCCTGGTTCTATTCCTCCTTTGTGCAGCATCTGCCACTGCTGGTCAGCTCCTCCTTTAAGGTATTTTACTCCTTTGGCTTCTGTGGCATCATATTCTGGGTCACCACAATTCATTCTGTCTCAAGATCTTCCCTTCTTTGATCCATCTCTTAAATATTGGTGTTTCTCAGGGTTTCACTTTATTTTTTATTATTAGTTAAGTCATCATATATTTCTTAGCATTTACTTTGAATACTGGGTGTACAGGGGTGAGCAATGCACAGCTTAGTGGGGGAGACAGACTAAATGGGTAGGTACACAAACCATAAGCAACTGTCAGATGAGACAAGCTATGGAGGAAATGATCAGGTTGCTGTGGTGCTAAAGTTTCCTGTAATAGGACAAATAATGCATTCCCCTCTCTCCAACACCTGTCCCAAGATGTTAACATCAAAATCTCTGGAACCTGTGAATCCTTACCTTGCATAGCAAAAGGACTTTGAAGATGTGTTAAATTAAGGATGGGGGAGCTTATCCTGGATTATCTGGGTAGACACAAGATAATCACAATGTAAACTGAGGGAGGCAAGAGAGTAAGAGTCAGAGAAACTGTAACAATGGAAGCAGAAATCGGAGGGATGCAGCCATGAGCCAAGGGATGTAGACGGTCCCTCAAAAGTGGAAAAGGCAAGGAATGGATTCTCCCCTAGAGTCTCCAGAAAGGATGCAGCCCTGCTGACACCTTGATTCCAGACCAGTGAGACCCATTTCAAACTTCTGACCTTCAGAACTGTAAGATAATACATTTGTGTTGTTTAAGCTACTAATCTTGTGGTAATTATTATAGCAGTGAAAGAAAACCAATACAAGCCCCACAGCAGAACACAAGAGATGATCAAGGCAAATCCATGCAGAGCTTACTAAAGGATAGCCAAACCAGCCAATGCCTTTACCTTTAGCAGCCTGTAAAACAGAAGTCTGGAAGTTTAAAGACAGATCCATTAAGGTATTTGTAAGAAATCCTTAGAATCATAAGTGCTTTGACTTTTCTCTTGCCTTCTTTGTGTGTATTGCAGGGATTGCTATCCCGCTCCCCAAACTTGGTGAGGGAGGGAGTTAGGAGATTGGCCAGCCCTGTGACAAGGGTGAGCTGGCCTTTCCTCCATGGCTGGAGGCTGCCTGATCTGCAGATACTCAGACACCCATCTCGGGAGAACCGCTGAGGGTAGAGGTAGGGACCCACAGGTAGGAGCTTTGGGAAGGAAATAGCATTACCCAAGGACTGATGTCTGATTTTTCCTTGAGAATCCTGAACTTGGGAGGCTGGTGGGAAATACTTTGGATGGCAGCTATGCTTCTACTGTTTGGTGCTTGTAGGTCCAGTGTTTTCCTAAGGAGGCACCTAAGAAAGCTCTTTTCAACAGAACCAGTCCTAGAGAGCTGCCAGCTGGGGCCTCTCCACCAGGCAGTCCGAGGCTGTGGAGTAGCACCCAGGGGGCAGGGACAGAGGTAGGTGGCAGGAGGTCTCTGCAGAGTGTACAGCCTACATCAGGGATAGGGCCAGGCACAGGCCCCTGTGGCCATCTCTGAAGGACCCACTGATTCTCTCCATGAAAGTGTCAGTGATTGGATGCCTTCTGTGACAGAGGATTGGACAGTTAGGTTGATGTTTCTTCTTTTTTTTTCTCGTTTTACCCTCTTTTATGTCTGAATTGTGTCCCCCAAAAAGATATGTTCAAGTCTTAACTCCTGGTGCTGTGAATGCAACCTGGGTTGGAGACAGGGTCTTTGAAGATGTGATGAGTTAAGATGAAGCCACATGGCTGGTGTCCTCAGAAGAAAGGGAAACTTGGATCCAGAGACAGACAGACACTAGGGAGAAGGCCACAGGAAGCCGGAGGCAGAGATGGGACTGATATATCCATAAGGCAAGGAATGCCAAGAGTGGCCGGCAAACACCAGAAGCTGGAGAACTTACTAAGGAAGGCTTCTCCCTGCAGGTTTCTAGAGGATTGGGGCCTGCTGACTCCTCGATTTCAGACTTGCAGCCTCCAGAACTGAGAGAGAATAACTCTGTGTTGTGTAAGCCACCCAGATTGTGGCGCTTTGTTACCGCAGCCCGTGAGATTGCCCCTTTCCATGCTCTCACTCTCTCCAAACCCCAGAGAAGCCTGAAAGTGGAAAGCAGGGGTGAGAGTGAGGGAAGAGGGTGTGGAGTAAGGAGAAAGGAAGAACAGATTCTCCCTCTCCATCACATCTGGTCCTTGCAGAGAGCCACTACCAAGGAAGAGGGGCACCAGGGAGTTCAGAAGATAATTAGCTACTAGCTTATGTACAGGTTAGGAAATAGTGGTCTAAGTTATAGAGACCAGGCAATCACTAACTCAGGTTTCTGAACAGAATGCTTGTAAGAAGGAATGATGAGTATATATGTTACTGGAATGAAAATGGTGACGTGGCAATGCCATTCCCACTCATTTATTTATTCATGTAGCAAAGATTTATTGAATGCTTACCATGTGACTACAATATCTACAGAGCTGCTCTTCCTGTACTTAGCATTTAGAAAGTGTCAAGGCTTTCTACAGCTGTTTATAAGATTCCCCCAAGATTCAGGAAGAACTCCATCTTCCTGAAGATACTAATGTGTATCCTTTCTAGCATTGTTTAATCTAAAATACACACACCATAAATCAGATGAGTGGTTGGTTGATTCTTTTTTTTTAAATCTTTATTGAGGTAACATATAGACATGACATTTCCCATTTTAGCCACTTTCAAGTGTACAGCTTTCAAGTGGAGGGTTTCTATACTGAGGAGGAAGCATTTTATTATTGTATTCTGGCAGTTCACTTTCTAAATATTTCTAAATGAATCAAGTATCTCAAAGTGGTGAAATTTTAATCCCTCCAAATGCTGGCTGATGGGTTCAAAAGTGTAAACAGCTCTCAGCACCCTGCTCCTGCCTTCAATCCTGGGAGAAGGGGACTTGTTTTTACACCTCTCTATTGCTAAATTAGAATGTAGCCACTTTCTACAGCTGAATTAGAGTCTTGTACTTCAGCCAAAACACAGTGTGGATTAGACAACGAAAGATGTCTTTTCAAGTGAAACAAAGAAATTAATTAAAGGCAGGCAGGAAGAATGTCTGGCGCAGCGTCTGGTTTCATACCCTCTCTCGGGCCCTGCAGGTGCCAACACGGAGGGTGCAACGTGGCAGGTGGGTGTTGGGAGCCCAAGCTAAACCTAGAAGGTAGCAGAGAACCCCTCACGGGGTCTGCACTGCCACCATTGTTGGTCAAGGTGAGTAGCTTGGGCCACCCCTGGGAGGGAGTCAACAAGGCGGTATGTGTGTGCACGTGTGTGGGCAGGGGAAGGGAGAAGGACGATTAAAGAGCCGTGATGAGGATAAGTGGACACCTATTCTTTCCCCCAGTGTAAAGGAAAAGGGCCTCTAAAGGAAGGAACAAGGAAAACTAAAGGAGCTGAAGAGAAGTCAGGTGCTTTCCTATGTTATTTGATGTATCCTTTGAGGCAGGTATTGTCCCGTTTTTACAGATGAGTAAACTGAGATACAGAGTGGCTAGTTTCCCTGACAAAGATTAAATGGTGTGTAAGTAGCATTGTTGGGATTTGAATGCCTGTAGCCATTCCATTCCCCAGGCTGCCCCTTCTTGCAGTTCCTTCTTGGAAAGTGGACCCTGGCAACTTAGTAAATGAAGCTCTAGGGATACATCACCTGCCTTTCTAGGTCTCTGTGACTTCATTTATAAAATATGGCAGATGAATTAGGTGAGCTGAAAGATTCCTTGTAGCTCTGACATTCTGTTTGTGAAGCATGAAGGATTTCCATGGGGTAACCCAGAGCTGAGATTAAAGAGGCTGAGGTGAAAATCTTAGCCCATCATCAGTCCCAGACATACAAAGTGGCACTCAGTTTCTAAAAAAGCTGACTTGGAACCTGACTCTAATTCCCACTTCTCTTCAACTGTAGGCAGACTGTTTTTAGAGGTAAATATGATCTTTGCACCTTAAATGCACAATAATCATTTGAAAAATGAATGGGGGATTGAATGGACCCCAGCACTCAGAAGGCTACATGTTGTGGGGAAGAGGGAAAGTGACTGAACTGTGTGGAGAGGTACATGGACACACATCTGTACATGACAATTTCTCTAAGTGTTTACTACTAGGGCCATATGGTTACGTCCAGATATATATGTTTTTTAAGCAAACAAAGATCATGATTCAGTGGATTGGTTACATGATTTACTCTGAAGTGGTTAATTTGTAAACCGAGATATACAGCTAAAGTGAGGCTGTTTTGTGGAGGAGAAATGAAATGAAACTTTAAAGCTAGTGCTTGTTTATCTTTGCTGTAAAGAGGGAGACCCAGAACTTTTGTATCTGAGGAGCCCTTTAATGAGTCTTAGAATATGTAAAGGAAGGTCTGGAGCCCAGCAGGGAGTGGAGAATGGAATTGCACTGCATGAACAAATGAGGAAATCTGGAGGAGAGGGCTCTTGGGGAAGAAAGTTGGGTGTGGTGCCTGCTGTTAAACTGTGAAGCTTAATATTTACTTCTAAGCTTTACCTTCAGCAACATCTGTTACTTTCATAAATGCTTGGGGTGAGTGATCTGGAGGGAAATTTAAAAGGTGGGGTCTGGGTCAATGCAGAACAGGAAAGAGGACTGCTGCAGGGGCTGAGAGGAGAGCCAGAGGATGGTTTAGCAAGGATCAAGAGCCATCCACACTGAAGACCTCTGGCATTCCACAGAAGGCTTTGGGAGAGTCTTCCCATTTTATGTGGGAGTCAGTTTGCTTAAATTTCAAAAGAGACTGTGGCCTTTGCTGAAACGTACAATCTGGCTATGAGAGTCTCAGGTGCGTAGGGTGTTGCCAAGGCGAGCACTTCCTTTTACCAGTGCCTAGTAGAGAGCTGGCATTTGGTTTAGGAATGGTGGGAAAAGCAGGGCCTGGAATACACATGGTCGTTTTTCAGGACTCAGTGGGAAACCACGGATGCCAAGAGATATGAATATTTAACATTTTCCCAAGGAAACAATCTGTTAGTTTTAACTTTCCCCATAAAACAGGAGTACACAAGTGAAAGCCATTGGGGACAATTCAAGGTCACTGGATATCCAACTAGTTATGAAAATGAAGTGAGAAGCACCAGAGGAATGAAGACTGTAGAAAAATATTGCTAACAGTGTAATTGACAACAAAAATCTATGAACTGTAAACATGTCTTTTCCAAACATCTTCCAGTAATTAAAGAGTAAGAGGAGAGAGCAGGGAATATGCTTTTTGGGAAAATCATTTTTACCTCATTTAAGAAATGCTAATCGGGAAGTGTTGGACTGTTAAGTAGAAAGAGTTTACTATTCTGTATATTCTTTCTGCCCTCTCTCACTGGCAGCTCTCTACTTTGGGGCTCTATCAAGTTCCCAGTCTTCACCCAAGTACTATAGCTGCTGCATTATCTAGCATTGGAATGCAGTACAGTTCTGCAAACCTACTACTTGAAAGCCCACATGTGGAAAGACCCACTGAGTTGACTCATTTCTAGCTAATCGTGTTTCAGTGGAAATTCCATAGTTGTTTTTTTTTTTTTTTTTTTCCTTGTAATTGGAGAGTTTACTTCTTTTATAATTCCTCTGTGTCATGACTTTATATATCTTTCACCAAGAAGCTCAAAGCAATATTATTGAACAATGGTGAAACAATGGGAAATGGGTAAATAGAAAGGTGGGTGTTCTACATCCAAACTGAACTCATCACCCCCCTTCAAAACTTCTCCTCCTACACCTGTATTTTATTCATGATATCAACATTTATCCAGAAAACCCAGAGTTATCTTTTCAACTCTATCCCCTAATTCTCTACAACTGTCAGTTGCTCAACCTCCTCAGTTCTTCCACCTACTAATGTCCAGAATTAGTATGTTTTTTCTTGTCCCTCCTCCTCCTAATCAAGCCCTGATCCCAACTGAACTTGTCTCCCTGCCTCTGGTTTTAGCACCCTCCAGTCGAAACTCCTAGTACCTCAGACTGAAGCCCCTCAACTTCTTGACATCTTATCTGCAAATTGTACCTGCATCACCCACGAGGCTGCGAGCTCTAGGAGAGTGTGTCTGCTGATTTAACCTGTGGCCCCTCACATACTATAGAGCCAGGTATATCAGCTCCACATAATATTAAATGCTGTTTATCCACCACCCATCTATCATCCATCCTTTTGGCATGTATTTATTGCATTCCTACGTGCAGGTACACTCACAGGTCAATGAGGATATGGCAGGAAACAAAACAGAAACCACTGTCCTTCCATATGTTACTTCTTACACTGATATAGTTAAACCTTTATGAAGAAGTTTTAATATTTGTGTGATCTAAAGTGCCAGCATTTCCCTTTTATGATTTAGAGTTTCTGTGCCCTGCTTAAGAAATCCACTGGTTCTAAACTATACTAAAAGTCTCCCATAGAAGAGTTATGATTAAGAAGTCAGGCCTGGAGCCAAACTACCTGAGTTCAAATCCCACCTCTGCCACTAAAAGCTGGGCAAGTTAGTTAACCACTGTGTGCTTTAGTACAATAAGGAGAGTAACAGTATCTGACTCACAGGGTGGTTTGGAGGATTGAGTGAGTTCATACAGTCGAATTCATGTAGAATTGTGCCTGACAATAAGTTTATAATATTATGATAGTTATTATTCTAGTATGTTTGTTCTTTAAGATAATCTCTCTAATCCATCTGAAATTTATTTTCATTAATGGTTAAGTTGGGAATCCAATTTTATTTTATTTTTCATATGGAAAGTCAATTGTTGCCAAAGCCCTGTTTAAAATCTCCCAATGACTTCTCTTTGCACTTGGAATCACAGTGCAATTCCTTTTCCCGATCTACTTGGCTGCGTGGGGTCCAGCCCCTGCCTGCTTCTCAGACCTCACTTTCCACCCTGTTGCCGTGGTCCAGCTGCACTGGTCGCCTCCGTGATCCTGAAGCCTAGCAGCCTCCTCTCCTCCTTTGGGTTTTTGCACTTGCTATTTCCTCTCCCTGGAATGTTTTCCTTTCCAATTTTTACATGGCTGCTCTGGGTCATTTGAGCCTTCCCTGACCACCTGATATAAAAGGTGTCATCCTTTCCTGTCCCCACAAACCAAGGTGCTATTTCGTCACCATTTTCTTTACGTCATACTCACATGTATGATCTGAAATTGTTTTGATCCATCATTTTTCTTCCCCCACTCATTTCATGGGAACAGAAACTTTACCTGCTTTATCTTCAGAATCTAGAACAGTGCCTGGACAATAGCAGATATTCAATAACTACTTTTGAGTAGTCTGTCCTTTCCTCCTGACCCAAACAGGCTTGCTTTTCGGAAGGATAATCCTGGTGACAGCATGGAAGGTTGGCTGGAAGTTCTGCTGAGAGATGTAGGATGGAGAAGGGCTGGATGTGGGGAGGAATGAAGGGAAAGGAGAGGCGCGGGATGCCCGGCAGCCCATCCTGGTACAGACTTACATAGATTTGGGTGGGAAGATACTCCCACCTCAGAGCCCAGGCGGAGGCTTTGTCCCACGCCTGGAAGGCGCTTTCTCTGGCTTATCCTTTTGGTCTGACCTTCGCTGTAACCTCCTCACAGAAGCCTTTCCAGACCCCTGTACCTAAAGTGGATCCCCAGAAACTTGGCAAAACCAGCTGAGAAACAGAGATATTGAACTACCTGAGAATTTAAAAGTTCATGTTAAACACTTCAAGGGGAGCACAAAACCCAATAGACTGTGAGCCCCAACGTGGCAGGAATTTTGTGTCTTTAATATTGCTGTTATCCAGCTCCTGGGACATAGGAGGCACTTAATAATTATTTACAGGCTTAATCAATAAATGGGGTTTCTGTGGATTCTTTCATATTCCTGTTAACT
>JAKSZT010054487.1:29240431-29397997 GCA_026826555.1 Tolypeutes matacus
GCTGTTTGCTTGGAAAGACTCGTGTATTTTAGAAGACTGTGTTGTCAGGTTGTGATGCTGTTTATCTACATGTCTGATGTCCTTATCCCCTCCCCTGCCCCCAGCTTTTTGGACTGGTCTAACTTGGAGGACATGCCCTACATGGTTGATTGACATCTCTTCAGAAATTCAGAGCCACAGTCCAGCTTTCGATAGGGAAGAGCTCAAGTATAAAAGCCCAAGACTTTATACAACTAGTCCAGGACAGGCATGCAGGACTATGGGTGGTGAGGGGGTGTGAGAATTCAAATTGCATCAAATATTAGTGCCGCTATGTGCAGGAAACTGCTATGTGTTACAGCGGACACATCAAAGCCCAAATGTGCCCCAAAGGGCCAATGCGGCAGCTGGAAAAATGAGTTCCACTCCTGAATGATCACATTTTGGGATGACACCCAGCCATCCAGATGGAGAACTCTTGAAAACAGATGTGATGCCTGGTAGGTTCAGCCTAGAGATGGTGATTTTAGAATCATCTAGGATGGGAGCAAATACTCAGAAGAATGACCTTAATGGTACAGTAAATTCTGGAGTAATTAAAAAAAAAAGAATCATAGTGCACATGGCACTCACAGAGGCAGAAAGGTGGACCAATGCACAATTTTTAAAGAGCAACGACAAAAGGGCAGGGTATATCTGCCTCACTTGAACTAGAGTATCAGAATTCTCTACCCTCTTAATGAACGTTTGTTAAATACCTAGATCTGGCAATGCATCTCTGACAGAATTGCAAAGACAGCTTAGTTCCCTAGGTGACAGAAAATCTACCAAATTTCTGAGCTCAGAACTTCAATTTCCCCAGGAAGTCCAGGTGTGAAACTTGGTTTTGGGATCAAAGACTCAGAACAAAATTTCCCAGCTCTGCATCTTTGCACACAGAACGGGGTTGTGGTCAATAGCTCTGGTAAAAGGAGACGAAATTATTCCCACATGGTAAGAAATGAAGCAGGGGTTTGAAACTGAGACAGCCAGGCCCTCTCCTCCCTTGCCTCCAGGTTGCCCTCATTGCTTGGCAGCACGTGCAAGGGAGCAGAAGTCCTAGAGAGAGCAGAGCCCCTTGGACCCGGGAGGAGCAGGAGGCATGGCCTCTGCAAGGGCACAGCAGGCGTTTGCTAACGTGGTATGGTCTGAGGGATGCCTTTGCACCCTTTTCCTACACCCCCGAATACTTCCAGCAGGCTTTCATGAGTTTGCAAAGCCTGCTGTCAGAATTAAGGAGGCAACAGGCTGCAAGCTCCTTGAATTGTAAACATTCCTAGGAGCAGTAGGGACATTAACCTACGGCACAAGACTTAGTTCTCTAGAAATAAGATGGCCAGTCTCTGAGGGGACTGGGAGGAGGAAGGGTATTTATAATTGTAAGTAGATGGGGTGGGGCAGGAGGGAGTGTGGAGAAGGCCCAGAGAGTGGAGGCTGGGGTAGAGAGTCTCATAACAATCTGTGGGTTTTGGGGTGTCCTGGAGTTGAGGGGCACAGACAAAGGAAAGACAGAAGCATGCCAAAGGAAACTGGCACTTGCTTTATCTTTTAACCCAGGGTCAAATGGTGAAAAAAGCCATTGGTTCTGAGATTTCCTGCAGGGATTAGATCAGCTTTCAGACATCAAGTGTGACCAGGGGGGTGGATTTTCCTCAGGGTCTGGGCCACTATTTGTTCTTAGGTTGCATAATCTTCACAGGCGTGGCTGGTAAAGCTGGTAGGTGTTCTCACATTTTCCGAGGCTTGTAGGGAAGACACATTAGCATTTATGGAGCATTTAACATTTGCCAGTTACCACGCTCAGGGCCTCACTTAATTCCCAAATCAAACCCTCATTTCCTAAGGCGGAAACAAGGACACAGAGCGGTAGAACAGGTTCCTCAACATCTAGGTGGAGCTGGGATTCAAACGCATCAGTTTTTGCAGTTTGCGACCAGAACCACTGAACCTTCCTCTGAACCAGTGGGCACATCCTCTCTCCTGTCATGGTGGCAAGTTGACTGCTGGAACCCCAAAACGCTGGCTATGCACTAAGGGTATATAAATTAGCCAATCTTGTCCTTCCCAAATACCAAATGAATTCTAACAAGCTTTTTATATAAAACTGATGTTTATTGCAATTAAAAAAGGACAAAGACAGTTTGATAAGTGCCTTTAATTACAATGTACCTGATATTTACATGTAATTATACCTTTATATACAGCTTGAATAAGGTTCATTACATGTAAACTATAAGATATAACAAGTTAAACTCCAGCTTTTTTGAATATTCTGAATAGAAATACTACTAGCAGAAACACATGGAAAACAAATACCCATTTCAGTTCCTTAGGTACCGTTACTGAAAGAATGATGAACATCTGGCCACAGAAGAGAACAGTAAATATGCATCAAATTGAAACTTATTCTTAACATGACTACAGTATTGCTATTATTTAAACCCTAAATATAATCAATAATTGGATCATTAAAAATGACACACCTTCAATTTATATAGCACCTTTCTTCCAAAGAGTTCAAAGCATTTGCATTTATCTTGTTTGTCCCCATAACATTCCTATGAGGTAGGTTATGGTTGGTATTATTATCCCCATTTTGTGGATGGAGAAACTGAGGCACAGAGAAGTTAAATAATTTGCTCAAGTTCACAGAGTAAAGTCAGTTCCAGAACAGGAACCCAGAGCCCTGGGTTCTTATCTCCAAAATCAATGCTTCTCTGAGAATTCAATTCAACACTTTGATTCACTTTTCCAAGAAATAAAAAATGTGCATTTTTTTCTCTCATAAAATTTGTCGAACTACTATAGGCAGGAAACAAACACCCTGGGGTGGATGTTAGGCTGATACTATACTCTTAGATAAAGAGCTTATGGTAGCTTTTGTTTCTTTTCTCAGTTAAAGTTAGAAGTCTGTCATCTTTAGAAGAAACATATTTTAAAGGATGTTTCTGGTTACTTATAAATCATAGCTTTAGTATCTGTATTATACTATACTGTTCACAAACCAGGTTTATTTCTGAGTTTAAAAAGAAGAAAATATCTAAACAATTCAAATCTTTGACATAACTTTCTCATTTTTTATACACATTTACTGTTTATTCCTTAAGAGACTCAGTGGCAGGAATTTGGGATAACACATTTTCCAAATACACACACAAACTGAGACATATGGGGACAGGAAGTTTTGAACACATTACTTAGTTGAAATTTTGCTTCTAATTCTCCCTCACCCCACCTCTAGAATCAAATATGTAGTTGATACTCAGAAAAATAAAGTTTAAAAAAAAGAGTCAAAATCTGAAGTCTTGCAGAACACTCTCAAATACTTGTTTTATGTTGACAACATAAAAATTCAGCTTTCCTGACATTTTTCACATTACTTCTCCCCAAGGGACAAGCACGGCTAAAGACACTGCCATTTTTCAGGACTTCAGTCGCCAGTCATGAAGCAGCCCAAAGGAATTAAGTTTTTAGTGTGGCTGCAGAAAAACAAGAGAGCCTATACTTAAAAAAAAAAAAAAAAAAGTTTTAAGAAGCAAGCAAGCTTTAAGGGATGGGTCTTGAACATCACATCAGGTTCATTTCCATGTTTTATGTTACGAATATATAAAAATTTGCCAAATCCTTTCCTATAGACTTGGACTTTTGGTTTCAGTCTCCTCACCTAGGAAGGGCATAGCTCTCTTTCAGGGAAACCTTCGCTGTTGAAACGTACAGCAAAAGGTTAAAAAAAAGAAAAGTCTCCTTAAGTTTAAGAAAGGAAAAGGAAATTGTTTTATATTCATGATTTCCAAGTTGTTCAGATAAAAAAACAAACCAAACCAGGACATTACAAGAAGACAGTTCTGAAATACAGGCTCTAAGGACCAAGACTGATCTCCCTTAATTGTCCTATTTAGGGTGCCTAGTTTGCATATGGGTTGGATGTTTTTAAAATTAAATGTATAAAGAGAATGAGCAGATATTCTTCTGTTCATATGAAAAAATATTCTAGAATATTCTTTCAAATAATTCACGATGACAACTTGATATTTAAGAAATAAAAACTAAACATACCCTTGATCCTTAAGTATTTAGAAAATGGGAACTCAGCTGCTCTACTATCTAATTACCTGTCACTAGTACTTAAAAAATACTTGGTTTCTCACTCTAAGAGTCAGGCAGTCTGCCTATAAATGACCGAGTTATTTTCAGTACCAGTAAGTCCAGTTTTCTTTAGCTCCTGGAGAGTGACACTAACTAGTCACAACTGACCTAGCTCAGATAAGCACTACTTACTAGGGCAGGGACTGGAGGGTGATAGGATGAGGGGATGGCAATAGCTTTGCGGCTAAAATATTTTGTACTCAATTTACTTAAAAACTGATTCCTACAAGAAAGGGAACTTTTCCTTAAAAGAACCAGCTTCCTCTAACTCTGGGTTCTTAGCCTTTTTCGTTCCACGGACCAGTCAGCTGAAAACCATAGACCCCTTACTAAGTCTACACTATACATGTATTATTTAATAAATATATCATACCCGTATCAACACATCCCCACAAGAATGCTGCTTTTTCAAATTTAAATTCAAGCTCATGAACCCCTAGTTAAGAACTACTGGTCTGCTGCTCTGTTACAAAGACCTACCTTCAACATGTGGGTCAGTGAGGCTGTTTCTTGACTGGAACTTGAGAAGGCACAGGGCAGTCTCAGTACATGTGGGGGACAGTGAGCTTACTTGGTTAGCACACGATGCTCATTTTTCTGTGTTGGTGATTTTTGATTTCTCAACAGAAATTTAAAAAAAGATTCTCTTCTATGGCCCCTCAGTGCCAATCATTCTCATGAATGTGGTGGGCAAGAGTGTATGAGGTTCAACAACAACAACAACAAAAGAGTGTATGAGGTTCAGCAAAACTCATGAACTCCCAGCATCTGTTTCCACAGGTGGATCTTTTTTTTTTATTTTTATTTTTTAAAGATTTTATTTATTTATTCATTTATCCCCCCCTTGCTGCTTGTCTGCTTGTCTCCCCTTGCTGGGTCAGCTCACTGAGCCACGTGGGAGGGCTTGCCTTCACCAGGAGACCCCAGGGATCGAACCCCGGGCCTCCCATATGGTAAACGGGAGCCCTATCGATTGAGCCACATCCGCTTCCCTCACAGGTGGATCTTGATTCTATCTTGACAGCCTGTGACTCAGTCAATGTGTGTTGAGCAGACTGTCTGGCTACCTGGTGATGATGAGAAAGGGCTCCATGCTGGCAGACAGGGTCTCTAATACTGTGGTCAGTATTGGAGAGGTGAATGGGAACTTCCAAAGAAGAGCAGACACAAAGGGGACTGGTACCATATAAAGTGACATAAAGCCACCTGGGCAAAAGGAGCCAAAAAAGGCTGGAATGGAATATATAGTAGCTTCATGCACCTATTCTTTAGACTTATCCCCTCACAGGACTAGAATTAGGTAAGGGGAAAACGATAAGATGTTGAAAACAGTAAGAGTTATTTTAAAAGTTCCCAGTATTGAAAACAACATTCCCACTATTTTGTGAATTGGGCAATTTGACCATCACAAATACCTTTGAGACACTCAGTAAAAATGCACCTAAGAGTCATGAATTATTTTTGAGTATTTCTGAGTAAGGGGAGTACTTTAAAACTGATAAGGCCCACCTAAGAGACAATATCTCACTTTTTGGAAACACATTTTATGAGGGAAAAAATGCATAAACAATGAAATACAAATTCCTACTTATTTTTCTATAACAGATTTTTGTTTCTTTAGCTATATTTCAGACTTTCCATGAAAACCTAAGACATGTTAATACAACAAAATTATTGAAAAGATAAAGTTAAAACCATTTACTTTTGACAATTTAACACACAGATGTCTGAGGAATGACAATTATCAGCCTTTATAATACATTACACAAGGTAATATGAGACAACCAGAAGTCAATACATTAAAAAAAAAAATACCATCTAACTGTACTAAGTTAAATTAGTTGAATACTTTTCAAAAAACTACTTTTTAAAAAAATTATTTCCCATTTCACCTGATGTTAAGAGGAATCTGATTACTATTCTTCAGTTAACTAAAGGCAGAAACTGGAAAAACAATGAAATACTTTACACATATTAGAGACTGGGTGTAAACACAGACTTAAAGATGAGCAGTACAAAAAAATAGCATATAAATGTTTGTTCTCTTCTGGACCATGATTTTTAATTTATTTTGGTAATTCCAGGTAGAGTCTAATTCATCATGGTTTCTGATCTCGTTAAGTAAAATACTTTTCTAAGTGTGCTCAACTTGTCTAATGCTACTGTCAATAATGTATTTAAGAAAAGGTATAATACAGAGCAAGAAAATACGATATTATAGACACATGTTCCTATTTTCACATAAGTCACTTATTAACACCAAACATTACACTTTAACTTTTCCCAATTACACAGTACAATAAACCTGTCAAGATTTTCAGGATATAACCATCAGTACCTACTGTGCTTCCAGCAGCCAATGTTAAGCTGGCCGAGTGACAGAAATCAACACTTTCAGAAGAATGGCATCATTAGATCACACCAACTCACATTAACTATTACGAGGTGCATTGGGAAAAAATCACTTACTCATTTACAAAATCCTAATTCGGTCTTAAACTGAAGCTCTGAAATTATAACCATGTTATAACCTCAGGTTAGTCTTTTGAGCATCGCACTACATTACTGCCCATTGGTTCAGTGTGTAAAGGTTGTGAAGGAAAGGGAAGGAAATAAAATGCCACCACGTGGTCCTTGCTATGCTGCTATGGCTATGGCAGGAGTGGGGTGGAGAGATGGGGGTGGTATCGTGACCTGGTTCCGTTCTGGCTCATGGTTACTTTAGGCAAATCTTTTCTCAAACATCTATGGGAAAAGTACATTCACATATTTACAATTCCCGGTCTCATGTTGAATACATAGTGAGTCACATGTAAAATAAAACTACTATAAAATATCACCATTTTTCAGCTGAGAGAATTATAGAAACTGATTTAAAATCTGACTATATTAATTAGAAACATGTAATAGGTGAGGACGACTCAAAAGGTTTTCCTGTCATTACCAAATGAAAACTTTTGGAGAACTGTTTCTTCTAATTCTGGTTTTATGACAAAAGTTTATCATACTAGTAGGAGGAATATTCAAAATATGTATTGGAACTATGTATAGGATACTAAATTAATCAGAGCCAACCATACACACACACACACACACACACATATGTATTACTGGTTAAAGTAAGTAAATGCTTTACTTAGAAAAATGAAAATAAAATAAGAGAAAGAGATAAAGTGACACCCTCATATTAAAGTTTAGTTCTCTGTTAATTTAGCAGTCAAAAGTAACTTTTGCATTTTGAGGGCAGATAAATCAGTTAATTAGCTTTTTCCCCACAAAGAAGAGCAGTACCTTCAAAATCTTTAACAGATCTAATGATGCAATTTAGTCCAGGAAAGGGGAAAAAAAGTATGTAGGCAACATATTTGCAAAAGTTACTTTCTTCTAGAATTTAAAAATTTTCAAACATTTCATGTAAAACAGATTATACTTTTCTCCTAACTTTATTTGAAAAATATTAAAAGCAGAATGAAAAATGCTTCTAAATTTTCAAAATATCTGGATAAAAATGAAGATCCTACTTTCAGGCAAGATAGGCTTATAATTCTGATTTATTAGACAAAAAAGTTACCTAAATTTGTTTTTCTCTTTTTGTGTAATTTCACATAACCAAGGTTATTATAATTGAATGCATAAAATGAATGTTATAATTGAATTTTAAAGGTACTTTATATATATTTTTTGATAATTACCTTTCATACATTTAGACTCTAGCACTTAGGGCAAGATGAAGCTTTTTAAAAGAAACCATAGTCTTTTGTTCAACTCAGAGATTCAAGCATAGGTTTTCAATTATTAAGCAAAAGTGATTAAATTTGTGAAAAATATATTATAACATCAAAACAGTGATGAAACATCAATAAATATTCTTCAATAAAGTACCCAATGGCCTGTAGAGAAAAGCCGATTTCCTAAAATTTACTCCCCTGTTCTCTCCCCAACCCTCATGGACTGTGTGATCACTTATTCTCCTAGATTTGTACTGGCAGCTGGGCTGGAAGGGCTTATAGTTCCTTAGTATTTGATATCACAAGTCAAGAGAGAGATTTCAGTACATGTTTTATGGCTATATTGCACACTCTGTACTTGAAAACTTCTGAGGGGAAATTCTGATAATGGAGTTTCAAGATAATATGACTATTTACAATGAGCTGCTCTCTCTAGAAATGGTTTTACATCTCATACCTCAAACCTATGTCTCTGGTGATAAGAATATTATGGAGTACAATAAAACCCTTGAGCTACAAGGTGCCCATAAAGGGCATTGCTATATCATGCGCATTGCTAGGTACACTGTAATGTGGCTGTTACTGTGTACTAAAGGACACTAGGAAACAAGAAATTGTTGGGTCAAGCTCATTAATACTTAACAATGCTTATGAAGGATCTGGATTCACAGAACAAGGGCCTTACAGTTTCTTGAGAAACTTCTTTCTAATCCAAGGGTATTCTGCCATAATGTTCTAATTAAAAATGCTTATGCTTATACACATGACATCTTCATGAGAGAGACCAGGCTAGGCTGATTGAAAAATACTGACCACCAACCAGTTTATCCCAACAAAGCTCACTTTGCAATTTCAGAAATGCATTTACGGAGCAGTCACAAAATCAAATCATGAATGTGAGGGAAGGATAAACATGCCAATAAACTGGACTCTACAATTTTCAAGATGCCTCATCCTCCCAACTGGGTTCTTTGTCATAACAAGTGAAAACAGCAAGGTTATTAAATGTGAAAAGTCACAGCTGTCACAGCAGCATGGAATAATTGCCTCATTTTTTCCCTTTATCAGTGTAGAAAAAGACCCCCTTCTATAACCCACACTAATAATAGGACTTCAAATAGGTTCCTTTTCAAAAGAAAAGTGAACAAGCTTTCCAAAGGTGGCCTTATAAAATCTAATGAGATGACTACATTCAAACCAAACTGATGCTCTTAATCTGAGTTTTTTCAGCCATTGATTTTGTATAATGAAGAAAAAAAATCGCAATAGGCAATTTGCATTTGTGAGCAGAATTCATTGCTCTCTTAAAATGTAACTGGACCATAATGGAATTATGATAACATTAAGGGGTTCATATTCATAGTCATCTCTAGTCATATTTTGGTTTTCTTTCCATTTTTATACTTTCAAATATTTCAATATTGCCTACTACAAACCACTGAAAATGATTATTTTTATTCCATTTATTTATCCATTGATCCAGATTATTTTGACCAGGAGCTCCAAGTACCAT
Source organism: Tolypeutes matacus (assembly GCA_026826555.1). Taxonomy (NCBI): domain Eukaryota; kingdom Metazoa; phylum Chordata; class Mammalia; order Cingulata; family Chlamyphoridae; genus Tolypeutes; species Tolypeutes matacus. Next base: position 29,249,837 of record JAKSZT010054487.1, read on the forward strand.
CAGAAAAGTGGAGTCTTTAAAAAACCCTCATTTTAAAACACTTGGTAGGAAAAAGATAACTACTTGTAAATACCTAGCTTGTGTGCTTTATGGTATCTTCAAAGTGAGACTATAAATAGTTAATTTACATTTTTTCTGGCACTTTTCTGGAAATTAGGCATTAAACAGAAAACATCTTATAAATTTATATAACAAAAATAAATGTTTACATTTTAATCTGTATAGATTACCTTAGGATAGCAGTTAACCCACGACGTGCCACACTGTAATGTAGGCGGCAGGGATCTTCTGAAAACGATTATTCAGCCCCACAGCCCTTCGGGGGGACAGCGTTGCTGCCTTCCAAATATTGATCTGTGTCCCAACATAAAGATTAAGGCTCACTGTTTTGAAGTAACAAGTTCTGGGCTAAAACAAGTACCACAAAACTCATTGAAAATACTGAAAAAGCTCTGCAGAGTTTTAAAATACTGGGATGGGGAGTGGGTGAGAAATGTGTTAACCAGAAGAATAAAAAAAGGCATTGAAAATTGACCTCGAGTATTTGGGGTGTGGTGGCTGACCGTAGAGTGCCAAAAGAAGAAGGAACAAATTGCTAAGAGGCTCAGGGGACACCCCAATCCTATCCGCCTGCAGGGCTCGGGTGCCAACATAAACAGGTCTTCTGCGGTGAGAAGTGGCCAGCTGGACAATAGCCAGCAGCCCCAGGTTCTCACCATCCGAACAGGCCTAAGTTGAAGGCAAAAGACAAACCTGGTAGAAGAATTTCCTTGGAATGAACCATACACATTGGAAGGTTTCCAGAGGCAGAAAAGCCAAACATTTTAAAGTTGGGAACAGATAGCCACAAGGGAAGAAAGAAAGAAAAACCCGGCTCTTGGAATGGCAGTATTTTAGGCAGGTGGTTTTGCGGTTCTTCTTGAGTACAGTTCGTCTTTACGTCTTGGTTTTCCTCACGAACAGGATGACAGTGGACGGACTGGCTCTTTTACCAAGGGAGATGTGCTTGGGTGTGCGTGTCCCATGGGCAGCCAGGTGTACACGTAGGTGCAGCCAGGTATATAGCTCACTGTTTCAGAAATTGGGGAAACAGTCATGGCATCGGCAATGGTCTTCTGTCTTCTCAAGCAGCATATAAATAGAGAAAAAAATCACTGCTCATTTCCCAAAGAAATGTCCCCAAACAGCTGATCATGTATCCTTTGGAGTTTTGTGTTCTAGGTTGCTAGAGCCTGGTGATATCTCTGCACTGCTGCAAGTCCCCAATGCTCTCGTAGTCATTCTCCTTTGGGAAAAGGCCATGGTGGCCGCTGGTCTCCAGGGTGGCCTTCTCCTCCTCTCTGTTTAGCGTCGGTATTGCTTCATAATCCGGCTCTGGCACCTCGCCGGGTCTCCCTGTTGGTTGAGGTGTGCTGACACTTTGGGGAGTTCTCTCAAAGTCTTTCACAGTAGCGTAGAGATCATTACAGGAAGACGGGGACCTCTGAGGGGCTCCATCCTGAATACAGGTGTAGCTGGACTCTGGCACTTTAAGTGACTGTCCTGACTTATTCACTGATGAGTACATGGCTGAGATCTAGAAGGCAAAGAATGACTTGAATAAGCAAGCTTCAAGCTGTGAGCCTACCCCTCCTCCTTTTCAGTGACAAGCCAGATACTTAGCACTTATGAGTGTATATGAGCATGTGCGTGTGTGTACCTTGAAGGTGCATTATTATCTGTACTAGCCCTGGAGTATATTATTGGGTCCATTCAAGGTCTGGGTGGCTCAAGAAGCCCCAAGACCTGACCACGGCATCTTGTTCTGTTTGATTTCTCTACAAAAGTCATGTTTCACTTGAAAAAGGGGTCTACTGCTTTACAAAAGGAGGCAGAAAATATATATTAGACCACCAATTCACAAAGTGTGGGCCTCGGGCCTGCAACAGCAGGATCTGGGAATCTGTTAGAAATGTAAATTTTCAGGCCCTACCCCAGACCCACTGAATCAGAAATTTTGGTGGTGATGGTTAAATATCTGTTCTTTCACAAGCCCATGAGCTGATTCTGATATTAACTAAAGTATGAGAATTCCTGCATTATACTGTCCATTTTTTTCCTGCATCCAAGTGGTATGAAGAGTAGTTCCTGGTTCTCTGCTTTGCGGCACATATATCTGGAAGAGTATTGTTTTTTAAAAATTACTTTTCGACTTAGCTGTAGGTTGTAGCAGTTTGGCATTATTTATGAATTCCAAAAATAGATATTGGATTATGTTTGTAAACTGGTCTGTTCTTCTAGGTATGATTAAATTATGACTGGGGCTTTGATTGGGCAACGTCAGTAGGGTGTTGAGGGACAGGGACTCACAGAGAAAACTACATGGCAGAGAAGACGGTTGGAGTTTTGAGCTGCAGCCCAGAAAGTGAACACACAGGAGAACACAGAGGAACAGCGATGGCTCCTTTAGACATGGCAGGAGTCCCGGGGAGAGAGACAGAGCCATTCGCTTGATAGTCTACAGCTGGCCTTGTGTAAGCTTCTACCCCAAATAAATACCCTTTAAAAAGCCAACAGATTTCTGGTATTTTGCATCAGCACCCCCTTGGCTGACTAATACACAGGTTATTGTTTAAACAGACATTTATAGGCTTTAATGTGAATATTAATTCTTATTTGCATCCAACCAAGAAATGCAATTTGGAGACAGTATATGAGATGCCCTTTCCTATGGTAAGAGCAGCCTACTTTCCGAGGACATAGCTGCTCAGTCTGTCTAATATATCCCTATAGCCTCTAATATCAAGCAGATATTATTTTCTTTGGTAACAATAGATTGAATGTCAGTATCGTTCGATTTCTGGGGAGGTATTATGTTTATTGTTAGAAATAAGTAAAAATATCCTTCATCACCTGTGTATATTTTTGCTATAGTGATTGTTTCATTCAAACACCCTGAAAATAAATGAACATGCTTCCTGACAGATGCTTGGCTGCCCAAGCGCTGAGGGACATTTTCTTGCTTTCGCATAGCTCACATGCTGTGGGTGAAGTTTCCATCTGGCTCAGAAGCTCCTTAAGACAAGCCTGCTGCATGTTAACTGGTCATTTGCATGAGAACTTTTCCCTACCCTCCAATGGCTCAATTTTGCTAGTACTTAACAATCCAAGGGTTTAGTGTCATAGAAATAGTCTTTAGAAAACTCTTGCTATGTTGATCTGACCATTTAATGAATGAGTCTGACCTTAGAGGTTTTGAAGGGAAAAAATTGCTCTCAAAATATAAATTTTGAATTTAGGAAGAATTAAAAAAACAACTGCTTTTCACAGTGAGGGGCAAACATAAGAACTCATTACTCTAAGGTGTCCAAGCCAAAAATGTGGACAGATTATAATGAGGTAAATCATAGGTGACAGTGATAAGGGGAACCAGCATATTAGATATTTATTCCTCATCTTTGAGGAAGACAAATAATACTCCTTTACCTAGATTGTAAAAATGAGATTTGCCCCTTATGACCAATTCTATTTCTCTCCTTGACTTTCTTCCCTATGGCCCCTGTCATTTATGCTCCTCTCTCTTGGTAAGTATTCTTGGGTCTTCTTGGCCTTTATATATATTTTTTTTGATTCTAGGCTCTTTCATTAACTTGCAAATTAATACTGTCTCTGGGCATAATCCATGTGTTATGACACATTTCAGCTTTTAAAAAAGTTTCTCATGTCTTCTAATATTTCTTTTGAATAGCTGTCTTCTACAACTGTTATTTTCATTTTGTATACAGGTTTCTCTTTAAGCCCCCTTGCTATTTAGCTTCCCAATTTTTCTCTTTTTAAACTCTTTCATCTTTATTACTCACTCTGTAAATTGGTATTATATTCTCATAAATTATTCTCTTCCATTTTCTTTGTCTCTTTTTATAACCAGCCCTTTCTCCATCATTCTATTAAATTGGGATAATAGTACTTAAAACTTGGCTCCCAGTTACAATCTAGACTGTCTAATATAGTATATGAATATAAAAATAAGTGATTACCATATTTACTTTTCTAAATCTTCTTCTCTCTAAAAATTAATGCATGTGAACCACAGTTCTTTATTTTATGTTAAAAATTCATCAGTAGCACTAGGTCCCATTGTCAAAAACCACAAACAAAGGTTAGATTAAATAAAGAAAAGTAATTAAAATTTTACACAGTCTCAATTCACTTTAAAGGATTAGTTTCCTGATCTATATATTTGACTTTCCTGTCTCAGATGGGATCAAGTTCCTTTGGTTGGCCTGTCCTAACTGGTGTTTTAAAAAAGATTCCTCTGGATTCAGTGTGGAGGACAGTCTGAAGGGAGGCAAGGGAGCTGCCTAGAGACGTTGGAGGTGGGTGCTGCCAACGTCTAGTGAGGGGATGCAAGAGGCGGCCACAGTGGAGATGGACAGAGGTGGATGCATGACAGAAAACATCTGCAGGTGTAACTGAAGGACTTGGTGATTGACTGGGTTTTATGACAATGAGGAAATGGGGTGTCAAGGATGCTTCCAGGGTTTTGCCTTGTGCTTAAGGGAAGCATTTCTGCTACTTGAACTTTCAATGTGGGATTGTAGTTTATCTTCATATTTTGATACTCTACCTAGAGTCCTATACAGGAAACAGTGTACCTGCATATGTACATCATTTTTGTACATGGAAAAAATGTACTATGCTAGGAATTCCAGATAGATGCTACATGCAGCTAGGTAAGTAAAGGTGTTAAGCTCTGTGTCTGAATCTAGCTTGACATAAGGCATTTATACTGAATTTTAATGTTTCACTGAAGGTTCAATTAGTGAATTTTTAGCCCTGGTTCTTGGGAATATACAGTCCTTTCTTGCTGGTTGCTACCTATGACCGTAGCTACACCCTGGAATTGTACTTCCTGCAGTTACCTGGTCTCTGGGTCCCAAATTCCTCACTAAGCCCTTTTCCCTCTGTCTCCCAGGCAAGACCAAGTTTTCTATGCCCACCTGTCCTAATTTCTTGTGTTCTTTAACTCATTAATTTCCTTCCAATGTGGCCTTCCTGGCTGCTGACTGAAGCTCCCAGACTTAAATTTCTCTCTCCTTATTCCTATTTTCTCCCTTCCCCTTTCTAGTTTGTTCTGATCTTTCTTTTTCAGTTTCTTTTATTTAGCTGACCTGTTCATCCTATCTTCCTTCTTGTCTTACCATCTGCCAGTCACTCCCTGAGCCATTATAAAGCCAACATACCCCAATCTTCATCTCCAAACATATGCTTAAGGGAGTATTTTAGCTTTTTCAGCAGAAGGTAAAATTACAGTGCATTTGTTCAAGAAGAGAAGCTTTTTCTTTATTACAGGGACTTCCTGGTTATTTATAAAGAAATAAAACTTACCTCTTCTTCTGTAAGAGAGGGGTCTTCTTCCCGAGACTTGTACGACAATGAACTAAATCTCTGTTAGAACAAACAAAAACCAAAGGAAAGTAGTTTGAAGTCAATAATTGAAACTTTCTTTTGAAAATGCTGTGACACAACGGTCTATTAAAATGTTTTCAAATGATTTCTTACATGTTTTCAATATAACCATAAAAAATTAGGTGATGCGCCTGAGAAATACAAAGTTATAAAAAATCTATTGCATGATTTTCTTGGATACCTAGTAATAGTACAATTATAGAGATTTCTTCTAATTTTATATTTGACTTGTAGGTACCAATAAGCCGAATGATTATTTATGCTACTGTTTCAAATCTTAATTGTCACTGAAGGACTGCTCATTGATGAAGGATTGATAATAAAAAGAATGGCATTTCTTTATCAAATGTCTAAATTTTATATTTCTCCATGTGGCATCAGATCAGATGTGACTTAAGATCCTTAAGTCATCTAGAAACTTCCAAGGCTAATGGAGAAATCAACTCACAATCATATTGTAAAATGATTGTTGTGAAGGTGAACATGTTGATTGTTCAGAGTTTCTTTTACTATGAACTGGGTAAAAATATTCTATAAGATAAGTACTCAATTTCTAGAAGAACCTGACTCTCAAATGTTGGAGAGCGGAGCTGGGTGAAGCTGGAATTGGGAAACATGCCTGATTTGCTTGTAGAGGAAATCTGTTTCTGAAATTGTCATGGAAGGCGGCAAAAGCCATAATTTATGTCCGGCTTGAAAGGGCTTTACAAGGGCATCTAGTAGTAACCCACACGCCCCCAGATAAATCTGTTTTGGTGAAATAAGACTTTCTTTAAACTTTCCCAGATGAAATAAAAACAAAACAAAAAACCGAAACACATTTTCGGGCTACCTCAAAGATTCTGCCTTTGGCAAACTATTCTTACATACTTAACTTAGGCTCCATCTACCCAGTGTCAAGGAATTTTCAAGTCCTATTATTTTTGTTCTAGTTTAGTGGAGACTAGATATAACTTGGCAGACAAACTGATCACTGTCCTGAAGAGAGAATTTTTAAAAGTTGGGACATAGAGAAGAATATGTTAGATTTGCTCAAACAGGTAAAAACACACAGGGTCCTCTCAGAGAAAAATAAATCTCATGTGCAGCTCTGGTCAACTTATTTGATAAACATGTGGCATACATGTGGTTAGGCAAATTGGATCCCCAGAAAATTTCTTCTTGGTAGGCAGAGGAAGGATGGCCCCAGGCAGGCCAGAAGAGTTATTTTCAAGGTCAAATTAAGCATAGGATTGAAGCAACACAGCATGACTATGGATGGTTGGCAAAGAGAAGACAGACCAATATACTTTGAGTTAAATGGTAACGGTATGGCTCTTGATAATGTCTGGGAAGGCTTTGGGTTTGAAAGGCAAAGCCTCTGAGAACACTGGTTTGCTGAAAGCAGTGACCTTAGCCCAAAAGATGGTCTTTGTGTCCGGTTGGGCCTCTCGTGTATGGTGCTGGAGCTCCACGTTTTGGTGTGACCCAGCAGAGTGCATGTGAAGTTGAAACTCAAGAGGTCCACTCAAATGTGGACAGAAGTGACCTTAAGGCAAACAGTAATTTGGTATGAAAGTGGAAGATTAATGATGAAAAACAGACTCTTCAGTATTATGAAAAAAACCTTTTTAAAAAATGAAATAAAAATTCAATCCTTGATACAATTAAGCATTGGATTAGATAAATATCTAGATGGACAAAAATGAAGTCAACACTAATTTTTTGTGGTGTCACAAAAGGAACAGATGGCATGTTGGTAGAGAAAATTAGCATAAAATCCTAAATTGGTTTTCTTTTGACAGCACAGTTCAGTTCAGAACTACTTACTAAACACAATTAACATAGCCCAAGTCATAAAAAAATTCCATCTTTTGAGGCCAGTTCTGGACATGCACTGGGCACACGCATTGAGGGAAGCACCAGAAGGATCTTGAGCTGAGAGCCACTTTTCCTCTGAATATATTTAAATTAAATGTGGCCCCCGGGGACATCAATATTTAATTAATTCTTCAAAGTGTTACCACATCAGTATAGTTCCTGACCCCATAAACAAGGTTTTCTGTCAGGGGAGTGTGATGGTAAGTCTCATGTGCCAACTTGGCTATTCCATAGTACCCAGTTATATAATCAAACACTAATCTAGGTGTTGCTGTAAAGGTATTGTGCATGAAGTCCTACCCCACACCCATCCCCCACTCGTCTCTGCATCCATACATTTTTCCGTACTTCCTGTTACCACAGATAAACCTCCCATACTCCTCTTCAAAGTGATCCCCTTAGCCTATGCACAAGATTCGGTCTCCTCACACCTACTTATGAATATTATTTCTTCCATCTTAAAAAAACAAACAAACCTATTTTCAGTTCCATCTGTTGCTTCATTCCTTTGACAAAACCTCTTAAAAGAATTGCCTAAAAGAATCACTCAAATGGTGTTTCTCCTACTACTCTCTTTCTAAACCCATTTCAGTCAAGCTTCTGCATCTGCCACTCCAGTGAATGAATTTGCTCTGGTCAAGGTTAGCAATGGCCACCATGTCCCTAATGTAACGGTCAATTCTCGGTCCTCATTTTCCTGACCTATCAGCTGTGTTTGGCACAGTGGCTCACTGCTTCCTCCCTGAGCACTCTGATCTCATCCAATTTCTTGGCTTTAAAAACCACATTCTGAAATGTATACTTCCAGCACGTGCCTTGCATCTTCACCCCACTCAACTACCCAGATCTGACAGCTCTGTGCTATGCTATCTGAAGGCCAATACATATCTCCACCTAACCAGGTCCAACACCGAATGCCCAATCTCCCCTAGAACCTGCTCTGCTTACAGTCTTCTCCATTTCTGTTCAGGGCCATTCCATCCTTCCTGTGGTTCAGGCCAAAGCCTGAAGTTCAAGATCCTGTGTCTCAGATATCAGGTTATCAGAAACACACAAAGAGGGCTTGTAGAGCACTAATACGTTATAGAATTTTGTTGAAGAGGTTGTTTAGAAATTGCTGCAAAATCAAACATCTTACTTAATTTATATAAAAGCACATATAATCAAGTATAAGCTGTGAGTTGGTTCACTCTGACTGTGATTCTATGCTCTGGTTTCTGGGATCCTGAAAAAGTAAAGATCACCAAGGTACTTGAGGTAGCAAGAAGCAGAAAGGGGCTAAACGTGTGGCAGAAAGTCCTGTCTCTATTTAATACTTTGTCTTTAAAATGAAGAAAATAATCCTTGGTCCAAATTAGACATGATGTAAAAACTGGAAAGTATCCAAATAAGGTGCTGAGAGAGAAATATTTTATAAACATGAGTTTTCACTATTTTAGTACATGGAGGGGGAAAAAGTCAAACACAGCTTACACGAAAACAGCTTTCATCATTCAACAAACTTGAAAGTGTTTGTATGTAATTCCCAGAACAGTGTGTGAGTAAAAGCCCAGGGTTAGATTCCTAATTACGACAGAAGCATGTGAAACACAAATGCCGCAGCCCACCTTGTTGGTCTCACTGGTTTCCTCTGCAGCTCTGCCTTCGCTCGCCTTTCTCTCTTCCTTATCCTGAAAGTTTTCATTCTCGTCTAAAAGTTTCACGGGGACAGGCGGTGGGGCCTCCTCTTCTGCATCACAAGAATCTCTAAGAACACTTTCCGCATTAACACTTTGCCGAAACTTTTTGTTTCTGTCCACGGAGGCATATTCAGCAAACTCCGCTCTGCCCTCGGGCTGGGGCTCCAGAAGCTCTTTCAAGGCAGTGGTGGATTTGGACTTGCAGCCGTGGCCTTTATCCAGGTGTGCGGTTGCTCCCACCTCCTTGATTTCTTTCACAGTTTCATACAAGCAGTCTTCCACCATGTTTTCTTGGGAGGAACTGTCCTTGAGCACTTCATACGGCCCCTCCATCCCCTGGCCCTGGTCCCCATCCGCACTTCTTGTAGTCAGTATCGTGTCCACTGCACTATCAGGAGGAATTCTGGGCAACTCCCGACTCTGATGACATTTTGGAGGCTTCCCCGTGCTGTCCTGGGAGTCCAAGAGATCAGAAGCCGAGGTCTGCACTTCCTCGTAATGTTGCATGCAGGTCATAGTGCTGTCTTCTGAAAGAACTATAACAGCAGAAGTATTAGAAAGTGGAGCAAGGCAATTCTGTAAGTAATGATTACAGTGAATGAGATAATGTAGAGTCAGCTTAAATAAAGCCGCTCAGTTTTTATTTGACTCTAGGCTGCAAATTATAGACATAGGACTGTCAGTTAATATTTTTATTTCAATCAGTTTAAATTAAAGCCATCTATTACATTTTTCCATTGCAACATTTAATAAATTATCTTGGCTATAAATTTGGTTCACTGTTACTATGTGCTAGGCATGGTTTGAGGTACTAGAGATACATCATTAAACACAACAGACAAGGAACCTGTCCTTATGGTGCTTACTCGGAGGTGAGCAAGTTATTACACTACTGTGTCAAACTGGGGGGGATTAGAAATAGTATCCCTAGGGGTTACTTGGGAAAGTGGTAATGGCTCACTCAACCCTTCTGCATGTCACACCAGCACCACCTTTGTTCTAAGTACAGAATCACCACGAAGACGGGGGGACTCCTGCCCCCTGGTTCTAGTCATTTGTGTGATGGTGGACAGAGGAAGCCATGGAGTCTGAGGACTCAGCTGCAATACTGACTGACCCTCAGTTTCCTCATCAGTAAATGGGGATGGGGAACAGTATGACCTCAGGTGAAAGTGCTTTGTAAACTGTAAAAGGCAAAGCAAAGGTAGTTGCCACCTTTGTCATTGAGAGCCTACTGTGCATCAAGCAGACAGAAGGCAGGTGGCTCGGAGTGTGCACTGGGGCCTCGATTACCTGGCTCAATTCACTGTGTGATCTCTGGCAAGTTACTTAACCTCTCTGTGGTAGGTGGAATAATGGCCCTCCAAAGATGTTTAAGACCTAGTCCCTGGAACCTGGGCAGAAGTTACTTTACAGGCAAATGGGAATAAATATTAGAATGGAATTAAGGTTCAAATCAGTCGACCTGGAGGTGGGGAAGTGATCCTAGGTGATCTGGTGGGCCCAGCATAATCACAAGAGTCTTTATAAGTGAAAGAAGGAAGCAGGAGCCAGAGAACTCTGAAGATACTGCCCTGCTGGCAGACGGAAGGGGTCACGAGACAAAGAATGGGGGGGGGGGCTTGGGAAGTTGGAAAAGGCAAGGAAATGAATGTCCCGCTAGAGTCTTCAAAAAGAATGCAGCCCTACTCACACCTTGACTTTAGCCCAGTGAGAATACTGGGTTTCTGACCTCCAGAACTATAAAAGAATGAATTTATGTTGTCTGAAGCTCCTAAGTTTGTGGTAACTTATTACATAAGTAGTAAGAAACTAACATGCTCTCTGTGTCCCAGGGTCCGCACTTGTAAACTGTGGATGGTAATAATAGTTATCTTATAGGGCTGTTGTTGGGATAAATGAGTTAATACATGTATAATACTTAGAGCCTGGCACATAGAAGCCAATGAATAAATGTTAGCTATTACTTTTACTAACAAATGTGTGCTATTTTTCACCCAAATAAGATGACTTTTGCTAAAGCTGCTTAGTAACATTAAAAGTGAGCGAGAACATATTTCCTAGTTTTTGAGCCACAGCTTTTGAAACCCACTACCTTTCTTAGGAGCTGAGGCCTGCATGGAAAGCTGGCATTTTTGCAGCACTTACTGTCACCATTGGTGAGGGCCCCATTCTGCTCGCTGCTGGCAGGAGCGTCAGTTGCTAGGCTTGTAACTGAACGGCTGAACATCTCCTTGTCTGAAGGCTACAAAAACAAACACACAAGACAGCTAAGAATCTAATCTACACGGCAGAGGAGACTATCTTTTTCTAAAAATGTAAACAACAATAACAAAAGCAAAATCAACTCAAATAGTCCATAAGAGCTGTAGAACACTTAAAACCTGGTTAGAATCCTCAGCAGTCCTCGCACTGTGCTAATATGCTAGACACATGTGGCTCTTTAAATTAGGTGAAATAAAATTTCAAATTGAGTTCCTCAATTGTACAAGTCACGTTTCAAGTGCTCATTGTCACATGTGGCTAGTGGTTACCACGAGACAAAAAATACAGACCACTTCTCTCATTGCAGAAAGTTCTATTGGACAGTCCTGTGCTGGAATCTTAGAGTCCCTGGGAGTCTCCCAAAGCCCTCAGCAGAGCTTCCTGCCTGGGAATCTAAATGGGCTACAGGTAGGTCCTGAGAGATACCCTTAGGTCAAGGTGAGGAAGGGACTGGCTGGTCAGAGAACAGCCACATCCTTGTACCGCAGGTGCTACAAAATACTATCTTTTTAAAGGTGTGTTAGGACATGAAAAACGTTGGAAAGCATCATCTTTTGACATCTGAAGGGAATGGATTTAAATCTGGTCAGACACAGGTAATTTCATTGATTACAGAGACTCTGGCTTCAAGGTTTACATAGATATATGCTAAGAAGTAGCTTACCAAACCTTTCTCGTTCTCACAAACACATTCACAACCCTTGGAGCGAAGAGTGGCATTGAAGGTTTATTTTCTGCTGGGCTAGAATGTGCATATATTACAGAGAATCATATGCCAGGTTGGGGCCATAGCTGTAATCTGTATGAGTGGTCAGAAAGCAAGCTGGCAGTGTCTGTTTCTTTAAACTCCTTTCATACTAAAGTTAGACAATTTGCAAATTCAAGGCAAAGCTGTCAGCCCTGAGCACTAAGCTTTTTCCTTATTATGTCACTGCCATGCACTATCTCCAACCATGAAAGGCCGGGAAGGGATGGATGCAGAAACCCAAAGCACCCGGCCCATACAGAGTCTAAATCACTGCTGAAGACATACTCTGCTCCCCCGTTCCCCTCACAGAACGCAAGCCTGCGTGATGCAGGCGCTCGAGACGAGGAGCCAGGATTCTACCCGGAAAGTTCTGGTAGAGATGGCCCAGGATCCTTGGCTAGTTGGCTGCACAAATTCTCTGACTCCTGATCAGAAACCACGTTCCAAATAACAATAGCAAACAGCTCATGCCGTCACGGTCCACAGGACTGGTAGTCGCCTGTTTCAGTTCAATGCAGCCTGTACCTGAGGAGTGCCTGTGATGTGGGTCATTGTGCCAGGCTGCCAGGAACGTGAGATGTCTGTGCTAATCTCACAGAAATAATGTGAAAAGTGGGCAGAGGGGCAGGAGGGGGAGGGGAGGAAGGCTCTCAGGTAGGCTGAGAGCTTAATTTACCCACCGCACTTGAAGTTACTGACCATAATCTAAGTTCTAGCCACCATTTCTATGCTTGCCTTCTCGAGTTCCAAACTGAGAGTCCAGGAATGAGCTTCCTTCCCCATGAAGCTCCAGGCACAGAATACAGGACTCTCTGGCTTTTTAGGCTAGAACTGAGTAATACCTCCTATGGGGGCTGGGAGAGATTTATTAGAGCTAGAGTGGGGAGGGGAGAGTAACTAAAGGGGCTTTTCTGCCTGAGTTGGGGAATCGGCAAATTGCACAAAACTTAGGAGCTGAGAGATGTTCAGAAAGCTGTGCCAGTGTGTGTGTGTGTGTGCGCGTGCACATGCAAGTGCCTGTCTGCCCATGCTTGTGAGCTAGCTCTCTCTGACACACACTCTGATATAAGAAAGACTATGGGGGGGGGGGGAGAATATGAATGAATTAGAAAAACATGGAGAGAAAGGCTTTTCCTTTTTCCAACTGCCCGCTCAGGGTTGCTACTGGTTAAAATGCAGCTTGCTGGGCTCTATCCCCAGGAGAACCTGAATTTCTAACAAGCTCCTGCTCCTGGAGACCACACTTGTGGACCACTGCTCTAGAAGGAAGATGGAGGGATGGAAACAGAAGCCCCATCCTCACCTGCCAGTTGGCTTCGAGAGGTAGGGGTGAAGAAAGGGGCCTGGGATCTGCAGCAGTGGAAACTCCCCCCTTCTCTCTTCCTTACTGAAGCCACCACAGTGGCAATCAGTGGGACAAATCAGAGGTGGTGGGAACAGGTGAGAAGTGGGACAAAGATGGTCAGAGATTGGAGTGGAAGGAGGAAAAAGGGTTCAGGGAGGAGGGGTGCTGAGAAGCCAGGTAGGGCAGGGCGGGCAGGTGTGTGTGTGTGTGTGTGCACATCGAGGGAGCCAAGGAAACCCTAGGGTTCTGGGAGGAAAGGGGACTCCCACAGCTTCCCACCGGGCCAGGAGAGTGTTGTACTCTTCCACCCAGGGCAGCTCTGAGCATTTTTGCTAGCCATGTACTTTATACTAGAACTCATATTATATACTTGACTCATTCATGTTTTCTTTTTGCACCCTCTTCCCCCCAGTAAGGTTTGCTTGATCTTAAACAATTATGTCCTCAATAGGAAGCATCTTCTCTATTACAGCACTCCTGGGGGCTCTGGCAAAATTCTGATTAACCCAGCCCCTATAAATATGAGGATGTACCCCAAGCTTTTGGAATTGCGCAGCCATTTAAGAGGATGGCTCAAATCAGAGGGAACGAGGCAGGATGGGACTCTCACCAGGCTGGATTCCCGAGGTTCTCAGTGTTGACAGGCCCCCGTAGGGTACTGCTGGCTGGGGGAAGTCCAGCCAGGCCAGGACACGCACAGGGTGTTTTGGGGGTCCCAGCTTCTGGTTGGCTTAGTGATTGGCTAGAGCTGGAGACGGACAGAGACAAAAACGAAACTTCCCTGCAGTAGGCTGGAGCAGTCTAAGAACCTTTCCGGCAGCAACACAATTGTGTCCTTTCCAGAGATTCTCCCCACAAACCTGGATAATCGCACAGGCCTCTAAACTTGGTGGATAAAAGGCTACAGAACAAGGCCACAGCCGGGGCGGAAGCTTTGTTTTAGTCTTCTCCCGATCTCATTCAGGTCGAAAGCGTGTGGGGACACGCTGAGATAAGCGGCTGGCGATTTACAAGACACACACATGCACATACACAACAGGCTCACCACGTTCATCAGGTTCTCGTGGTCCCCAGTGTGCTGCCTCGGCTTCTTTTCTCTGAAATGGAACATTTAAAAACTGCTATCACAACCAAAGCGGCATCTAAAATTAAATATGCATCACCCTTTCCTAGCCTAATTCTTATCAAGATGTACATCTCTCTCCTTTTAAAACCCACGTTTACTTTGCCAAGGAGGAGGAAATGTTACTAAGAGGCATAAACCCTACCACTCATGGGCAGGTGTTAAGAGCATCTGATGATCACGTCCCAGCACGGGACCACTTCAGCCATCTAGAACAGCCCCCTTCTTCCAGGTCCCAGGTGGAAACTGTTTATATCTACAATATTGGGACACATAATACCTTTTTTTTTTTTTTCCGTTTAGAAAATCTCCGAAAATTATCTCACTTTACGAAGTCACACACTGCACTGGAGTTGAGAAAAATAATCATAAAGAAAATAAAAACTTTGGCATGTTGGGAAGAGTACATTCTTTCAGGATGAGTCATGTGAACTTCTCGTCTATGGAAAAGTCAGTAGAGTAAAAATAGAATTTGTTTCCACTCAGGACGGGCTAAAGGAAACCACCAGTACCAGGGACTATGCTTCCCTATTATGAGGCAAGTGTGACACCTAATGGGGAAGTGAAGAACTGCAGGAGCAGTTGTACCGATATTCAAACTCTCCTCTCTGTCTTACTCACCCTGGCCAGGCAGATTCTGCCCTGGCCATGGAGGGCTGGCTAGAAACTAGGCAGGAAATAGGAAACTATTTGGGCCCAGAATCTAGCTATTGCCCTCTTGACAGAGATTTTAGGGTAGGAAGCCACATCCAGACTTTTAAGTGACACACCCAATTTCTGCCGAGGCTACTGAGGATAGTGCTTGGGAGGGGGCTGGCTAACTTTCAGCTCACCTGCACTGGCGTCCCAGCAGTGTGTGTCCCGTCAAAAGGCTGCACACATTGCACCAGCTGCTAAATCTCTCCCAAATCACTCCTGGTGAAACTTTACTTTCTCAGAGCAAAGATGCCTTTCTTGGGGAACTTTCACTTTATATGACACAGAAAGAATTGTAATTCTAAAAGTAGACGCAAATTGTTTATGTCATATATGGTTTCTCTCTTTCTGGGAAAATGAATCTGTTTCATAAGAAAGTGCAGTTCTAGATGACAAATCTTAAATAAATTGATCCCTCCAAAGCCCCATAACAACAAAAATTCTCAGTAACTTCAGAGTAGCAGTAAACAAAGGATCTTTAACACATTTAACACGTAGATTTCAAATTGTCCACAATAGAAGAAAGTATAAATTTTGACAAGGAAGTGCTCAACACAGCACAATTTCATTCTGGGAAGTTTCAAATATAAGAGGCTCTCCAGTGGCTGGAGGCTGAAATAAAATATGGATTTTCATTTAATGAATAAACAGTGTCTTGGGACCCACATTCCTGTGAAAGTCTGTGCACTGGGACTCCATTTATAACAGGGATCAATTTATTTAAGATTTGTGATCCGTCTCCCATATGGAGGGACCCGGGTTCGATCCCTGGGACCTCCCGGTAAAAAAAAAAAAAAAAAAAGATTTGTGATCTAGAACTGCAGTTTCCTTAGAAACAGATTCATTTGAAGGTTCCAGGAGGCACTCATCAGCTCTCACCTGTCACAACTGGAGCACAGAAAGATGAGGAAAGTGATGAGGAAGCAGGTGGCGACTGCTGCCAGGCTCCCCCACAGGACCATCTGCATCTGTCCACTCAGCACACTCCCTGTGGGGCCCATGGTGAGAGCAGGAACCGGCACAGCTGGGTGGGAGAAATCAGTCCTCCAGAGGGGTCGACATGGGGACAGAGGTGCTGCACCTTCCTGCAGAGAGACCAAGGTGTTTTGAAACTGTGTTGAATGTATGGCTCCGGGATCTTGTCATTAGACTAATGTCAGAAGACAGGCCTTTGAGCAGAGTCAGGGGTGTGTGGCTGCAGGACACGGACAGGAGCATGGGACCCTATGTGAAAGCTGGCAATGGCACGCCCCTCCACCCTCTGTCTGTTCTCCTCAGCTATAAAATGGAAAGTGGAACATCTATGTGCCTAGCACAGTGTCTGAAACAGTGGCTATCTCATTACTATTTATGATATGTTTTGGGGATGGACCTTTAATGTCTTCAAACAATGTATGATTCCAATTACTCCATAGCAATAAATAAATGCTTATTTGGATTCAATTTTTTATTTTTATTTTTTAAAAAAACAACAGAACAGGATAGAACGTGGACAGCATTTGCAAAAATGCAATTCACCATCTGCCCTCTCTGTCTCCCTAACCCGCACTTGCTTTTTTCCCAAGAAAGTATAGGGTCAACGCACCTCATGAAATAGAATGTCTTTATATTACCTGCATAAATATTTATCTATTCTAAGTATGTGACTGTTTATTTCCAACTGTCACCAAGCTTCTGTGAGGACCCCATAAGTACAGTTTCAAATGACTGGATGAAAAATATAATACCCAACAGTAAATAAAACCTATTTATAAGCAATTAAAAATTAATCCTAAGAGAGCTGTCATTTATTTAGTACCTACTATGTTCCAGGGACTCTGTTAAATGCTTTCCTAATTTAATCTTCACCACCACCTTGTGAAGAGGACACTGTTAACCCCCATTTTACAGACAAGGAGGCTGAAGCACAGAGAAGTTGAGTTACTTCCCTACGGTGCTGTGGCCAGGAGGACGCAGGGTGCACATGTGAGTCCAGCTGTCACTGACTCCAAAACTCCTAGATGGAGATTTTACTCTCTGGGCTCTACTGCTCCCTGTTTTGACTGGGCTTCTAAATGAAAAGGGTTAAATTACTTTTGTGAAATATTTTAAGAGATACAGATTTTTGAAAACAGAACAGTATGTCCAATTATTTTAACAATTATTTGTCGTCTGAGAGGCCTTGTTAAAAGAGCATTTGTTCTCCTCAGTTCTACAACCATCTCATTTAAAAGGAAAAAGCCTTAATACTTAGTCTCTGGTTTTACGACTAGAGTGAACAATTAAATATTTTTGTCTGATGATGATGAGTCAAAACTCAAAACAATATTTTTCTTTAAAAAGACTTTCGATATTTACATTTCCACGTGCTTAAACTATACAGCTACAACCGTATTTAGCACCTACTAACATACCTGGGAGTGTTAGCGTTATGCCAGCTAGAAGGTGGCTTGAGGCAAACCAGAAAGCATTGTGAGATGAGCTAAAGACTTCTGGAAGATAGAGGACTAGAAAGACAGAAGACTCTCTTCTCTCCCAGAAAAACAGCTAAAGGACTGACAGAAACGGCCTGGAAAAAATCTTCTGGGGTTTAGTACACTAGGGGAAGGCTGAACACGACCCAGAAGAGAGAGGGGTAAAGGAAAAGAATCGCAACAGCAAAACTGTGAGTTAAAAGCGGCAACTGCAAATGCCGGCATCCACCCTCCTCACCCTATAAACACTTTTGAATTCTCAGGCCATGGGCCACTGGCTACAGACAAAAGGGGTCCCAGGGATCCAGCTCCCCGGGAAAAGGGAGAGAGAAACACAGCCTAAGGCTGACTCAGCTTTTGACACATAAATTTGGTCTGCTGTGTCCCAGGAGCACTTCCAGGCTGGGTGGGGCTGCACTGTTGTTTACCTTGAGAGTCAGCAAGGGACTAAAGAGATCCAACCCTCTCATCTCTCCCTTTCTACTGACCAGGATTGGTTGCTGAGGACACAGAGGGGAGTGGAATTATTTCCTAACTGAGAAAGAGAAATTGAGCATCTGAGTAAACTCACCATCCTAATCAGATGCCTAGATACTAGCAAAAAATTACAAGCCATAATAAGAAAAATAGAAGACATGGCCCAAGCAAAGGAATATATCAAAGCCCTAGAAGAGACACAGGATTTGATACAAATAATCAATGAGATGCACACAAATTGCCAAAATCGAATTAATGAGTTGAAAGACAATAGGACAAGAGAGATAAGCGTGTACAAAAAATAATTTGAAAACCTGAGTAGAAAAGTAACAGAGCTCATGAGAATGAAAGACACGATAGGTGAGATTAAAAAAATACATTAGAGGCATATAACAGCAGACTTGAAATTATAGAATAATGAACAAGGGATACAGAAGACAGAACAGCTAAAATCGAAGAGAGAAAAGAATATATATAGAAAAGAATGGAAAACATTGAGCTCAGGGAATTGAATGATAACATGAAACACAACAACACACGTGTCATGGGAGTTCCAGAAGGAGAAGAGTAGGGAAAAGAGGCAGAAAGAGTATTTGAGGAAATAATAGCTGAAAATTTCCCAACTTTCACAAAAGAAATGAATGTACATGTCCAAGAAGTGCAGTGTATTCCAATCAGAATAAATCTGAATAGACCTTCTCCAAGACACATACTACTCAGAATGTCAAACGTCAAAGAAAAAAAAAAATTCTGAGAGTGGCAAGGGAGAAGCAAAACATCACATATTAGGGATGCCCAGTAAGACTTAGTGCAAACTTCTCATTAGAAACCATGGAGGTGAGAAAACAGTGGTATGATACAATTAGGAAACTGAAAGAGAAAAACTGCCAGCCGAGAATTCTTTATCCAACAAAACTGTCCTTCAAATATGAAGGTGAGTTTAAAATATTCACAAAGAGAAAATGAAAGTTTGTAAAAAAAAATAACCCAACTTTTCAGGAAATATTAAAAGGAGCCTTTATAGCCTGAAAGAAAGACAGAATAGAGAGGCTTGGAGGAGAGTATAGAAGAAAGAATAGCAGAAAGGATAACAGAGAGTAAAAAGACAGATGAAAATAAGATATGATATATGAAAACCAAAGAATACAATGGTGGCAGTAAACAATGCATTTACAGTAATATTGAATGTGAATAGATTAAACTCCCCAATCAAAAGACATAGCCTGACAGAATGGATAAATAAACATGAGCCATCCATATGTTGCTTGCAAGAGACTCACCTTAGACATAAGGATACAAATTGGCTGAAAGTAAAAGGTTGGAAAAGGATACTCCATGCAAACAGTACCCAAAAAAGGGTAGCTATACTAATATTGGACAAAACAGACTTTAAATGCAAAAAAGTTAGAAGAGATACAGAAGGCCATTATATATTAATAAAAAGGATTATCAATGAGGAAGAAATAACAGTCATAAATACCTATGCACCTAACCAGGGTACCACAAAATACATGAGGCAAACTCTGGCAAAACTGAAGGGAGAAATAGACATCTCTACAATAATTACTGGCGACTTCAACACACCACTCATATCATTAGACAGAACAACTAGACAGAAGGTCAACAAGGAAACAGAGAACTTGACCAATATGATAAACAAGCTAGACCTAACAGACATATATAGAAATTGCTCCTAAATTCAATGGGTTACACATTCTTCTCAAGTGCCCATGGATCTTTCTCCAGGATAGATCACATGTTAGGTCACAACGCAACTCTCAATAATTATAAAAAGACCGAAATTATAAAAAAGCACCTTCTCAGATCATAATTGAATGAAACTGGAAATCAATAATAGACAGGAAAGATGTCAAATTGCAAATGTGTGGAGGCTAAACAACATACTTCTAAATAACCAGTGGGTCAAAGAAGAAATTGCAAGTGAAATCAGTAAACATATTGAGATGAATGAAAATGAGAACACAACTTGTCAAAACTTAGGGGAAACAACAAAGGCAGTCTTGAGAGGGACATTTATAGCCCTCAACGCCTATATTAAAAAAGAAGAAAGAGCTAAAATCAAAGATCTAATTGAACAACTACAGAAACTAGAAAAAGATCAGCAAACTATTTCCAAAGCAAGCAGAAGGAAAAAAATAATAAAGATTAGAGCAGAAATAATTGAAATTGGGAACAAAAAAATAACAATAGAGAAAATCAACAAAACCAAAAGCTGGCTAGGAGATCAACAAAATTGACAAAGTCCTAGGTAGACTAACAAAGAAAAAAAGAGAGAAGATGCAAATAAATAAAACAAAAAATAAAAGGGGTGAAGTTATGACTGGCCCCACAGAAATAAAAAGGATCATAAGAGGATATCATGAGAAACTGTATGCCAACAAACTAGACAACCTATATGAAATGGATAAATTCCTAGAAAAGCACAACCTACACTGATGCTACAAGAAATTCAAGAACTTAACAAACCAATCACATTTGAAGAGATTGAATTGGTCATCAAAAATCTCCCAAAAAAAGAAAAGCCCAGAACCAGATGGCTGAATTCTATCAAGCACATCTAAAAGAATTGACACCAATCCTGTTTAAACTCTTCCAAAAAATTGAAAAGGAGGAAAAATTACCCAATATATTTTATGAAGCCAATATCACCTAATACCAAAGCCAGGTAAAGACATTACAAGGAAAGAAAATTACAGACCAATCTCTCCAATGAACATAGATGCAAAAATTCTCAACAAAATACTTGCCAATAGCATACCGAAAGACTTATACATCACGACCAAGTGGGATTTATTCCTGGCACGCAAGGGTGGTTCAACATAAGAAAATCAATTAATGTAATACACCACATTAACAAACTGAAGGGAAAAAAACCTACATGATCATCTCAATCGATGCAGAAAAGGCATTTGACAAAATCCAGCATCCTTTCTTGATAAAAACACTACAAAAGACAGGAATAGAGGAAAGCGGATGTGACTCAAGTGATGGGGCATCTGTTTACCATATGGGAGGACCCAGGTTCGATCCCCGGGACCTCCTGGTAAAAAAAAAAAAAAAAAAAAAAAGGCGAGCAAGCGAGCCAGGCACAGGGGAGAATCAAGGCTAGATGCACCAAAAACCAAGAACTGAGTTTGCGCAAGTGACAGACAGGGTGCCTCAAGTGTTGGAGAGGATGTGGAGAGATAGGAACACTTATTCACTGCTGGTGGGAATGCAGAATGGAGGAGCCACTGTGGAGGACTGTTTGGCAGTTCCTAAAGAAATTGAATATAGATTTGCCATGTGACCTGGCAATGCTACTACAGGGTATATACCCAGAAGAACTGAAAGCAGTGACATGAACGGACATCTGCACACTGATGTTCATAGCGGCATTATTCATGATTGCCAAAAGTTGGAAACAACCAAAGTATCCATCAACTGATGAATGGATAAACAAACTGTGTTGTATACACATGATGGAATATTATGTGGCTGTAAAATGAAATGAAGTCGTAAAGCATAAGACAACTTGGATGAACCTGGAGGACATTATGTTGAGTGAAAAAAGTCAGACACAAAAGGACTAATACTGTATGTCCCTTTGCTATTATGAACTAAATATACTGTGTAATCTCACGGAGTTTAAAAAAAAAAAAAGCATTGTGGAAGGAGAGAATAAAAGATTTTTTGGCAAAGGCCGTTCAACTGGACCAAACACTCTACAGGTGAAACACTATCACATGTAATTGAATACTCAAGGCTGAAGAATAATAAAAAGCTAGAGAAAATGAAACTTTATAATGTATCCAGAGAGAATTCTGGGTGACGAAGCAGTTTGTTTTTCTCAAGTCCTTGAATCAATATGAACACTTTCTTCTAATGTTTTATAAATTATATAACTATACAGCTTCCAATGTGATGTAGAACTTTTTTTTTCCTGTGTTTGTTTATACATTTTCTTTTGGGTAGCTTCAAAGTAACGGAGGATTAAACTACTTTTTCATATTGGTCAGCTACAATTGAATGAAAATAACTACCGCTTCTCTCATAATTTGATGACACAAAGAATGATTCACTTTAAACTTGGACTACAAATTGGCAACACAAGAGATAATTAAACTAAGCACTGAAATAAGCACTGAAATCAGAGTGACCTATGAAAATATGTGAAATAAAATTTTAAATGTAGGTACAAAGCATGTCATTTTAGGAAGCACAGACAAAAGATCTCTCCCTCTTCCCCGCTCATAGGCATTTGTTCATTCATTCATTCCTACATTCACACATACAAGAGATTTAATCAATGTCTATTTATCAGGTGCCAGGTTCTTAGGACATAGTTTGCTATATGAATTATTCCAAAACCAGAGACCCATCCAGCAGCCCAGCAGGGGTGTTCTACCACTACTTTCCTTTTTCTGTAAGTGTTTCTCTTCTTTTCTCTCTTCTCTTTTTCTCAACAGGGGGAGGTTGAAAGACTATAAGGAAATATGTGGAGAGAGAGGAAGAAAGGGGATTACAGCAAGCTACTGAATAAAGGATGTAACTCAGAGAAAATGTGCCAAAACTCCCGGTTCACTCCCCTTCAATAGAATTTTCTGAAAAGCTATTGAAAGAAATACTTTTTCCAAAAGTTCTCACCATGAACAAAAATCTCACAATGAAAAGAATTATCATCATCTGGGACGTTTTTCGTAGTAAGATACATTGTAACCGCTACAGACAAGTGCTCCAATTGTTGGGACAGATTCCACCTCTTGGAAACCTTTAAATCCTATTGTATAGCAGGACCAGTAGCAACTCATGTGGCAGCAGCAGTGGTCACTTAACCCTTTACTGGGACCCGGCAGAGTGTGGGGCTGACACGAGCATGACTCTCATCCTCCAGGCAGACCTCGTGGATGGGATTATCCCCATTTAGAGATCTGCACCTCCTCTCCTAGTCTCTCTCTTCTTCCGGATTCTGTTTCCATAGTTCTCCTTCCCATTTCTTCTCTAGCCATCGCCTTAATTTTCGGCAGCTCATCTGCACTGGAGCCAGAAAGGCGCCCTCCCTGCCATGTGTGCATACACATGTGCAGCTTCCATGTCCTCTTTCCCGGCTGGGATGCGGGCGGGAGGTGGTGTGGCTGGCCCAGGGGACCCCGAGGAGCCTTTCCTCGTGCAAGGCTGAAACCTCCCATGCTGGATCGATGCGCTTAAAGCATTGTTTGAGGGTCTTCATTCAGTTTATTTTGAGGCATGTCCTTTCCCATAGCTGGAAGGCTTTTCTCAGGATTTAGAGATAGAGGAAGAAAATGAGAGAAGAGACACAGAATCTAGGAAGTAAAAAGTTACCTGAAACTGCCATTGTACAGTTTTCTAGATCATATACTGCACCCTCTTTTACCCACCAGGAAAAAAATAACCCAAAGCTGCCATATGGGACTGTATACAGGTCCATGAGGACCATTCTGTTTTTTGTTCATTTCTATATCAAGTAAAGTATTTTCTGAGCCTCCCAAATTAATCTGTACCAGCAGAAATACATCAACTATGGGGAGAGAGGGGAGGGGTCTCTTATGATTCCTTTCATGGATTCAGTTAAATCCCTTCTCTCGATCCTGTTCTTGCCTTACCCAAACTTGCATTCAACTATAGAACACTGTTTCTTCAAAAGTTTAAATATATTCCATTGTTGGACCGAATGTGTAAATATTTTTTGAATTGTTCAACATAGGGCAAGATAGGACCATACATTTATATTGTTAGTCAACAGGCATTTATTCTGGTGCCCAAATGCTCCACAAATATGAGCTGCAGAAGATAGCGATAACAGTTATAATAGCAGATATAGTTTAATAGTTGTACATGAATTGCTTTTGTTTTAGAATAGATTATTGCTTACATTGATGTAAAGTCATGTACTGGGAGTGAATTTTAATACAAATGTATAATATTGCTGTAAAAGAGGGAGTATTATTCCCGCCCCCCCCCCCCCCTCAAATTCTGTATAATTTTAGACTGCCTTGGGAACTTGTCATTTGTCTTTCAGAACATTCAGTGCTTGAGGTTATAGGACTTCCACTGGGGATCTTTCAGAAGTGGATCTGGATAATTATTTTGGACTCAGCACTCCATAATCTCTTAATATCCTTTTATATTCCTTCATTGCATGATTTCAATCAATAAGTGATTCAAAACATTAAAAAAACTGTTGCCTTTTACTTGAAAAGCATGTGTCACTTTTAACCACAAGGCGGCAGTGTAACTCCATCTCTGCCCTAATCAGCAGACTCAAGGAGAGATACTCATTAACCTTGCTATTTGTGCCTTATGCTTGACATTTTAATTGTCTTCATTAGACTAGACTATCAGCCACGAAAATCAATTCTAGCAGGAAAGAAAATAAAAACCAGATGAATTTAATGAAAGGTTCAGACCAAATGGTAACTATTTCCTCAGCCAAACACCCTTAACAGGTAGATGCTCTGATGGTGGAAAATAAATAATGATTTGGTGGAGTTGCGATAGCCAGTGAGATTAAAGACGCAGACACTGATTCCTTTGAAGCAGCTTTAGGTTAGTAAGATAGTCATTACCATTTTACAACTGTCTTAGTCCACCCATAATTAAGCATAGTAGAAACCACCTCTGCTCATGACCTCCTTGCTGGTAGGGAAATGAGGAGGTCAAGGACCGAATCCCCATGGGAATTGCTCCTTCTGGGCCATTACCAGGTGTGACAAAAAGACAACACTCTTGTGTTAAAAATTAACCAAACTCAACAATCTCTGAGGAGCCACATTCTCTCCTGGGTCCCTGTCCTGTGAGCCTCACCAGTGAATCCACAGGCCAAGGAGCTGTGAACATCTCCACAGAATTCTCGAATCTCCTCAAAGAGCTTTAAGGTTAGGTATTTGAATTTAGGTAGATTTCTCCTCAGATGAAAGCAGCCCAATATAAACAAGCCTGCCAGACTGAACTATGTAGGAACGCGCAGGCTATCGGGTCTGTCGTAAACATGGAAAATTGCCGAAACATGTTTATTGTTCTATCCTACTAGCCTCCCCCTATGTAAGGTTGTTATGAAGTCCTCTTTATTTCTCTCCCTGAGTCAGAAGAGCAGAAGGAGGTAAGGGACTCCAAGGCTAGATTGTTTTGTTTATAGTTTCCTGCATCATTGTGTAATGTCACCACTGGAGCAATATCTTGACATTTCTTTCAGCAGTAGCCTATGAGCAGCACATCATCGGTGAACATTAGAAAAACAATTCTGGAAAGCCTTAGCATCACCAGACTGTTATCAAAGGCAAGACTTGCTCCTGAAGGGAGAAAGAGCCAGGCATTCCTTCTAAGAGCAAGCCATAAATCCATAGGGCCGTGTGTCAGCATAACCCGATTACATTTCCCATACCAAACCTACTCATCTATCCTGGGGGAGAGGGGTGTGTGGTTGTCACTTGTCTTCAAAAGTACATTAAACTTACATGACAGAAGTAATACAGTTTATTGTTTCTAAAAGCTCCTCTATTTTGTTTTTGCCTCCAGAAAAGCCAAAAGTCAAGCAACTTTGATGGGTAAGGAATGACTTCTGAGGTTACTTTCCCTTACATTCCTGACTTGGAAACCAATTTCCAAGGTTCATTTTTAACTTTTAATGAGAGGGAAAGAGAGAGAGAAACAAAACCAGCATGGCCCTTCTAGAAGTGTGTATCCCATACCCTTAGGACAGAACCTCGAGACAGACGTCTTTATTTAGCGTAACACAGTATGTTCTACACAGACTGGGTGAGAAGCACAGGTAAAGGGATTACATTTTGCACAAGCTAGTCTTAATGGGATGTTTCAGAAAAGTATGTAGTTTGGGCTTTAGTTTCTCTTTTATCCTGCACTGCCTGTTTGCTCATCTGCTCTAATTTAAAAGTAAACCGAGGGAAGTGGATGTGGCTCAAGTGACTGGGCTCCTGTCTACCATACAGGAGGTCAGAGTTCGATTCCTGGGGCCTCCTGGTGAAAAGCAAGCTGGCCTGAGTGGTGAGCTGGCCCGCAAAGGAGTGCTGGCCTGCGCAGAGAGCCTGCACAGCAAGATGATGCAACAAAAAAAGAGACACAGAAGAGAGATGCAGCAGACCAGGGAGCTAAGATGGTGTAAGAGATTCAGCACCTCTCTCCACTCCGGAAGGTCCCAAGATTGGCTCCTGGTGCCACCTAAAGAGAAGACAAGCAGACACAGAAGAACACACAGAGAGCAGACAGTGAGCACAAAACAACAGGGGGCGGGGGGAGAAATAAATAAATAAATCTAAAAAAAAAGTACACTGAGGGCAGGGATGTATCTCTACCTCATTTCCCGCTGTATCCCCAGCATCTACATAAAGTGGAATAGAAGAGCCAGGTAAAAATATTTTATCAAATGCATGTTTCTGTAGGAAGAATGGTGAGTAGTTTCCTAATCTGATTCTCAGATGCAAATTTAATTAATAATTTATATGGTAAGAGAGACAAATAGCATAAAAAAGATGAGCCCATTAAGCAAACAATTCAAAAGTAAGGCAAGGGAAGCGGAGGTGGCTCAAGCTCCTGAGCAACTGCTTACCACATGGGAGGTCCCAGGTTCGGTTCCCAGTGCCTCCTAAAGAAGATGAGCAAGACAGGGGACTGGCGCAGTAAGCTGATGCAACAAGGAGACACAATGAGAGCTACAACAAAGCAGGGAGTGGAAGTGCCTCAAGCAATTGAGCACCTCTCTCCCACATGGGAGGTCCCAGGGTTCAGTTCCTGGTGCCTCCTAAAGAGAAGACGAGCAGACACAACGTGTGGACACAGCAGCGAGCATAAGCAACGAGGGGGGAGGGGGAGGGGAATAAATAAAATAAATCTTTAAAAAAAAAAAAAAAAGACAAGAATGTCTTAAGGCAAAACCTTAACTCTGGAATGAACATGCTACCTGTCTTTTTCGCACTGTCACCGGACAGCTGAACGTCTCCTGAGAAACATCATAGCACAGGACTTTTAGCTGTACATGAACTATCACCAACCATAGCAGGCCATCACCCTGGCAATCCCACTGTGTCTCCAAGCTTCGGTTCCTCTGCCCCAATCTTTGCAACGACAATTCCACACCTTCCCCACTCTCCTAGGAAACCTGATATACACCGTTTGCGTCCCTCTGTCGTAAGGTGCCTGGGGCTTACCCTTCTCAAAGAAAGAGCAGCCTTATATATTCTTGGCCCGTCTTCCCACCTTTTCACCCAGTGAAAGCCTAACCATCCTTTAGATCTCAGTTCTACTCGCTTCCTTGAGGATGCTCTTCTGACTGCCACTCCCCGTTTCCACCCGAGTTCAGTGTAAGACCCTCTTTTACACGGTTCCCTTCATGGCACTTCTCATAACTGAAATTAGGAAGTGATGTATGTGTCTTCCTGCTAGTCTAAACCCCAAAAGGAGAGGCCTGTCTGGTTCACAGCTGTAGCCCTAGTGTGAGGCACATAGTAGGTTCTTAATAAATATTTGTTGAGTGACTTGATAGCTTAGAGGAGGAAAATCATGCAAGAGGAGGTGGTTATTGACCAGACCTTCAAAGATGCTAAGAATTGGAAGAGACTTTTTCTCAGTCTTCTCAAGTGATGCTGAAATTCCATGGGGACAGGAAGAGTTACAAATTCTGCTGGCCCCATGGACAACCTGGCCGCAGGGTGGGGAGAGCTCTGTGGAACTCCCTCCTGATCTTGCCTTCACCCAGGTTCCTTGGGGGTCCTGGAAAAGCCTGCTACATATCAGTTTTGACCCAAAAGGCTTGATATTAAAACTACTGAAAAACCGAAATAAGTACACACTATGTGCCACCCACTTTTCTACTTATTTGATATAACCCTTGTAACCCTTTGATATCAGAGTGACTGTATCTATTTTACAGATGTGGAAATGGAGCCTTAAAGTGAAGTGTCTTGTCTAGGGTCACACAGCTTCATGTTTCCTGACTTGGTGTCCCCAGCACTTTGTAGTCTAATATACTGCCTCAGCACTGTGGGCAGGAGGGAAGTGTGGCTATCCCCACAGCGTACGCAGCCCCAGGTGTCTGGGACAACAGACAGGTGAGGACACAGGAGCCACAGCCCTCTTCCCAGGCAATCTCAACTCCTTCACGACTTGATTTCTGCATCAGAGAGAAGACTGCTCTTTCTCTTCTGGCTCTTTCTCTACTCGTTCCTAACAATGCATTAGTCATGGACCTTCTTCAAAGGGATCTGGGGTGCTTTGCTGGTTTCCTGAGACGAGGACTATTTACAGTCACACAGTGTTAAGCACTGCATTGCACTGTTTTTATTTTACTATTGAGGCAATGTGATTCAGCCACATTTGCTTGTTTGTTGGTTGGTTTTCATAACAGTAAATGACGTAACTAAAAACAAAGGTCAGTTTCTTTGCTGAGAGGTTCAGAAATGTACCTTTTAGCACTGTCATGATATTAAAAGATCAGATTTAATTTAACAGTCTGGTTGGATTGTGGGCTAACTGCAAACGCCCCATCAATTAGCCTCTGCAAAGCCCTCTCCCTGACCACAGCATATACTGAGATTACATATCAAAAGATGCTTTACAGCATTTCAGTAAACTCTCAAGATTGGAGAAAAAGAATTTAGGAATAGATGACAATTTAAGCCATGTACCAGAAAAATGTCAACAGAGGTGGTCTGTCTGTAATGTTGGTTTCGTTGTGGGCTGGGGCGGAGTTAGAGAAAGCAGTTTTCTGTCTCTACCCACCTTTAAACACACTGTCATTGGAAGGTTCAATATTCTACTCAGGCACTGACAAGAATGTGGTTCAACTTATCTCAATTCATCACAGTCATCTTGGATTCACATCTTTACCACATTTTTCTTTTAAACCAAGAATTCTTTATATTATAAAATAAGCAGGCAAAATACTATTTTATTTGGGCTCTAACATCTAGAGCCCAAAGCCTCAACAACATTTCTGCAAGTTGCTTGCTGGTGTTATTGTGAGCTACTTGGGGCTGGGGAAATATCCGAGAGAGAGAAGCTTGGTGAGAGTAAGTCAGAATTGAAGTACAAGAAGACAGTTGACTCCAGGGCTACGACCCCCAGCCCCTGTAGGGCAAAGGGGAAGGCCAAGGTTCTTCTAGAAAAGGACATCTCAAAGAGTGGTCCTGGACCAGGAGCCTCAGCACCACATGCGATGCTGCTGAAGATGCAGAATTCTGGGACCACTCCAGCTTATGGATAAGAAACTCTGGTGTTGGGGTCCAGCAATCTGTGTGTGAACAAGAGTGATGCACACTGAAGTCGGAGAAGACTGTTCTAGAATACTGCTTCCCAAACTTGGTCGTGCATGTCAGTCACCTGGGATCTTGTTATGGTGCCGATTCTGGTCCAGCAGGTCTGGAGTAGGGTTTAAGGTTCTTGTTGGATATTTCTAAGAGGCTCCCCGCACAAGTCCAGGCTGCTGGTACTTGTTGGATACCTACTGGTTGGATGCCTACTGGTGTAGGTGTCTTGTCTTCTTTCCAGCTAGGGCTTAAGGGGTAAGCAGCCAGATCCCTGGAGCTGAAGCGTGGCCTTCACCTTACTCAATCTTATTTGGAGTTGAGGTCAGGGCTCCCGTGTCCTAGAAGGCTTCTTGATGCTCATACAGGTACTCAAACATAAGGCAGCTCTTTACCAGTCTAGGGTCCAGGGCAGTGAGTGTACATGCTGCTGATCCATGGGGTCACAGACCCAGGTTCTACTCCTTTATTCTCCTTTAAATGGCTATGGGTCTGGAGCAAGTCCAAACTGCTCTGGGCCTTAGTTTCCCCTTCTGCAAAAATGAGATCATTTCTAAGGTCTCTTTCCAGCTCTAAGATTCTATCATTTTATAACAGTAGCAGGTGAATTCCTCAGATCTACAACAAAAACTCATGACTTTCCACACAAAAGTAAATGTTGATTCAGCAAGAACCTTAAATTCTCAGACTGATCAATAGTTTCAACTCCCAGAAGGCACAGTCTTAGCAACCTCAAGGGAAAACCTGGTGAAGCCATGCCAGCTAAATGGATGTCGAGAAATGAAATCATGGGTAGCCTTTGAAGTCAGCGTGAAGTGCCAGGAATCGAACCTGATGGCCCTTTCAAAGCATCAAGTGCACCTCTGGCAATGCCACAGTGGCATACGGGCTGCAGAGCTGACTTATGGGCCTCTTTATTTTTTCATTAACATGTAGTTGGCATATTTACGCATTTACAATTCAGATTTCGAACAGCCTGTCAATAGAATGCAAGGACCGATCCAAAACAAGCAGACGATGCCTATACAGGTAATGTGGGGAGAACATTCTTCTTCCTGGAAGCTTCTGAGGCTTTTTAAAGGCATATGCCCAAATTCAGAAAAATCTTACAGAGACAGCAAGTTTGCAAAGGGATCTTATCTCAGTACTTGATGAGCCCGGGGAGGTTCCAAATGTGATAAAACATTCCAGAGACCTTCTCTGATTATATTTACTACCGACTGCTGATGGGTTGCTTTTGTTGGGTCCTTGACTAAGCCCTCTGCTGATATTTCTTACTATCTGGCATTAAGACACAAAGAGTGCCTCCTTACTCTTTGATATTGTCATTCATTAAACAAAGATTGTTAAATACCTACTATATGCTAAACACTCTTTCATCTTCTAATCCTACCTTAAATATGAAATTGTATTGTTCTACTGCAATTAAATTTTGCAAGAGGTAATAAAAATGTTTACAGTTCCTAATACAGAGATATATTTTGATTCAAAGTAGAAAATAATTTATTGTTGAATCCCGAGCATATGACATAGGGAAGAAAATCTGGGAGTCTTTTCACTTCAAGCATATTGCATTAGAAACATTTTGTCAAAATAATTGTGACTTAATTCTGTTTAACTTGATGGCAGAAGTAATGTGAAATGAATACAGCTGCAGTATCCTTGGACTGATGTTGTTTCAAGCTGAGAACTGTCCTCAATGTGTCTGGTGGATTCCAAAGGCAGACTTTACATGTTCACAGGGTGGAAAGGACTGCAGTCCATTTGCTCACAGTCACGGTAAGTGGCCTCTGAGGATTCAGGGATGAGGAAAGGGACCTGCATAAAGCCACATCCCCATCCACCTCCCCCTTCTGAATGGGAGAAATCTGTTTGCACTTTAAAGATAAAGCTTTAAAAAAAAAAAAAGTAAATATACATGGAAGAGATGGTACATGCATTTAAAATATTACTAAGGCATAAATTATGGGCTACAGACCAAGCTATCTGGTGGGGAAAGAGGAGGGGGAGAAAAGGATGTAGTGGGTTCAGGCCAGAACCATCTCAGGTAGACAAGGAAATATACCTGGGGGCTTTTCAAGGATTTTTTCCCTGCATTACCACTTTGCCTATAGCTGACCTTAATCCATGGGGCACTCTGTGATTTTAAGAATGCCATATAATGTATGTATGTATGTGTGTACATGTCTATAGGTATCAATATATTTATTTTCGTCTCCTCCTTTGTCCAATTCAGGGAAGATAAAACAATGTCTTTGGAGGTAGAGGGAGGCAGGTATTACAGAATTGCAACACCTGTGGACTCCTGGTCCGACCTGGTCTGACATGGCTAAACATGGAACTCAATCATCAGGACAGGTCACGTTCTTTTGGAGAGATCCAGGTTTATTACAAAGGCCATTCATATCTTGATGAGCCAGAAGAGAATCTGGATGAGATATAAAAGGTATAGAATAGTATCTCCTTTCTGAGCAGAAGAACATTAATCAACTTAAATGGGTGAATGCTTTGACTGTGGCTCTACTGAATAGCCTCGATTTCTATCTGAATGTATAGCCACCTGTTCCTCTGTCTTTTGGCCTTTCCTGGTTTCACCTGTCATCCTCTCCAGTCACAGGCCAGCATCAACCATTGCAAAGATGCTTCACCAGAGTCTTTCACTCCATGACATTCACCCAGTCTTGCTGTAAAACACCAGAGGCATTTGTTAAACTGCAGATGCCCCACCTGACCTTCAGATATTCTGAAATAATAATTTGGGATTGTGAAGTAGGCAGTTCATTGAAAACCCTTTGAGCAACACAAGTCTAGAGCTTGCATATCCTACTATCCAGCTCTAAATCTTCTCTCCACTCCTCTACCCCCCACGGACATCCAAGTGGCCATCACCCTCTTCTCCCTTTCCATCCCACTGGATCTGCAGACACATTTTCCAGGATCTGTGCACCCAAACATCACGCTTCAGTTCTTCCTGACCAGGCTGACAGAATGGCTCTCAATCCACAGTGATTTGGGCAGGAAGCGGCAGGAGGAAAGTGGTGGGGCCAGGGATGCAGTGGGAGTCTTATTTCAAAGACTGTACACAACCTTAGGCTGATTCTGAAAGGTTCTGTCTCCTAGTCTGGATAATACCAACAGATAAATATGGTCAGAAGTTGTCATGAGCCCAGTGGGAATCCCCATGAAGTGGGAGTGCTCACCTTATCAAGCCTTCAGAAGCCCAGGACTACTCAGAACCGACATAGCATTTCACTAGGGGAATCACTACCGAGGGAATTGGGAGAGAGTAAGGGGAATGTTTGTGCAAACGTGGTTTCTATATACAGCACTGTTTTCATTGGTTCATCCTGTGAAAGGAAAAGTCTAATCCCATATTTGGTCCCAGTGGTCAGAGGGAGTGAAAGCTCCAGGGAAGTCCACTGGGAAAGCTCTTTGGGCTGTCTAGTTCCTTATAATGCCATGCAGCTAATGGGATTATAAGACCCAATGAACTGAAACTAATGCAATTCTGAAAGTCTTCAAAGCTGGTGAAAATCAGATCTTCTTCCTCCAGGGTTTATAAATCATGAATGAATTGGAGACTATGGATAACGGCTATGCTTATGAAAAGTCTTATGGGCTAATTTGGAGAGTTTTATATTTTGAATGTCACTATGATTTCCAAGTTGAAGAACAGTTGGAAATCACATTATATACCACAGTACTAAGAACTGTTTTGGAGAGACCTCAGAATATGGATTCATTAAATGGACATTTTAAGGATAGCTTTCCCCCGGCAGAGTTCAAAAAGCACTTTATATGGAAGGCTTTCAATATAGTCACTCTGCCCCATTTTCCAGTTTCCTTGGAAAGTAGAGAGGAGGAAAAGTCTTAAGATTGCACAACACGTGCTAATACCAGGGTATGGCTTCCCTTCCCCCCACCATGCCATGTTTTCAGTCCTTTTCTGGAAGGGGCATTTTATAGGCATTCATTTGAGAGGCAGGGAGCGGCATTTAGTGAAGTGGCAAGCTTCGCAGAAGCATGTTAGGGATGTGTTGTAAGTTCAGGAAAAATGTGCCAACCACGTCTTCCTGAAATGTCAAAATTATTCAATTTTAACATTAGTACTTTAATAATAAAGGAAAACATGGGTGCTTATGGAGTACAAGGGAAAACTATTAAAGAATTCACAAAATACAACATGAGAATTCAAAAAAATTTTGCACATGAAGGCTGGAATGTGAGTTCATTCTTCCCTTGAGGCTATGGATAGCTCTGGTAGTTTTAGCAGCAGACTATGAACCTGAGTGGTGCCCCCTAGAGGGTGTGATCTGTCAAGACATACTGTGGGAGACAGAAGAGTAGAGTTTGACCAGGGAGGGTCACTGTTGAATTATTTCTTATGCCTCTACTAAGGAAAACTCAAGAAAAATGTACCTTAAAAATGGGGCAAAAAGATGTGTTTTCAGAATAAAAAGAAAATTCATCTAGGAAGATCAAGGAGACTAGTAATTGCTATTGGGAAAAATTTCCATTGGGAAAAGAAAGATTAGTATTAATCATTTTAATTCACTGGATTAAATAATCTAAGCCAAATGGCTTCACTCCAGTCCTTTTTGCAAAGCAATTACTTATGATGGTTATGTAATTTCTCAACACTAATTGTAAAACAATAAATGAGTGTACCATAAATAACAATGAGTCGGTCTTTTTAATCATTACTTTTCTTAGGCCTTTCTCCAAACTCCTTAAAATTTGATGGTGTTTTACTTCTTAATAAAGTTGGAATATTATAATATATAAAAAGTCAGCAGATTTTAGGCACAACTGGTCTACTAGTCACTGATATCAACTCAGTTTCACCTTACTGAGAAAATGATTAAGAACAATGTTAGGATTTCTACAACATTCACTAATCCATTAAGTCTTTGATTGCATAGCCAGGATCCATTTGAGATAACAAGGTATATGATTTCATTATAGCTCCCAAACTACTAATGCTGTCCCCAAGACTGTACCATACTACTACTATTGTAAGACCTAAAAAGGGAGGAAGGGGCTGACAGATCAAATCTGATCTTTCATTGCTCCTAACAGAGTGGAGATCTGACTCCCATTTCCCTAACATATTACTCAGTATGGCTTTCACATGAACTGAAGAATACCTCCTGTCAGAGCTAACTGGGACACTAATATCCTCCAGTATTGTCTGACGCAATCTTATTGTCACAGGTGAGGAGCTGTATTAGGTAGCAGCTGATCCGACTGTCATAAGGAAGTGACTTTTATAAAATATTAATATAGGAAATTGTCATGATATGTTTTTTTCATTTTCTGTAAAACTATTAACAACACTGTTCTACTGTGTGGTATGTAAAGCCTTATTATCTGTATGATAAACTACTCTTAGAGATTTTAATGCTTTGAAGACTTTTTTTTCCTGATGAATAAGTTTGTCTTTTTCATAAAAGCTAAACTTTACATACAAAAATCACATTTCTTTTCTTTTTTTAGCCCTTAAGCGGCTGTCTGGAAGCTCAAAGCTGTAATTATCCTTCAATTACAGCAATTATCTTAGTCTAGCTCTTTCTTTCCTCTCTTGACACCAACCCCAATGACAAGTTTTTGAATTCATACGTTTTGACAAGTCTTATGTAGGTGTCATTATTATAACAACTTCAATATTTTTTAGGAATAGACTGTAATTTCTAAATATTGCATACATGAGCCTTTAGATTTGATTACCATGGACTATTCCTTTATAGATTTTAAAAGTTCTCAAGGTCAAGATTAGGTCTTAGAAGGAAGCCAAGTTAAAAAAAAAAAAAAATAGTGAAGAAGAAAGAAGGAAAAAAGAAGACAAAAGAAAAGGAAGACTTTCTTACCCACTTAATCTTTGGGGTTACTTCAAGGAAATAACTGAATGAAGTACCAAGATGATGTGATCTGAGATGCAAAGACTATCAAACTCCTTTGAACTAGACTAGAGGTTCTCAACTCCAGCTGAACATCAGAATCCCTTGGGAAAATTAAAAAATATATCACTATGCAGGCCTAACCCCCACAATCAATTTAATTAATCAGGGATGGAGTCTAGACATTGGTATTTTTAAGAGTGCCTGAGGGGATTTGAATATGTGGTTAGGATTGAGAACCCCTGAGCCAGACCTCTAATTCATATTTCTAAACTCTTACTTGGGAAAAGCTATTTCATCTTCTTTCTTCTGTAGCAGTGTAACAAAAGGTCATTAGGATGTGACAATATAAAACAGGTATGGCTCATGGTTCTTCCCACATAAGTCTATACTGGAAGACACATAAGCCAAGCTTTTTGGTACATGTATATACTTTGAGCCCAGGACAAAACAGAGCATGTATTTAGAGTCTATTCTGAAAGGTAGTAACTGAGCTCCCAATATAATGACTGCAATTCAGAAGACATTAACTTTGATTCATGTTATTTGATCATTTGCTATATATTATTTCTACATATTTTCCCTGCATCCCTCAAAATACTAATCTAAAAGTTATATGACTTTACATAATTGACTAGCATTATTTAAAATCATTTTCAAATATCAAAAATTTCAGCAAGAAATATATATATAATTTCTTGGCCATTATTGGTTTAAGGCTCACATACCATTTTTAGGTTGCATGTCAAAACCAATCTAAAGTATATTAGTTATTTATCCACTTGCAGAATGACTCATACTTCTTAGAGGTAAAGAGTATACTAGAAATCAATAATTATTATGACAATAAGTCCTTTATGCTTTATGCTATTTTAGCTTTTCTATTGATCTTCATTGCTTAAATGGACACAATAAACTTTGTTCAGCCCAGTCTGACAAATGTTTATCAAAGAACTATCAAGTGCCAGGCAGGCCCAACTCCTCCAGCCTCAGCTGGCCATGACCTTCCACACACACAGGCTTTTTTCTTTCTAGCATTGGAACACACTGAGCTAATCCTCACTCTGGACTTTAATACTGCTTATCTATCTGGAATGGCCATCCTTGAGCTCATCATGCAGCTGGTTCTTTCTCATTCTTTAGGTCCTGCTCACACATCATCTTCTCTGACCAACCATTCTTAAGCCCTCTTGTCCACCAACTCACCCCCCCCCCAACTTGATCTCTATCCCCTTATCTTTTCCTTTCCTGTTATCCCTATCTGAATGTATCTTATTTATTGGTCTCTGTGTTTCCTGTTGCAGGCTGTCCCCTCTAGGAGCTCAGGCACCCCGTTTGTCTTTGCAGCTTCAACTCCAGCACTGACAACAGCGTCTGGCATGTTAGCAGGTACTCAGTGAATATTATTGGAATGAATGAATGCATATTACCAAGAATAGTAACGAATACATTCCTGTATTCCTTAAGGTTGAAAATGCTGATGGTTAATAAATAAGAAATGAGTATGTATCTTTGCAATTTTTATTTTTATTTTTTGTATCTTTGTAATACAAAGTTTGCTCTGCAATATGCACGTGATGAGATCTGAATTAAATCCACAGTGCTAGACACCTTTATAGAATAGGCAGTTTGCAGCCCTGTGCCACTCTGACCTCTGGCTGGCTCTAAGCTTCTGCCAGAGAGAGCTTCTCCATTGCACATCTTGCAATTTTGGCTGCTCCTTTCAAATCCCAGCAGAAAGCTAGATTCGTGTTTGGATCTGTATTTCAAATCTTTTGCTGTGTTTTTTTAAATTTTTTTATTTTTTAGGAGGTACCAGGGATTGAACCCAGGGCCTTGAACATGGGAAGCAGGCACTCAACCACTGAACTATACCCACTCCCCTGCTGTGGTTTCTTTAGACCACTTTATTGTGGGTGACACCACATTTATTTGGTACAGGGTCCTCAGCCTGCCACAATAGGGTTTTTGAGTCTCTCACTGTTGTTCATTCCCATACACACCAGCTTGGGAGTGGTGTCACATTGCAAAAAGCATCCATTTAATGTTGGTGGGCTGATTACAGCCTGGGATCTTTTGTCAGTAATCTTATCATTCCATTATTACCACATGATACTAACAGTAATAGCCAGGAAGTCAACTGTAACATCTTCAGGACAAATCCTACTGACGTGTGGAGCAGCCAGTTGGACACAACTATTTTGAGGCACCTGTGTTTGGTCTAGTCGAGCGCTTTAGGCCATATTGATAATACTCTCTGCCAGACTTCCCAACATGTGCCTATGTTCATATGTCTGTTCCATTCAGTATCTTTGACTGTCAAAATCAGCTACATTTGTATTTTGTGAAATGTGCATGGTTCAGTGACCTTGCCCTGAAAAGGTGACCAATAAAAATTAGTTCCCTTTTGCTGCTTCCCTGGCTGTTTTAACAAAAGTTTGTTTTATTCAAGACTATAGTTAAAGAGGAATCAGTATCTTTTTACGGCTCAGTGTGCATAAAGTATTAAAATGGACAGCTAATACCTGATTACTTCTCTGTCAGTTAATTAGAGCTGTGTTAAATTCAAATGATAAACCATAATCGTTATTAATATCAGAATCAGCTCCTGAATGCAGTAAGTCTGACTACAGTATAAGTTCTAAGAGATGGTAGATCTCGCTTTAATCAAATCCAATATATAGAATTTGTATTTATAAAAGAGTGGTGTGGGAGGCAGATGTGGCTCAAGCGATTGGGCTCTACATATGGGAGATCCCGTTTGATTCCTGGGACCTCCTGGTGAAGGCAAAAGCGAGGCTGCACAGAGAGCTGATGCAACAAGATGATGCGACAAAAAAGAGACACAGAGGAAAAAGACAATGAGAGACACAACAAACCAGGAAGCTGAGGTGGCTCAAGTGATTGAGTGCCTCTCCCACATCATTAAGGTCCCAGGATCAGTTTCTGGTGCTCCTGAAGAGAAGACCAAAAGGGAAGACAAGCAGACACAGAAGAACATGCAGGAAGTGGACAGAGAGAGCAGACAGTGAGGACAAGAGGCATGGGGGGGGGGTGTGAATAAATAAAAATAAAATAAATCTTTTTTTAAAAAAAGAGTGGTGTTATGCAATGATTAATTCTTTTATAAAATGTTTCATAAAAAGATTATTTTAAATTACGATCAAATTTGTTTAAAATATAATTCTATTTCAAACAGATTTTTACAGAAATTTATAGCAACTCATGAAATACATGTAGCAGACCATAAACAGTCACAAGGCCAACTAAGAAGTGACAATTATTTCTAAACAATGATCATTCATGGCTGTTGAAAACACAGGGTTGAAGCTGGTAGGAAACGTTGTGGGGGTGAATCAGGATGTTTGC
Organism: Tolypeutes matacus; assembly: GCA_026826555.1. Lineage (NCBI taxonomy): Eukaryota > Metazoa > Chordata > Mammalia > Cingulata > Chlamyphoridae > Tolypeutes > Tolypeutes matacus. The sequence goes on from JAKSZT010054487.1 coordinate 29,288,473, forward strand.
ACTTAACCCCCTGATCAGTCTTCATGACACGAAACCAGGCTTAACCAGACAGGGCTGAATGATGCAAATAGGAAGTACTTGCCACTATGAAGTCGTCTTGCCCCAAATTTGAACGTGAATCTGTTCAAGCCTCTAGATCTAACCACCAGGCTAATTTTTTACCTATTGCTATCACTTAAATGATCAAATACCCATCAAGGATTTTGTTTCCTCATGTCAGTTAACTTACATTCACAAGATCGTGAATGTGTGCGTAAGTTTCTGTGGGTGTCTGTGTAAAAAATCTGACCAAATTTTGGATGTGCAACTTGTTTAACTACTCATAATGACTGTCACCAATGTGTCATTTAAAAAGCCATAGTATTGTAAGGACAAGGGTAAAATGAAGATGACAAACTACAGTAATTACACATGAGAAGATATACCCCTCCCCACCCCCCCCCCCAGAGTGTGGGTCTTCTTATTGATTGTGAAATGTTGTGGTTCTTTAAGGCTCAGTGTTAGAGCTTTTTTTAGGTACCATATTATCTTCCCAGGCATCTTGGCCACACCCAGGGCGTCAGTGTCCATCAGTTGCCTTGATTCTCAGAATTGAAAATCTCACACAAACCTCTATCCTAAGTGCCAGATCCCATCTCCAGCTGCTACCTGCACCTCTCCACCTGGATGTCTCCCAGCCCCTCGGCCTCGGCGTGCCCTGAGCTGGTCTCTCTATCTTCTCCTGATAGGCTCCTCCTCCAAGGTTCACTCTCTCTGTGAATGGTGCCACCAACGGCTCCTTCACAAGGTCACATTCCAGGTCCAGTCATTTATCTCCCTCTGTGTTTCTCCACATATCTAACCCTTACTAAGTCCTGCTGATTTTTATCTCATAGATGACTTTTCAGCCCATTTATTCAATGAGTCCTTGTCTCTGCAGGCCCAGGGACAGCCCTCTGGTCCAAACCACCAGCTTCTCCAGTTTTGGCCACTGCAGTAGCCTACTGGTCTCCCTGCACTCACACTGCTGCCCTCTAATCCCTTTTCTAAACTGCAGCCAGGGGGGTCTCTTCAAAAAGAAAATCTGTCACACCACACCCCTTGCTTAAAACCTTTTAATGATTTCTCATTGATCAAAGGATAAAGTGGCCTGCTACTTCCTGCAAGTCCCCTGCAAATGGCTTTTCCCTACCTCCCCCCTGCCTTTCCCATTCTATACTCTCACTGTCTACATCGCAGCCACTTCCTTCCTACCTGGAACTCTCTTCAGCCACACCCCAGCTCTTCCCCTAAATGCTGCTCTCCTGTCAGGTGTCAGGGAAGCCTTCCGTTGCACCAGGCCACTGCCCATTGGGTTTCTTTCCTTCACAGCACCTCATTTTCTCATATTTGCTTATTTGTGTGGTATATTTGACTGATATGTGTCATACTCAGTAGACTATATGGAAACCCTACGATGAAATCACACCTGAAATACTAGTCAATGGGACACTATATTCTTCCCTCTGGTGATAAAATGGCAATCTCTTCTCTAGTCATACTGGATTAATCCTGCTGGAACTGGATTTGGATTTTTGTTTGCTTTTGCTTTCAATAGTCAGCTTTAAAGCCTAAAGTTTCATATTTAAAAAGAGGGCCCATTCACACTATTTGTCCTTCAAAATACTGCTACTATAAATCACTTAATTTTTTTAGTTTTGTAGTATGACATTTTATAATTTCATGAACATTCCAGTTCAAAGTTTTTCAGAACTATAAAGCAAAAAGTACTTCCCAAAACTAATATGAATTTACAAAAAGCAGTTTGTTTACTGACTTAGCACTTTTTATGGCAGAACATAAGAAAAAAAGCATAACAATAATATTAGTCACAACAGGAATGGCAGTGGGGTGAAAGCACATGACTCAGGAGTCTGACTGAGAAGTAGCATGACCCAGGCCAAGTGTCCTAAACTCCGAGCCCCTTACCCCTTCTACAAAGTAAGACCCAAGAGCCTTCTCCATCTTCCCCCACTCCACTTATTCATAAAAACTATTATTACTCCCTGATTTTTGTATAATATTTCAGAGTTTATCATATATTTTAACAGAAGTTACCTTTGAGTAGCTCAACAATCTTGTGAGAAATTTAAGGCAGGTTTTTGTGTTTTGTTTTAACCACTATTTTTTTTGTTTGTTTGTTTGTTTGTTTGCAAATGTGGAAACAGGCCAGAGAGGGTGGCTGTCTGACCCCAACAGCTAACCTAGGAAACAGCAGAGCCCTCTCTGCCTTCTACTCTGAATCTTAGCTTTCTTCATTATATATTTGTTTTATTTAAAAAATGTGGCTCCAAACAAAGTGAGGCTCTCATCAACAAGCCAGAAAGGCACAGACCACAAAGCAGAGCTACAAACTCCAATGCCACAAGGACTTAGAAGGAAATGCAAACAGTGAGGCAGCCCAGGTGGATATTAAACATGTGGAAATTGTTTCCCTGTCACAAAGAAACAGGATCTTTCCCATTTTTCTTGAAGTACATGGCCTCCTCATTCTACCTTTTTTTTTTTTTCTTTCTATTTTACTTTCTTCTTAACTCTGTCTTAAGAAAACCACAGCACAAAAATAATGATCAATGGTGATTAACAATCAGCTTGGCTATTGGGGAGTGATACAGTGATAGAGTATGGTGGGAACTGGGGCAAACTATTATTCCACACCAACCCAAGCTTTGTGTTGGCTCTCATTCTTATAAAAGACATGGCATCCTCTAAAAGGGACAAAGTTCAATAGTCATAAAAAGTAGAATAATGAGGATTCATCACTTAGTATCAACAGTTGAGAACCTGTGTGAATTCTACAGATGTATGTGATAGAATATTAATGATTTACTATTCATCTAAAATCTGAAGGATGAAACAGAATATGCTTACTAAATTTGAGGATGGATTTCATTTGAAGAGGTTTCCAAGAGCTTTCAAAACATGTACTTATTATAAAATGTTTAAAAAGTTGTAAATTCTTTATGACACCAAATTAAAAAGCCTTAGAATATTCAGGGATCTTCGAGATCTAGTCCAAATATTTACATTTCATTTTTATTTATATAAGAAATTACTGCAGTGATTTAAAAATATTTGCAGGGTTTGTTCAAGGGTAAAATTCTCTCATCTTGGGGTCAGAAATCTGTACACAACTTTGAGTTTGGCAAAGAAATATTAAAAAATACGGAATTCCCCTTAAAGATATTATGCTAAATAGTCACCAGATTTAGAAAATCAAGCCCCATATGGTCCATCAGTATCAACAAAAACCACTTTACTTGCCAACACGAATTTCAAAAACCAGAAATCACTCTCAGGCATGCAAGACAGTCATATCAAGTCTAGAGATACTTATCACTCTATGCCCTGCACTATGTTAGGTATTTCATTACATGGCCCATAAAACATTTCTTTAAAGACAAACACTGAGTGCCCAGAGTGAACTGTTTACTCTTTACAGCAAGGTCACTGAAGACTTTCCGGAAAGAGCAACCTGTACTCCTGTGTTTTAGAGTGAGGCGGGGCAGTGGTTTTAGGTACAGTAATGACCTGCAGGCTTTAAAAGCAGAAGTGAGGCCATTAACAAACCTGTTTGTATTGGGTGATCGTGAACATTTTAACTTATACTTCTTTTTCCTCTCTGACAAGCTAAATTACTGGGATTCAGTATCTGAGTTATGTTTAATAACATGATCCCTAAAATGTGAGGGACCTGCCAAAATCAATGTCTTTGCATGATCATTACTGGGGACAGGAGGAGCTTGGGAATACAGAATTTTAGTGGCTTCTCCTAGCCCCTCAGCCAAGAAGAATGTGAGAGAGATGAGGCTCAAGAGCCACAGCTCTGAATCACTACACCATAAGGACTTTCTAAAATTGCCAAAGGGACTGCAGTAGAATGGAAACATTCTACAGTGCTTGAAAAGCATGTGCGCTCAGGTAGAGAAGGCCCTTTTTATGGCCTTGGAGCTCCTGGAGGTGATGGGTCGGGAAAAGCAGGCAGCAGGCAGGAGGCAGAGCCCTATGACCATTTGAGACGTCTTTGAGGAGCTTAAGAGCTCCACAATTGTAAAAAGCAAACTCCATCCTCCCTCAATTAACATTTGCCATATTTCTATATTACACATATGTGAAGAACCTTTGATGTTCTATTTATGTCAAGGAAGATAGATTTTTTGGTCCCAATTCACATCATTGATTAGAGATAGTCTACAGCCGTATTTTTCCAAGATAAACAGATCTCTATTAAATGCAATGAATGGGATCCAAGGGCAACTCATAGATCATTTTGGAACTATATGGGGCTTAGCTGGTTTTGTGAAAATAATTATAGTCTAACAGTGAAAGAAATTGATAACGGTTTATTAAGGTTTTCAGTCTTTGCAGAGGTTTAAAATGGGCTCTTACCCACTATAAAGTCTCTTAATAATTTTTTGGAATTGAAATATTACACCTTACTGTCTTGGGTTCTTATCTTGAGTTGATCCTTTACATTGAGTAAGGATATTTCTTCTCTGGAGAATGTGGAAGATACCTGGCTGCAGCTCCCAGGTTTGTCAGCTTCACCAACTGACGGCACTTGGATTCTGAGCCAAGTATACATGCACTCATAGGCAATAAGCTTTTTCCTATTATCTATCTGCAAAAGGGAAAGAATGCATAACATAAAAATTAATTCACATTTATCTTGTGTTTCATAGGGCTGTTGTGAGTTATAGGTAGATGCAGATGCATACATGGTCATAATTCTTCCTCTCTCCCTATATTCTCACCCCTTGCAATGCGACTTTGTAGGCCTTTCCAGCAAGAAATATCTATTTCTCTATCCCTTGAATCTGGGTTGGTCTTGGGACTTACTTTGGCCAAGAGCATGCTGTGGAAGCAATGGTATACCCATTCTGAGCCAAGGTCTCAGCTAGGCATGCTTCCACTTTCACTCTTAGAACGCTGCCAAGCCTCTATTTGAACAAGCCCAAGCTAGCTTGGTGGACGATGAGATATATGTGGCCCAACAGCTAGCCAACCTCCAGGCACAGAGACACCGAGCTGATTGCAAGCTGAGTGTGCCCAGTTGAGAATAGAATTGCCCAGAGCCAGCCCAAACTGTAAACTCACAGAATTGGGAGCTAAATAAACGGATGGTGCTTTAAGCAATTAACTTAGGGGGTGGTTTATTATGCACCAAAACCTTACTGCTAAAGAAGGCATTATTATCCTCACTGTATTAAACAGAGGGACAGAAAGGTTAGTAACTTGTCCAGGGTCTTATAGCTGGTAAGTGGTAAAGCTATCAAGCTATTCTATTCTGCCTTAAGGGCCTATCCTATTGGCCACTGTGCTGCACTGTCTACTTTGGTAAGAATCAAAAAGTACATGTGGAGTGCCTTCCACACACTCAGTGTTGGGTTAGACATATTTCCTACATTTAGGGAGCTTACAATCTCCATTTTGTTTTTCACTAATTTGGTGGTTTTGATCATGTTATTGTCTTCACCTGAAACATATTTTTAACTTATTTTCTGCCCTTGAAACTTATTCCAGACCTCTCACAAATGTCTCAATGTCCCAGGACAGAATTATAACTTCCCCAGCATGAAAACGCTCCTGGTATTTGTAGAGGTTTACAAGGCACATGCAATCAATATGTGGCTGATTGCAAAAATAACCACAATTGCTCATACCTTCCTTTATTCTCACCTGTTGCAATGTGACTTCTCATTACTTCCCATCAAGAGATGAAATCTATTTCCCCGCCTGTAGCCTTGTGACTTGCTCTGGCCAACAGAAAGTGGCCGAAGTGATGGGGAGACAGCTCTGATACAAGGCCTTGCACACTTCCATTTACTTTTGGGGAAACCCAACTCCACCATGTGAACAAACCCAGGCTAGTCCTGATGGAAAATGAGACCTCACAGACAGAGCTCAGGCAGCCAGTCTGCCCCAGGTGAGAGCACCCAGCCAAGATCAGCAAAGCCAAACCACAGCTGACCAGTATTGCATGAGGAAGCCTCGCTGAGATCAGAGGAACTGTCCAGCTGAGCCCAGCCTAAAGTGCCAATCGCAGATTCACAAGCTAAATAAATGGCTACTTTAAAATCACTGTTTGTTTTGAAGCAATAAATAGATCCAGCTCCTTTGTGCTACCCTAAAAATTTTAAAATTTAAGAATAGCACATATACTAAAAAATGTCATTGAATGAATAAATGCCTGAATATTCAATTACACTGAGAAAAGATTTCTCTAACAAAATATAACTCTAATTTTAAATTTTTATTATTTTTCGAATGAACAATGTCTATTTTTCCTGGCTGGGAGTTAGGGCTAAGTTTATTAGCATAGCGCCTGATACTCAGCAGGTGTGCTCAATAAATGCTGGCTCTCCTAGATCCTGTGTGTGAAGTAAGATGCCAAACCAAAGCCAAAGCAAATACTATACCATTGAGACAATGCGGGAAAGTTTTCCTAAATCCTTTCAAAAGAAGGACAAACTCTCCTGCTATTTGTCGGATGGTGATTTAGGGCAAGGGATATGTGCTTTTGTTTTTTACATATGTTGACAAATTTCTTTCTCTTTGAAAGTATACACACTTTAAATGACTTCACAGCTTGCAAAGAGAGAGTTCTGCTAGAGAAAGACCACTGAGGGAGGCACTCCCCTCTCTTCCTCCAGGCCAGTACTTCTCAACTTGGGTAGTATATTGGAAGGACCTGGGGGGCCTTAAAAAATACCCCCAGAGATTTATTTAATTTGTTTGGGGTATAACCTACACAAAGGGAATTTTTCAAAGCCCCTTGGGGTGATTTTACTGAGTAGGCAGAGCTGAAAACCATTACTCCACCTTCCCCAGAGTGCTTCCAACAGTCAAATGGTTATTACTGGATTAACGTTAAAGGCTGGCCTTAATAAACTTTCTTTTTGTATACCTATAAGCAAAACTCATCATTGAAGTACTATAGCTAGAAAATAATTTCTTATAATGGACAATGACTGGCTCAAAAAGAATAAAGAATAAAGATGAATAACTTCCTGATGATTAACTCTAGAGAATATGAATATGTGGCAGGTTCTTAAATGTCTTAAAGCTTTAAGCATAATTAGATATTCAAAAATTTACTGGTCTAAATTGAAATGCCACATAGCACTATAGATTATGTTAAATAATAAAATCTAGCTAAATGATATTTGTGTACAGTCTAAAAGTACATCAGCCTAAAATCTTTCTTTCTGAAAATATCCATTAGCACATGAGTAATAACACAATCACAAATTAAGGGACAATTCAATATTTTAATATGACTTTGAGTTCATATTCAACATGTATTTAAAAACCTGTGGCCTTGTCTTCCTAACGCATAAGTGACTCTCACATGGCAATAGCATTCTTTTCAGGGATTATTTAATTCTTTCTTTGCCAGAGTTCAAAAGTGTTGGAAAACGATGAATAATCTTACACTATAAACTTTAAAGTGCATGCAAATTGCTTAGTGCCTAAATTTCATCCTCAATAAATTCCACAGCTACAATCTCTTACATCCAGAGAGTCAGAATTTTCTGAGTCATGGGTTCCTCAAGAGAAAAATCTAGTCCGACCCTCTGATTTCATACATAAGGAGAAGTGAGGTGCAGCGAGATTAAGCAAGTCAAGCAAAGACAGAGAACTTTAAGTGGCTAAGAATCAAGCACAGGAACTCTGACTCTTACACCCTCTTGTTGCTTAGGAGACAGCATGTGGAAGAAAACACCAAAGCATGTTCAAGCTGTACAAAAACAGGTGGTGGGCTGGATTTGTCACAATTAATGAACCAATATTTGTTCTTTATAACTAAAGTCCCTAATTGATTCTGATTTTTACCTAATCTCCTTTTTATTTTGTCCCAGGATCCCATTCAGGGTACTGCATTACATTTATTTTTCAAACCACGTTTTTCTACTTTGAACTCTGCCTTCCTAATGCTGAACTGTGAATTATTTTGACTCTGTGTGTAAGAATGTGAGAGCATATGTGTGGGGGAGAGAATATGAATATCTCTTTTCTAGTATTCAGCCTATTAAGGGCAAAATCCTACAAATTACCATTCTCATGGTCTCTAATGCAAGAGAAAAGGGCAAATATTAAAGAAGTAATCTGGAGGGAAACAGATGTGGCTCAAGCCATTGGGCTCCCGTCTACCATATAGGAGGTCCAGGGCTCGTTTCCTGGGGCCTCCTGGGGAAAGGCAAGCCGGCCCGAGCAGAGAGCTGGCCTGCTCAGAGTGCTGGCCCGTGCAGAGAGCTGGTGCAGCAAGATGATGCAACAAAAAGAGACACAGAGGAGAAACAATAAGAGACGCAGCAGACCAGGGAGCTGAGGTGGTGTAAGAGATTGAGTACCTCTCTCCCACTCCGGAAGGTCCCAGGATCAGTTTCTGGTGCCACCTAAAGAGAAGACAAGCAGACACAGAAAAACACACAGCGAATGGACACAGAGATCAGACAGTGAGTGCAAAACAACAGGGGTGGGGTGGGGGGATAAATAAATAAATCTTTTTTTAAAAAAGTAATCTGTAGTTTTAACTATGAGACAAACATTGTGGATAAGAGGAAGTTTAGATGAAGAAGAATCTGAGAGAATGTAGAGCAATAAAAGGCAGATCACAGAACCATAGTAATGTAGGAAAAAAGGTAACGCCATGTAATTTGTCATTTTGGGGGAGTTTGCATTTTTAAAATCCATTGACATGCAGTTATAGTTGCCTTGCCAATATTTGTATAAAACATTTTCCAAACAAGACTGACTCATCTTACTCTGAAATGAATTGTTAGATCACAACAGAGAATGTTAAAGCTTTTGCATCCCTTATAGAAATGCCAAACATTTTACTCTGCCTGATGCTGTACTATAAATAGAGAAATTCAAATGCTAAAAATGTTCTTCAAGTTGCCAAACATAGTTCTTTCGCAACTACTTCCTAGTATAAATGACTTGCTCTTCCAAAGTTTGAAAATGAAAGCTAGTTACAAATCACAGAGAAATGTTATAGCTTATATCAATTAAATTAAATATAAAGATAATTAATTAATGTCTATTTCTTTTTCCTTAGACCATATCCACTGAAATCCTTCTTTAGACATTCACTAATGTTCTATTAAATAGTACTCCGGTGACAGATGGGTTTGTAAATCAACTAGACCAGCCAAGCAACATAAATATTATTGGAAAATAAAGATGCTGATTTAAATCACTTGTAAAGTGGTTAGCTACATTTCTATGTGATAGTAGATGTAAAAATTATTTACTATAATATAAATACATCAAAAATAAAGTCGAAATTTGTAAACTAATATACTCCCAAAGAAGGTGGTACAAATAATGCCCACTGCCCAAAACATGAGGAAATTACATTCTAAGAAATTTGAACTGATTAAGGAAAACAGGACTTCTTAGGGAGAAATCACCTTTCATTGTATATAGAACAATAAATAGAGGAAATGTCACTGATTTACAATTGGTGCTTCAAAACTGTACAAATATCTATATATATTTGAAAATGAGTAAAGAGAACATAAATAGGATAGGCCTTAGTATAATACATTTTAGGCTGGCATCCATTTGAAGAGATGACCACTGAGAGCTAGGATAGGAAACTGCTTAAAGATGCTTAATTGACGTGGAAGAGCAAAGCAGGGCAAGTGTGGTTTCATGATATTTTCTTCTAACCAATTGACCATACCATTTAATCTTCGTTCTGCATCTCCCTTGAAACTGAATAGTAATAATTACTGAAACATATTTTCCTGGCTTCATTAAAGGCTTCACCTGTTTTGGCTTGCAAATCCCCATCAGAGATATTTTAATTATTTTAAAAGTTTTATAATGCATAAGAAATAAGTGTCTTAAGTTAAATTTTTTACCATTTTTAGATCAGTTATTAGTAAAGACAGTATCATCAAGTTCATTTAAATACCAACTAATAATTTTAATGTTGACTTTTTCCTGTTTAGTGATGTGCTATTTAATTTCCTTTAAATTCATTATATAATAAAATACAAGGCTTGCAGATTTTTTAAAATGGCACATGACAATGCTTGGTTTGGGAACCAAATATTTAAGTTACAAACTATAATATATTATGATATCCAAATAGACAAAAGTTGTTTTCATTAATTAATGTTTGGGTTTCTTGCATTTTGGACAAAAATAATCAACCCCAAATAATTTTTTGCTTAATTATAAAATAATGAAATAAGACGCAAAGCTTTAGGCTGCTGTTTATAAGCATTTCCCTGCAATTAATATATTGAGGGTATGGATATTATTTCTAATAAATAAAATGGCAAATCATATATGATCATCACTGCATTTTCTTTGTTTTTTACCATGGAATTTGATACCATACAAATATCCTAATAGGCTAATAAAAATTTTTAAAAATATGTTAAGATATTTAAGACTTACAAAAAGAATAACACAACCACCACCACCCAGCTCAGAATGGACATCATATAAGAATTCTGACATGACTGCAGCTTCTAAGACTCATAACATCCATGCCTATTATGCTTACAGTCTTTATTCACTTATCATCATGTGAATAAAGTAACATTGCATGGCTAATTATAAAAGTGAATTGAAACCCCCATGGTAGCTGCAGTGTTTGTGAGTCATGAGCATGCTTGCTCATATGACTCTCACTGCCGGCTTAGCATATTCTAAGAGGCTCAAACCAAGCATTCTTTTCTTTAAAAAAAAACTTAAATTATCCTTTTTAATTAATACTTTAAAAATAGAACTTGCACCTGAACAACCTCTCAATCCCAACGGTTTTGTGACATGGCTGTTGGAAACGCTGATCCGGGCTACGGCAAATGATAAGAAGTTAGAAGTGGGGGTGAGGAAAGAATGGAAGCAGAGAAGAGTTGTGATGATGCACAAGGGAAGTCGCACTAACAAGTCAACACTGTCCACTCTGGGAGAGCAACTCAGACTCAGCCTCTCATCACACAGCACCTCTACGTTCTGGAGGATACTCCTATGTCCACAGAGTCGACACTCAATCATCTACGCAAATCCCAAAGCACATGCCAAATGCGCAGTGGCTCTATGAATGAGGATGATATTTCCACAGCCACCTATGAAGTCCATCAATAGGGGTTCCAAATCTTTTTGGTACCACCATGCCACAGAACCAAAATTTCTATCTAAAAAACCAAAGGGCAACAGAATTAAAATCCGTGGGAAAAAGTTGGTCTCAAAACTGAGGATAGTTGCTTTCTCCTGGGAAAATCTGTTTGTCGCTTTAGGACCCTGTGACTCATGAAGCTGTGCTTATAATTCCCTTTTCAAACTGTTCATTAGAATGTATAGAACCAAAAACTTTGGCTCATCTCTATCAACCAGGTATTCCCTGTACCTTGTTTTACTCCCGTTTATTTTAAACTTACTCTATCTTGATATACTGTATGTTGTGTTTTATTCTGAAAGCCCTTCTGGAACAAGGCAGAATATAAACAAACAGTTACCAGCTTATAAAGATGAAAAGAGCTTAGAGATAATCCAGGTCTATCCTCTATTTTACAGATGAAACATCCGAGGTTTCAAGGTCCCAGTGATTATTGGTTTAAAGATGGGATGGCATTTAGGGATCCCAAATGCAGCTTACTGACTTTTCCCCAATAACCGGCTGTCTCCAGTTATTAGCAACTGGACATTAGTTTCTCTTGTCTCTCCTTTTCTTAAGACAGTGTTGTCCATGGGATGTTGACAGACATTTCTCTTCACCCATGGGTAGGGAGGATGGGTTCACTGCTTAATAAATTTAGGTAATGCTGCACTCTACATATTGCTTTGGAGAGCCTCATATTACAGCGGCATTTAAGAATTCTGAGAAATCCTGCAATAAGTAAATCAATTTAATTTTGTTTAACCCATGCCTCCCAAATATGTCTGCTTATAAATAAAACCCTTTTTCTTTTCTCTTCTGGAGACAGGAGAGGGAGGGCAGCATCTATTATTATCCCTGAGAACACACTTTGGGAAATATTGGGTTAGGGCAAGGCCCCCAGGAGGCAGCTGTTTAAATCTCCATTCCAAGTCAGAGAGAAGAATGGTCAGACAATCCATTTCATGGACACACTGGCTACCCTCAAGTTGTGCTATACTGCTGGCTGCAGGGCCATTGCAGGAGAAGGTTCTGGACTCACACAAGGAAGGGGCCAGCAATCACCCTTGGCCTTTCTCCCAGTGTTGCTTGGGATGAACCTATGCAGGCTGCAGGAGAACAGTTCACTGTGACAGCTGTGGGATGAGGTGACTGTAAATCCTACATTTACTACACAGCATCTATCAGCACCCATTTTGAATTCTAGAAGGACAGGAATTACAAATTCTTCCACTGAATTAAATGCCATCAAAGTTGTGTATAGTTCCACATATGACAATGTGACATGTTGTCTGTACCTCTGAGGGGATGGCATATGTGTTTATAGACCCCAAAGAGACCTGGAAGTTCAGCAAGTTCTGGTCTCTGGTATGGTACAGGAGGCACCAGCTGTCCAGTGAATAGGCACATGGGGCCCTAACCCCTGGCCTTGGGAGCATATGGCTGGGATACCAAGGCTGTCTCTACTCTCACTAGCTGTGGAACCTGGGACAAGTTACTTACTCTCTCTGAGCTTTAGTTTCCTCTTCTGTAAAATGGGAGTAATACTAGTAGTTAGGTAGATTACATTGTAGTGTAGTTAGAGGGATTACATAAGTTAATATTTGTACTCAGAACAGTGCTTACAAAAGGGTTTGGTTCACAGTAAGTGTGATATAAGTGTCTGTTAGATAAGGCTGTGTCATCAGACATTTATTCCAACTTCCCTCTACCGGTACACATTTTCTTTCATAATCGACAAAGATGACATAACACCGGTGAAAACAAGATGCCCATACAACTCATTTTAAGAATGCCTATCCTCACAGGTGCTAAGGATACACACGAGGCTAGCCTGGGCAACTCTGCTTTGTAGGGGTGCTCACAGCTGACTCAGCTTCCTGCCAGTACCCACTGCCTTCTGGAGGACCATGGTCAGCAGGACACAAGGAGCCCAGGTTGTCATTCGTGCATGCTAACAACTGGATTTCACATATGTGGTATCAGGGATGCCAGCAAAACAGGATCAAGGAGGCAGGACTGGAGGTTGTGCCCCAGAGTCAGGGACCCAAAAATCACCCTGCACACATAGCCTCTTAGGGCTTGCCAGCCCTGCTCCCACAGGCAGTCCCATGAAGGAGCCTCTGGGGGGTGCAGCAGAGGCTGGCCTACTTCTGCCTCACTTCCTTTAGTAATCTTTAACTCAGTGGTTAAAAACAATAAAATACAAACCCACTCTGAGAACAGAAAAAATAAAATATGCCAAATAGGTAGACGCAATAAAAGGAAATAGTTTGATGAAGCTTTGGTTAATTTTTCTAGGTTTCTTTATTTACTTGAAAATATCATCATACAAATATATTTTTTAGAAGACTGTAAAACAAATACATTCTAAAAAGCTGAGAAATTGAAAAACTACAATGTATATGATGTACAAGAATACTGTCACAAGCAGCAGAGTAAAAAGCTCTGCATTAGTTGTGTAAGGCTAATTCTTAGGCTACATGAAAAGCTGAGAAGGGTTTGCAGTAATATTTGGACACTATTACAATTGTCATTTTACAAATCTCATAACTCTTGGAGTTCTTGTAAAGATATCCAGGGAGTTCTTAGAGATACTAGCCCAGATCATGGAATAGCGGTGATTCTCTCTCCCAGCTTCAGGATGAGGGTTCCTTACGTGTGGAGTTGGACACACATCTGCATACCTTCTCTGGGGGCTGGTCCAGGCAGGTCTCCTAGGCTTTTGCTGACACACTTGTCTGAGACCACAGCAGCTGTAGCTCGGTAGAATGCATGCACATACAGGCACACAAACCTGCACGTTAAGGACCCAGATGCCTTGGGCTATTGTGGACCATCACACTGCATGGTCCCTGTGCTCTGGGGGAGGTGGGAGAGGTGAATGCAGAACCTCAAGAAGCAGAAAAACCAGCCTCAGTTGTGGTTTACACTGATGCCAATAAGGGAGGTCTTGACAGATATCCACACAGTAGTCAACAAAATATTAAACTTCCATCCTGGGGAAGTCCTGCTACTTTCTTAAGTAAGATGACAAAAGTCTCTGGAATATATATCCATGACTTATAAAAGGAAACAGGCCAATATGCCAAGCTCTCAATCTTAATGCTTGCACTTATGAACCCTATTCCTGTAATAATGAAACTAAGCCTAATTAGAATTAATGCCTAAGAGTTAACGCCTGGAAAGTTCCCTGTTACTCAAATGTGGCCTCTCTCTAAGCCAAACTCTGAAAATAAACTCATTACCTTCCCCTCAATGTGGGACATGATTCCCAGGGATGAGCCTCCCTGGCACTGAGGGATTATTACCAAGCATTAATCAGTGATGCATTTGGAAGACCTTGACCAAAAGGGGGAAATATTAAATAAAACAGAGTTTTTACAGCTAAGAGATTCAAAGTGAGTCGGGAGGTCATTCCAGCGGTTATATTTATGCAGGTCTCAAGCAGATTTCACAAATTGCCACAGTAAACAAAGCCTCAAACAAAAGTGCTCCTAATAACTCTAGGGAAGTCTCACCAAAGGCAAGGCGCTCAGCCTCATGAAATCAACACCCCCTCGGCAGGCCCTATTTGGGAATATATGAAAATCTATTTCTCCAATAAAACATAGTTATACTCACTTATAATTCCCCTAATCATGATTCTTCTACTTTCATTTGAACCTATAATTTTCAATATGCCTGTTAAATATATTTCTCAGAGACTTATATCTTCAGATTGTTCATATGCTGGTTGAGCCCTGAAACCCAGCAGATATGCAGCCAACTCCTACTCTCCAGTTCTTTTGGCCTGCCCTGGACAACTAACAAAATGAAGAAGGTCAAGTCCCAGCCCCCAAACAAGGGGTATCTAACAACTGCAAGCACAACAATTCCTTCCCTCTGCCCCATAATATCTAAGTCCCCTCTCAGCCTGAAGGAGTCAGAGCAAACATCATTCCAAATCCCTCAAGGCTGAGGGATGAACAAAATAATGGGGGGTGGGGGAGGTGTAACCATGGACCAAAGCAGATTTAATGTTATTGTAGTTATTATCATGTGTTAACGGAGTAACTTATAACATTGATATAAAGACAGTGGTTGACAGAGGTTCAGAGGGGAGGGGGTGGGATGAATAGGTGGAACCCAGGGCCGTGAAACTGTTTTGTATGATACTGTAATGATGGACACATGACATTAAATTTTTGTCAAAGCCTTTAAAGATATGCAGCACAAAGCATAAACCATAATGTAAACTACAGACTTTGGTTAGTAGCACTGCTTTAATGTTGGTTCATCACTTGTAACAAATGTTCCACACAAATGTAAGATGTTAATAATAGGGGAAACTGTGTGCAGGGGTGGGGGTAGGGGTTATATGGGAACTCTATGAACTTTCTGTGTAATTTTTCTATAAATCTAAAACTTCTCTAAAACAAACAAACAAACAAACAAATAAACCTTCGTTTTTATGGCTGTTGCCTTTTAAATTCTGAGCGTTACGGGTAACTCCCTCTCCCGCTGTCTTAAGCTGTACACCTCTTACCTCGAGGCATATCTTTTAATATGCCTTCTTCCTCTTATCTTAGGCAGCACACACTGGCTTCTGTGAATCACTCAGATGATATATAGGGGTTATTTTTCACTTACCCTGACATGGGAATCCTAATGTAAGACAGACGTACGTGGAATACAACAGGAGGCGACATCAAAGCAGATCTGGTGTGTCATAAAATATCTTTCTAAACTTTCATGATTTTAATTCTTGTTACGAATGCATTTAGATGGGTACACTGCCACTACTTGGAAGACCCTTTTTCATGCAACATATGCATAATGCCATGTGAAGAAAAATATCACATAAAGGGAACCGATTTCCCCAAATTATGACTTGCATCCACAGAAATGAGCTATGAAAATGTTTTTAATCCTCTCAGCCAATCTATTGCTTAGAATTTTGAGATTCATCACTGCTCTATTTTCCTGTTCTGTATGCACAGCACAGATTTCTGCCAAGCCCATTACAGTGAACAAACAATGTCTTCTCTGTCAGAACAGAGAATGAATAGTATCGCAAAATCCTCCTCGAATGTACAGCCTACATTTCCCCCACTCTGTCAGAAGAGAAAAACCAGGATAAGAACTGATGAGGAAAACAGTACTCTCTTTTTGCCAATCTGAAACTGCTTTCTAGAACACTAAGGACTAAGTAATGTCAACTACATATTAACTTCTAACAAGTATACTTGACAAGTATATTTTCTTTTAAATTGGATCACATATTTTAGCATTTCAGTGTACATGCTTACATAAATATCTTATCAGGAAGAAAGGAGGAGTTTCATCAGATAACATCTCAAGGCTTATTACCAAAACAGCTTTTAGCTACAGACTGAGCAGCAACAGGGGGATTTCATAGAAATGACACAGCCATTTGAGTTAAAATATTGGCAGCTAATTCATGAATGCCTAGGCTGACAATGAATTCAGCTGCTTCTGTTAAGCCTTTATTCCTGCTAAGCTCATGATTCATAAAGAAAGCGCCTGGAGCTCCTCCCCTGAAACATACAGTATGATGCCGACACATTTCTTTGCTCTCTCTCCACAAACACACGCACACACATGCATGCTCCCCCTCCACAAAAGAGGCATCAGAGATATGATCTTCCAAAACAAGTACTTCATGAAGCATTTCTCACAAACCAGGGAAGGCTGACATAGAATAAATTATTTTCCTTGAAGAACATGAATTTCTTTAAAATCTTCCATATTTGTAAGTGTTAGCTGGTGTGAAAATGTAATATTATTATGATTCAGGTTTTTCGCCCCTTGTGACATGAGTATAGTGTCTATTTTATTTTAACCTCTAAAGTGAATTACCCAACTCATTCCTCATAAAAAAAGAAACACTGTTTTTATAATCAAACCCCACTGGCTTTTGTTTTCATGAGCATCTGAGAGAGATTAACTTGAAGAAAGAAGTAGTTTACCCTTTTGTCCCATTTTCCCATGTGTTTTTAGCACAGCTTAGTAAGTTCCCAGATTCTGATGGCATTTTCCTGGTAATGCATTTAGAAGAGACTGCAGGATACTCCAAAAGTCCTGCTTTCTCCTTTCTCCCACACTCTCTCACAACATTCTAAAGTTTGTATCAGAGAAAACTCAATTAAAATTTTATGCAGTACTACTGGAACTTGTAAACTCTTAATGATGTGCTCCCTTATTGGTATAATGATAATATTTACCTTGGAGAAATTTAAGTCCAAAAACGTATTCAAAATTCTGGCAATGTATTCCTTTTAAAATGGTATGGTAGTAAGAATTCTTTCTTCTTTCTTGGCCTATAACCAAAGAGAAAGAAAGTTAGAAAAGAAGGCAGATGGAGATAGACTGTAAAAGACACTTGTCCAGTTCACTGTAAAAATACTAGCAAATTTATCAAACAGTGGGCTATATATTCCTCCTGAACAAAGCAAACTGCAAAGCAGAAGCAAAACTACAAAGTGTAATGAATCTATTAAAATTTTTCACTAAAATATAAACAGCCAAGTCAATGTCTAATCAAACACAATTCAATTTACTTGCTTTCTCCAGGTTTTCCCTACTTTTATAACCAGTAAATCTATATATTATTGTAGAAATATTAAAATTCAAATAACTGTTACCTTAATTTAGATCGAACAAGTGATTTATTTGAAAGGTGCATTTATGCCTTTTGGTAAGGTAAGCTGTGATTCAATTCTGGAAATTTCTTATTAGAAGGAGAATCCTTGGTGCAGCACGAAAGCGTGACCTGAGTGACCTGCGTGAGTGGCAAATCTCATAGTGGGTCTTTCCTTCCACTGTCCCACTGCAGAAACAGGGAAGATGCACAGAAATGGAGGAGACGACGGGGTCACTTCTCTTCCCCTCCCTCTGATTGCTCAGCACTCCTTCACCCTTGTTCCCATCTGTGGCTCTGCTCTGTTTCTGATACCTGCCCTCCTCCATCCCCCTTTCCTCTCTAGCTCTCTTCCCATCCTCTGAAAAATGTCTTCTGTATCGAATATCTCCTTGATGTAAGACACCGTGATAGGTGCTGTGTGAGAGGAAGGAGAGGGACAGAATGGATGAATGAATGAAGGTGTTTACACTCTAAGGAGAATATCCTGGGTATTGACAGAGTCAGAGCTTTCCAATTATTTTAACAGATGGAGACAATTCCTGATTTTCAATTTGAAAATTAGACTGTGAGCCTTCTAGGACTGCAGCTACTGATGTTCTTTTATTAGGATGGCAAATTATCATCTAAGACTGAGTGTCGCTTTCTACCACAGCAGAGTCAGCAGATTATTTATGTTATCTTGAGTTACATCTATTGTGCCCCTGACAGTTATCAAGTGAGAAATGGCTGCCTTTTGTTTGCCACTACATTATTTTCATTTTTAATACATCTAAGAAGATCAGAACAAGACACACAATCATGGGCTGTCTCCTCCAACCTAACTCCAGATCTTTCAACTGTCAATCATGCAAACTAAAGAGGAAAGGGCTTCACTGGATGAAGGGCTTGGCAGATAAGAGCCTTTCCTCAGTCTTCTTTCTCCTCGTTCATTAGATTTCAAACCGAACCTTTGTATATATACAAATATATTTTGATGTGGATTCAAACTGGGCAAACCTTTCTACTTCTTCATGTCGTTATAGTCAATCCCAGGGAACTTTCCTGTATTAGTTAGAAATACCAGCAAGATTTCATTACCTAAATCAAATTGCTGCAAGAAAAAAATTAAATGGACAGAACATTTTTCTTAAAATGCCAAATCTGATTAATATGTATTAGAAACAATAAGGTTGGATACCCTCTCCCTATTACTAGACATGAGTAAAGAGCCTAATTTGAAAATTGAACACATAACATGACAATCAATTTAATAACATAAAAATGGCATAATTTTGCAAGTTCAGGATATATATATATATTTTATTGGGAGGTCCCGGGGATCGAACCTGGGTCCCTCTATATGGGAAACGGACGCCCAACCATTTGAGCCACATCCGTCCCCCAGGATATATATGAATTAAAAATAGTCCAAGGTCGAAGCTCCCCACCCCCTCAATTAGAGGTGGAGTGGGCATCACCATCCCAGAATACTCAGGATTGGGGAATGAACTATGGACTAAAGTAGACTTATTGGATTCTACTATAGACTTATTGTGATTCTAGCAATGGAAGAAATTATATCATTGATGTGGAGGCAGTGGCCACTGGAGGTTCTGAGGGCAGACAGAGGGAAAAACAGGTGTAATATGGGGGCATTTTCGGGACTTGGGAATTGTCCTGAATGACATTACAACGACTGATACAGGATATTACATATCTTGCCATAACCTAAAATATTGTGCTGGAGAGAGTGTAAATTATAATGTAAACTATAATTCATGCTTAGTGGCAATGCTCCAAAATGTTTTCATCAATTGTAACGAATGCACTCCACTAATGAAGGATGTTGTTAATGTGGGAAAATGTGGGAGATGTAGCGAGCGGGGCATATGGGAATCCCCTATATTTTTATGTAACATTTATATAATTGAAGTATCTTTTTTTTAAAAAATAAAAAATATATTTAAAAAATATTCCAAGGAAACAATGTAATCAATACACCATAGTACTGGCACAAGGACAGACATATAGATAAATGGAATAGAATTCAGCAATCAAAAATAAATCTCATCAATTGTAACAAATCTACCACACTAATGAAAGATGTTAATGGGAATAAGTGGGGGAGAGGGAGGGCGTGAGGTATATGGGAATCCCCATATTTTTGATGTAACATTTATGTAATCTAAAGCTTCTTTAAAAATAAAGAAAAAATGTAAAAAAAACAAAAACAAAAACAAAAACCTATATATTGATTGTCAATTGATTTTTGAGTTGAAGGGTGTCAAAACTATTCAGTGGGGAAAGAATAGTCCTTCAACAAATGATGCTGGGACAACTGGACACCACATATTAAAGAATCAAGCTAGACCCTTATTTCACACCATGTAAAAAACAATAACTTAAAATGGATCAAAGGCCTAAATGTAATAATTAAAACTATAAAGCTCTTAGAAAACATATGGGTCAATCTCCTTGCCTTTGGCAATGGATTCTTAGGTACAGTACCAAAAGCAGAAGGAACAAAAGAAAAAATAGATAAATTAGACTTCATCAAAATTAAAAATATTTGTGCTTCAAAAGAACTATCAAGAAAGTGAAAAAACCCACAGAATGGGAGAAAATATAAATATTTGCATATCATGTATGTCATAAGGGACTTATATCTAGATCATATAAAGAACTCTTAAGACTTAATAAAAGGCAAATAACCCAATTAAAAATGGGCAAAGGATCTGAGTAGACTATTCTGCAAAGATATACAAATGGGCAATAAGCACATTCAAAGAAGATCAGCATCACTAGTCATGTGGGAAATGCAAATCAAAACCACTATGCGATACTATGTCACACCTACCAGAATGGCTAACATCAAAAAGTCAGATAATAAAAGAGTGTTGTTGAGGATGTGGAGAAATTAGAATCCTCGTACATAGCTGATGGGAATGTCACATGGTATAGCCACTTTGGAAAATAGTTTGGCAGTTCCTCAAAAAGTTAAACAGAGTTACGATTTGACCCAGGAGTTCCATTCCTATGTATATGGCCAAGAGGTATGAAAACATGTGTCCACACAAAAGTTGTACCCAATGTTGACAGTAGCATTACTCACAATAGCCCCAAAGCAGAAGCAATTCAAACGTGTAGCAAATGGTAAATGGATTAAAAAAAGATGGTATAGCTATACAATGGACTGCCATTCAGCCATAATAAAAAATGAAGTACTGATATATGCTACAGCATAGATGAACCTTGAAAATATTTTCTAAATCAGGGGTTCTTAACCTTTTTTGTTCCATGGACCCTTCTACCAGTCAAGAGAAAACCACAGACCCCTTACCAAGTCCACACTATACTGTGTATTATTTAATAAATATATCACACCCACACTAACGCATCCCCACAAGAATGTTTTTTTTTTTAATTTAAATTCAAGGTCAAGGACCTCTGGTTAAGAACCCCAGTCCAAAGTGAAAGAAACCAGTCACAAAACCCCATATATTATATGCTTCAATTTATATGAAATGTCCAGAATGGGCAAATCTATAGCTTAGGGCTGAGGTCCAGGGATGGGGGAATGGGAGGTACTAGCCAAGGGGTGCAGGGTTTCTTTTTGAAGTGATGAAAATGTTTTAAAATCTACCGTGATGATTGTTGCACAACTCTGTGAATATACTAAAAACCTCTGAATTGTATACTTTAAATGGATAATTATATGTGAATTATATCCCAATAAAGCTGCTATAAAAATACACAGAAATTATGTCAGTCATCTTCCAGAACAATCTTAAAGTGATATGGGAAACACAAGTGTAATTCTAGCTGCATCACAAGAGTTGTTGTACTGTAACAGGATCACCTGGCTCCACTGCAAACCATTATGTCCTAGCTGAGACGACCGAGTATCACTGTGCCCAGAACTGTGGATGTGGACCAGATACTCCTTTGGTCCCCTTTTCTGCTCAGGACCATGTCTAAATGCAGACAGCTATTAATCACTGCATACAATTATTGACCCAGTCTAACAGAAATCCTATGCTTTCAACGTTGATTTCTTTTTCTACTGAATGAAATCTTAGGACTTCTGAAACCAGCTGTCTACTCAAATACGACTCCCCCCACTTGCTTCCAAGCCTATAGTCAGTCAGTAGAATGCCAAGGTCAGTCTTGATTTTCTATATCTACTTCATTTGTAAGACAGTTTTCCCAAAGACTGTTAGCAGGTTCTCAAGACCGATGACGATGTTCATAAGAAGGCCCAAACAAATGAATTATGGTAATTCATGATGTATTTTTGTCAAACTCACCTGGAGATTTGTTCCGACTAAAGCCACTTAGAGGAACTGAACTAGAATTCAATTTCTGGGTCACTGGGACTCCGTGGGATGGGATATGAACCAGATGGATGGCCTGGCCCAAGCCCCAGCTGGCATTACTGGGAATAGGCCTAGGAAAAGTAGTATTTTCTAAAAGTTCTATCTTTACAGTCCCTTTTGCAGGGAGGTAGTGGTGATGTTGAGAAGGTACATGCCTGCTATCCAGGCAGATAAATTCAGGGACTTAATAGCACAGATTTGAGCAGCGCTACTCAAAATTCATGGTTAACTTTTAAAAACTCTCTATGGAGGCAAGATACATACTCAACAGGAGACTGGAATCACAAAGCTCAATCACCTTTTCTCGAATTACAAGATCTTCCGGAAGTGGGTGTGGCTCAAGCAATTGGGCTTCCCTCTACCACATGGGAGATCCAGGGTTTGGTTCCTGGTACCTCCTGGCTGGAGAAGGTGGAGGGCAGGTGTGGCGAGCTGATGCAATAAGATGACACAACAAAAGAGACACAA
This sequence comes from Tolypeutes matacus, assembly GCA_026826555.1. Taxonomy (NCBI): domain Eukaryota; kingdom Metazoa; phylum Chordata; class Mammalia; order Cingulata; family Chlamyphoridae; genus Tolypeutes; species Tolypeutes matacus. Next base: position 29,311,082 of record JAKSZT010054487.1, read on the forward strand.
AGAGGAAAGACAATGAGAGACACAACAAACCAGGGAGCTGAGGTGGCTTAGGTGACTAAGCACCTCTCTCCCACATGGGAGGTCCCAGGTTCAGTTCCCGGTGCCTCTAAAGAGAAGACGAGCAGACACAGAGAGCACACAGCAAATGGACACAGAGAACTGACAGCGATCGCAAACCACAAGGTGGGGGGGATAAATAAATAAAATAAATCATAAAAAAAAAATTACAAGAAACTTAAAATCATCTATAAATAAAGTCAACCTGATGTTTCTACAATGTTCCTGACATCCAATCTGTCACTGCAATGTGAAAGGACTTGGTGAAATAGAACTATTAAAATACTGAGCACTGAATGTATCACAATGCCTAATAAATAATAATCACTCAATATTCATTCACTGATTGAGTGAATTAATTAAAAGAGTAGACTTGAGAATAGTGCTATTATAAAGCTGCTCTCCCTCAGAGTCCCTTAAGAGAGAGGAAGGAAGAAGACAGGTAGTTCATGCCTGGTATACTCCCAAAGCAATATTTCATACATGCAAATGTTATCCAAGTAAATAGCATCCTTTATTCATGCTGTAATGGAAAGAAAAAGCAATACACAAAATCTAGAGTGGCTAATCCAGCCTATGCCAGATTCCCTGCTGAAATGAAGGGCTTCCTCCATCCCAAGGAATCCCTTTCTGTGTGTGGGAAGTGCTGTTAGATTTGAGCTAGGAGTAAAGTTTTACATAAGGCTTTGGCCTTGGGGCCTGGTTGAGCCCTGGTTTAACTTTTAAGGTCATGCAGAACAAGCCCAGTTCCTCCATATGGCAATCCTTCAAATACTTGAAGACACCTACTTAAGTTCCTTTGCCCCTGCCCTTGATCACCTCTTTCTCTTCCTCCCAAAATTAAATTGCAAAAGATGAGACACCACATCCCTCCCTTACAATCTTATTTCAATTTAATTGGAGGGTAGGGATTGCTTGCATTGATCCCTGAGCAATTTCTGCTTCTTAGATTTGTTACTGTGTCAACTGTTAAGATGTTGCGGAGTTCTGTTTCTGTGATTTATTACATTAGCCACCTTTCCCAGTTTTATGCCTTGCCATTCATTGGGTTTTTACCCAAGACAGGCTTAATGTTGATGAGGACAGGATTATGTTAAAATACCAAAAGGCTCCTTGAGGTTCCCTCTGGATATACCTCCCAATCCAGTTAGTAATCCAGCTAATTATACACAACACCTATTTGTCCCAATGATGTTAGTAATTTAATGTACTTTTGGTAAAAAAAAAATCAAACATATTCATAACTTAACACATGCTATTTCTATTAATCCATGTGAATTTCATGATGGGTTCAATACATTTTCAGTGTAATAGAGATCAAACTCAAAGCATAGACATTTCCTTCAATTAAAATTTTAATATTCTGTCCTTCATAGTAATCACACAAGAAAATAGGCATATGCAAGAAAACATTAAATATCTCAATGGTACAGCAGTTAAAGAGGTAGCCAAAGACAATGCTATATGGGCTATGATGAATTCTGGAATATTGGAGAAAATAACACTTCCTTCTCCCTAGAATTTTTGTTTTCTTCTGGCTGCAATTGTCTCCTTGCTAAGTTCCCTCTTGTTTTCTGGCCATGTTTTCTTCCGAGGTTCTCTCAGCTGTGCCTCTCATCCTTTTACAACCTCCGATCCCAACCCCAGCTGCTTTAGCTCACACTTTCAGCCTTACTGGTATTTACTGTGTTAACAGTTCTAGTCTTCACGCCATCTGATGTCTCCGGCTTTATTTTTCACACACTTTAACAGCTGAAATCCCTGATGTATGCCAAAGCAACAGTCCATTAAGAGAAGTGTTTTCTGGGGTTTTATTTTCCTCATTGAGGACAGAAAAATGGAAGAGGCAAGAAAGGCTAGTTCACAGATGTGCTAAACAGAGGTCATTGTGAAGATAAGAGGAAAGCAAACAAAAAAGGAGAAATCAGCTTTTTTTTTCTCTAAGCATCAAAAAGATTATAAGTATGACAATGGGAACATAATTCTCTCTGAAAATCCCCTTCAGTGACGTGGTTTAATGAAAATAATCCCCTTTCCAAGAGGAACATATTTTTCTTGAATTCTAGAGAGCTGAAGATAAAAATTCTTAAATATGTATCCTTATACTATCTACAACACACAGGATGCAGGTAAGTATAGAGACAATTATAACACATATTGAGTTATTAACAAATGGCATTTTATTAGCAAAAACCTTCTATGTGCCTGGAAAGAGGCTTAAAATGATGTTATTTACTATAAACCTATCTGTATGAATGCATCCCAAGCTTGGCTTGGAAATGAATTCCTCATAGTTTCAATATTAGCAGAGAAATCATCAACAGAATCAAAGTGCTCAACAGAGGAAAAATGTCTTTTTGGTAAAGAACAGAATACCATATAACATGCAAAGAATGTATTTAAGGAGAGTTCTGAAGCATGCTTCTCAGGTATCTGAATATAAAGCCACGAAGTATAAACACTAACATTAAAAAGATTAGCTTCAGTACTTAAATGTTGCTTTAGTGAATGGAAGACATGTAAATTGACTCCTTTAATTACTAGTTTATAAATTGGTAGTAAAAGAAAAGTTTAAAAACATTCTCCTTTAGTAATTTAAATAAACATGGGATAACAATTAGGGCACCAAAGAGAATATTCACTGTCATTTCTACTGAGACTTTAGCTACCATTTATAGACACTTTTGCTTTTGTCTTTGTCTCATGTATATGCCCCAGCCTACCTCTGCCCCATGACAGATACCTAACTGGTTAGCTACCTGGCACACTGCTTTGTCGGTTAGCCTTCAGACACTTTCTGATGAAGAATGACTTCTCGTTTCACTAGTCTTGGGATCATTCTAGGGGTTGTGGTGTTAGGAGGTTGCTGATCACCGAGATTTCTTAGCCGAATTTGTATGAATTGAGAGTGTGTATGTTGGGTGGGGGAGTGTCATGCAAGGGAGAATTCCCATTTTCCAGGAAGCTGAGGAAGGTATGTGGTCAGTAGCCAACTTAAAGTATGAAGATGTAAACTTTGGAGACCACAAAATTCATAGCAATCTCTGTACTGTCAGGAATGTTCCAGCCACAGAATAATTTCAGTATAGAAAGGACCCTCTCCTCTGTTCTTGAGGTTCCATTGAAAGGGCTGGGGTATTTGTACTGACCCAAAGCAATGGTTCTACCTGTGGGGCTGTGACAGGATAAACAGTTAAGCTCTAGTAGTTTGCCTGGCAGCTTTCTACATTATTGAAAGATAACTGTAAAGTGTGTGTTTCAGAGGGGTGTTTAGGAGTGGGGGTGTGTGGGGTGGGGGTGTGTGGGGTGTGGGGTTGGTTGGCACTTTGTAGATGGACCATATGGGACAAAGGCAAGAACTTTATAAAGTATCTCTTTATCTGTCTACAGACACATACACACTGCCACAATCTCTCTCTCTAAATATATATTCAATATATTTATTATATGTTATTCACACACATACTGCATTGTTTTTCTGGGCAGGTAACAGATTTATTCTGATCTAGTCACACCCTCTTGACTAACATCCATCCCGACTAACGGGACATGAAATCTGGATTCCACTACTGTGGCCACTTGTCCAACTGTTTGGTCACAGAGGGAACATGTACTCATCTAAGCAGAAAGAGAAAAGGGAAGAAGGAAATGAGAGAAAAAGGAAAAGAAAAACAGGCTTTAAGGGCTTTGAACTCCTTGGATGAAAGTCTCGGTTTTTTTTATAGTTGGTAAAAACCACCAGACAACAAATGCTCCAGAGGGTCCCACAGTTTTGCAACTTAGCATAAAAACTGAAACAGCAGAGAGCAATTTCCATTTCAATTGCCTAAAGGGAGAAAACTGGTATTACTCCCAAGACTAGAAAGAGAAGGAACAAAATACTCCCCTGAATCTAACTGTGAGAAGAGGAACAAGAAACACAGAGGCAGTTTCCTCACTGCAGAACTGAATTTTGGGGGGCTGCCATCAACAGGTGTTGCCATGGTAACTATCCTGTAGTTAAGAAATAGTAACTGTAAGAAAACCTATACAAAACCATTATAGAGGGAAAAAAAAAAATAAGAAAGTTGTGCTATAGCAAACCTAACCTCAGACCTAACAGAATGAGCAACCACAGAACTGATCTGCAATTTATCAGATCTTCACGTAGTTTGAAAGGGATACTGCAGGGGAGAGGTCTTGCCTAGAAGCACTGTCCTTGGAGGAGCTGAGGCCAGGGGACCCCTCAATTTATAGTGAGGTGCTCATTTATATGCCCACTCCCATGGGTATATTTTAGCTTTATGATTCTGGGTCACAGTTGTGTAGTGGTATGTCTGATACTTCTAGACAATGAACATATCAATTAATATCTTCCTCACTGCATATCTACCTCTCACAGGTATCAAAGGTGAGTTTCTCAGCTTTCTTCTTCAGAAGGTGAAGCTAGAGTTTGTGTCCTGGGAATTCATGAAATAGTTCATAGCTATTTCATCTGATGAACAAGTCTAGCCAGTATTTCTAGGTCAGGTACCAGGACATATATCCAGAGCACGACTAGGATCAAAACCTCATTTCTTTGGTCCTTCCTCCACTGCCCCACCTTATGATACTACCTCATAGATCTGGCATCGTGAATCATGAAACAATTATTATTTAGGAAGTTAAATTCTGCATTGTTACTTTGGAAGCTACTGTTGGTGGCTCCAAAATAGGACACAATCTATCACCTTATTTACCAAGCTTTTGTGGTAGTTCAAATAACCACTATACTTTATAAATAAATAACATGGATTAATATATTTTGCTAACTTCTGTGATTCTTCAAAGTGAGCAGAGGTGACAGAACATATTTTTGAAGGATAAAGAGTCTGAAAGGTTTAGCCAGAGAGACAAATCGGTGTGGTACTAAGGAAAACATATTAAGGCCAGGCAGGCATCTTAGTGTCATGGAAAAATGCACAGCTGAGGTGTCAGCACACATGGATTCAGACTTTACTTTGCCCATTTTTGAGTCTCTGTGCCCCCTCCATAGACAGAAGCACTACCTTTCTCAGTGGAGTTGCAAATGAGATTGTGTGTGTGAAAGCATTTTGTTCCTAAACTATAATCCATTGTGCAAATAAACACTGATGTTGGAAATACTATCCCCACTTCTTATTCAGGCCTTCTGCTACGTTGGTGCGACGTGATTTCCATTTTTGATGACAAAATAAGTAGGCCATGAAAATTTTCACGTTTTTAGCAGAAAATCTTTTTCCTCATTATCATGTGCAGATGTTTATCTGATTTGGATGTCCTCTCCTTCTATTATTTCTCTTTCTTCTAACTTTTTGTTTTCAGGCTGGAGAGCTGTATCACAGAAGTGTATGTGTGTATGTGTGTGTGCATGTGGATGTGCAAATGTGTCAAAGAGGAAGAGGGGCGAATCAGGGAAGGAGATAAAGGACATCAAATGGAAGGGAAAACAGAGAAAGACAGCTGAAAGAATTAACAAAGAGAAGGGGAAGGATATTTCCCCTCCCATTTCACAGATTTACCTACCCGATTTTTTTTGTTGTTGTTGTTGCTATTTTTATCCACAATCTGTAGGTCTCTAGGGATTATGCATTGGTGGCCTTATATACTCATCAGCAGAAGGAATTATGGGGATGACAATCATTTCAGTAACTGACAGCTCCTAGCGCTTAGCCTTTCCACTGCCAGTTGTTTGTGGAAGATGCACAGATCGCTGTTTCTCAAACTAAAACCCCTCAATCTCTTAAATAGTAAGATATATACATACCATCTGTCTTGTTTCATTTTATTTTAAAAAATGGCTTCCTTCTGCTTTTGAATCTACAACCCGCCATCCCATCTCTTCTACTCTATTCCCCACTTCATGGGTTCTACATCCTAAAATGTTTGCTATAATATATTTCCTATTTTCCTATAATATATGCTTATTGGAAAAGTTCACACAATACAGTAGGATACATTATAAAAAATGAAAGTTCCTTTTCACTATTTCGTGTCAATCCCAGTCTTTCCTTATAGGTAAGCACTGGTAGATTTGAGCACAAGATGTAAAAATGGTCTGGAAAGATACAAAAATCTACGGGGTTTTTTTTTTTGGTTACATGTACGGTACCCTACATTAGGTGGTGTTTGACAGTTTCATTGAATCCATTTATTATATCTTTAGAGAACTTTCCATATCAGAATATATGGTTATTTCATTTTTAAAAAGCCTTATTTTGAAATACTTTCAAACTTACATGATAATTACAAAAATAAACAAATCCCATACAGAGAACTCCAACTTACTCCCATAATCCAAATCCCAGATACCCAGATCCATCAATTTTAACATTTTGCCACATTTGCTGTAACATTCTCTCTATCCATCAGTCTATTTATCAATCCATTTTCTGAACCCTTGGGTGTAGACTGTATACAACATGCTCACTGAACACTTAATATTGCCATGTACATTTCCTAAGAAACAAGGTATTCACTTATGTAACTACCTTAAGTACAGTTATCAAGTACAAAAAATTTAACATTGATATAAAGCTTATAGTCCATATTCCATTTTTTTCTTAAGGCCGTATAATGTTCTTCTGGGCCTTTTCTTCCATTATTAGCTCCCATCCAGGACCATTTAATGCATTTAATTGTTATTGTTTCTTTAGTTACTCATTCTTTTTGTTTTTAATTGTTAAGAATATACATATAATATAAAGTTTCCCATCGAGTAATTCCAAGCACACCATTCAATGGTATTACTTATATTAACACTATTGTAATACCCTTACCACCTTCCATTACTTTCTCATCTCCCAAGACACCCTATTCCTATTATACATTAACCCCCCCATTTTCTCTACTTGCCACTGCCCCTGGCATGGATGTGTGTATATATATATATATATATATACACACATATATATACATATATATATATATGTAGATATGTATTTTTTTTTCCTCTGGTATGGTCTTTGCAGTTACTATGGGTTTACATTTAACATGCTAAATCTAGAAAATTCTCATTTGCTTAGATAACACCTTAACTGCAATGGTGTACACTAACTGTACTCCTGGTAATACCCATCTACCCCTCCCCACCTTTATGTAATATTACTTCTTGCCTGCACAAGGCAATAGATTTCTAAGTACTCTTGCCTTCTTTGAAATCAGCCTTCACAGCTGTCCAACTGGCTTCCTAAAAAGCAAATATAATTACATGACTCTCCTGCTTAAACTTCTTCAATAACACCCTAATGTTTGGAAGATACAGTCCAAACTCTTAGGCATCTCATATAAAGACTTTCACACACTGGCTTTTTGACCTTTTAGCCATCTCACTACTTTTCCTATGAATCTCCTACTGCCTAATCTGTTGTGTCCAAAGGTAGCAGGGCACCTCCTATCTCCATGCTGGTCTCCCTATCTAAATTTCCCCCCTTCATTCCAAGTATTACTAACGTGCCATAGCTCATCTCCGGGGCACCTCCTCTATGAGCTGTTTCTGTTTCTGACATCTGTTTTTCCCACCAGTCTACCCAGGTATAACTGATGATCTTGAGAAGTCCCCTCTGTGCTCGCACCTGGAGTATTTTGACATTATTTTGCACTTATCTATATACCTTCGTTTCCCTCTTCTGTGCTGTGAGCTCCTTGAGGGCAGAGGAACTCAGATTATGTCCCTGCACACAGAATGTTCAAAATGAGAGTTCGCTGGATGACTGATGCACCAGTGGCGATTAAAAAAAATTTTTTTAAAGCAATTTATCATAGACTTTATTCTGTTAAATCTCTCTCATGCAAAGAGGTAGAATAGATTAGGGTTGACTGCAAATGCTGACACACACAATTGATAATGGCTGAAGGGTACTTTTCTACCTACTGATTTTGAGGTTATTTTCAGCTTGTTATTCCTTTTGATAAGATTCATTCTTCTATCAGTCACACTTAGAAACTTTAGATTTTTCCATCAGATATTACAAACTCTTACCAGCTCCATTCACCAAACATGTTTAGATAAAGCTGCACTGTGAGGCAGCCCTTGATATCTACTGTCTGCCTCCTTCTTTTAAGTGTGGTTCATTAGAGAGAGAAAGTAGATTAGTGGATGCCTAGAGCTCGGGGAGGGTGGTAGATGGGAGACTGGGGGATGACAGCTAAGGGGTGGGGGATTTCCTTTTGGGGTAATAAGAATGTTCTGAAGTTAATTTTGGTGATGGATGCACAACTCTGTGAATATACTGAAAGCCATTTAACTGTATGAGAATTGTAACTGAATAAAGCTGTTTTTTTAAAGGGTGGGTCATTAAATCCAACCCAGTGCACAGGGATCACTGTTAAAACAATCATCTCTTTAGCAGTCAAGCACCCACACAGATTAGATAAAATAAACCTTTTACACACATGGCTTGTAACATTTACAGCATTCTAAAGAAAACTTGACAGACATTGGGCCACTTCACGGCAGGCCCATTTGCTCTGACCTCGTAGTAGCACAACTTACCTCAGAGCTTTCTCTTTGTCTTAAAGTATCCTGATTCTTTCTTCTTTCTCTCTGTGTCATTAGGGATATCCTTAATTCAATAAATATTAAACTGGAAAGAAATGAAGATGTTTATTTAGCTCCAAAGCCCTCATTTTACAGGTGATAAAATGATGACTAAGAAGGGAATCGTTAAAATCTACCAAGTTTTCGATAGCGGAGGGGATGTCAGTTACATGGTGATCCACTAACCTCTGTGTTAAGTCAAGACAGAAGCACTTCTCAGTGTATCCGACAAAGAAATAGAAACATCACTAACTCTTGCCAAACTGTTCAATAACTCTCCTGAATAAACAAGGCAGTGAATGACTAAAAGCATACATTCCAGTGATTATTCATATACTGCTTTGTATTTATGATCTGTCATGGGAATGCTCATCACATATTCCCAATGAAATTTCAAACTCATTGATAACACGGAAGGTAGCTAATGTTTTCTCTCTCCCCCATCTTTTCTTTTTCTCCCTATTCCAAACCAAAGCATTCAGCAAAGAGTTAAAATTTGCTTTGTGGGGTACAGGACGGACCTGTACCATAGAGTATAATATTACTTTTTAAAAAAGTAACATTGGTTCTGGGCAAACATGATTGAATGCATGGAATAACAAAATCTACATAATAAACCATTCCATAATTGACTGTGACCGTCCTGAAGCAATGTCTAAGGATTTTATTCTGGAGAAATGTATACTATGACCACTTAAACAACAAAAGAAGCCTCAAAATCAATAGGCTCTTGGCTTATTAATGTATCTACCCATGATTTAGTGAATAGGATTCCACTGCATCCACCTATATTGACACATGCTACAAACTTCAAATCTGAAAACTATTTCAGAACTAAATCTCTTTCTGAGGTAGCTCTTAATGTAACCACAAACAAGATTTTATTATGAAAAGGAGGAAATGATTTCTTACATAGATCATACACTCCGAAAATTACAGGCTTTTTGCTATTGGTATCTGATAAGTCACAGAGTTCAATATATACTTGGAAAGCCTATAGTTAGAGGTAATTAGACAAGACAAATTAGAGACATGCAAATAAATGAAAACCATTCTCAGAGTTCAGTGTGCTAGGATACAATAAAGAAAATATTAAAACACCTCCCCTACACACATTCACAAAGAAGTCCTCAAGTGAGCCACTTCTGAAAGCTCCTTAGGTAAGTAAGGAGGTAGCTCCTAGTTTGTGTGGTCAGGCATTCGCGGCTCTGTAAGCTGATTTGCCAGCACTACCTCCTTTCCAAAGCAAACTCAGCATGCCCTGCATGTGCCTTTGCTGGTACCACTCGGGCCCGGAATGTTCCTCTCCCTTCTCCCTGACCATTTAGCTAAGTCCCGACTATCTTCAGAAAGGCTCACTCTTTTCCTTCTGGCCTCACATTTTGCCTAATTCATTTGACACCAAATATTATACTGCCTGTCCTATACCGGGGGAGAATTCGACACCCCTCCCCCCCCCAAGTTTCCAAGCATAACTTCTGGAACTTTCCAGCTTTTCATTTATTCCATCCAAGGAGAGGCAGAATGACTTATCCGATGGGTAATTTGGGAGAAGGATAAACTCAGTATCCTGAGCTCAGCTCCTCCCTTCTGCCTCTTGGGAGTGGAGCTGTCCCCAGGAATATGAGTTCTTCTCTGTCCCTCCAAACCATAAATATGAGCTGATCCTCTGGGCTTGCAGAGAAACCTCCTCCCGCCCCCCACCAGCCAGGGTGGTCTGTGCTTAAAATCTGGGGCTCCATATTAGTAGAACAAATAAACCCTGCCGTCCAACCGGCCTTTATACTAGTCATAAAGGTGATAGTTTAGTCTTATCTGCCAAATATTCAATCCTCTCAATGTCTTTCAGAACTTGGGAGGGGCAGAGGAGTATCTTTACTGCGGTGTTCACCAAAGACCCCAGCATCATTCACAGATCTAATACATACATATTGATTACATGGCTTTAAAATTTGATGTGAAATTATGCCCATCTCCCTGCCCTTGCAGCCCAGAGCTGTGTCACAATGCCCAAGTTACCACAAAGAACAACCTAAATAGGTTTAATCACTAATACATTATCTAGTTAAAGATATATAGAGAGAATTAAAAACAAAACAAAGAACCTCAATGCTTGTGATTCCAGCTAATGATTAGGACTTTATTAACACATTTTTGGTGTCATTTATCCACTGGGTTAGCATAAAGTTAAAACATGCTATACACTGTAATCCTGAACAGCAAAACTAATTGCACAATTAGCAAGAAGAGAGGAAAAAAGACAAGGCCTAGACTGATTTTCTTCATCAAACTCCACAAGATTTCATTTCAACAGAATCCTGTCATTAAGTTTATAGCATATCTAAGAGTTAATTTTATGTGATATATATCTTGATTTAATTTCCAAAGAAGTAACAGCAATGCATCATAGGCCAAGTTTTCATGTACCTTCATATTACATGCCACACTATCCTCTGCTGACTCTTAGTCAGCATTTTATATGCATAAAATGCTATTAATGTACATTATTCTGAAAATTAATGAAATAATTGGTTGTATAGAAAGAAGTACATTTAAGTGCCCCCCCCCATGGAAAAACGACAGTAAATCACATAGAAAAAAGAATTACAATTATGTCAAAATCACCAGAGTGTTTCTAATAATTTGTGACAAATTACTGATTTTTCTTAAATTTTATTTTATGGCATACCATTTTTTCCTTAAATAGGCATTTATTGAATGCTATCTGGATGCTGGCACTAATGAACAATGTAATAGTAATGCTATTAATAATGATTCTTTACATAAACCCTTTCTAGTTTTCAAAGCCATGTCACATGTTTCCTTTGACTCTTGCAATCACCTGCTAAACTGAGAGAGCAAACCTCAACACACCCACTTTACAACTAGGAAAAATGAGGCTCCGAGCAGTTCAAAGTCCCTGAGGATACGCAGGGCTGGTACTCTGGTCCAGATTCCTACTCCAGTAGTCAGCCTGCTCAGCCCCATTTGACACGGGGCCAGTCTTCAACACATTCGTGGCACATTTAACACACGACTTGTATGTTATATGTGGACAGAAGCAAAACTTAGTTTATGAATACTCTTCTTATAAAAGCACAAGGAAGACTGCCTTAAAATTCATACAGCTTAATCATTCATGTTAGAAATTTAGAGCATGTGTGATTGTTACTCCCCAATGTTCAAAATGGAGTGATAGCATTTCAATTACAATTGAGACTCCAAATTAAAATTGAGATCTAGGCATTTTTCAGTGAAGCATTTAATCTTGTACCAAATGAATGAGAATTTAATCATATGAATTAGTCTACTTCATTCATATGCCAAAATGTAAACTCTAATGAAACAAACTTAGATTTAAACATTCACAGGAAGAGTGATGAGCATGTTGCTGTAGAAGACCCACTTTGACATTCAATTTTGAGCTTTCTGTATCTGAAATCACAGGGATCTGCGGCCGCAGTGTCTCTCTGCAGTTCTCAAGCCATAATTTCAGTATGAGGTTGTCCCTTCCTAAATGTAGGTGAGAGAAGACTGATGCTCAGAAGACTGAGTTCTGAAAAGAGAAGGATGGCATCCAAATTCTTTTTTTAAATCTATCTTTGTCCATAAGTTAATTCATAGGACAACAGATGGTCAGACAAGCAAGTATGATGCAGAGAAATTGAACGAAGCAATGAAAGGAGTAAGCAGGTACTGTGTCAATCGGGATGTGATTTGACTTCACAATCATATGTTTGCCTTCTTACTGTTAAGCTGGCAGAACACAGTAGAGCCTGTGCTCATTACAAATATGACACAAACCCACCACTTCATACCTCATATTAAACTGAATAAGCGGTGAGAGGGGCCAAACTGAATTTTGGTTATCCATATCCTTCCACCACTCTTTCTTTCTATATAGGACTGAAACTTTGTATTTCTCTCACAATTTACTTTTCTTAAGATAAATTTATACATATTTTTAAAACTTCTTAATAAATGCTGCATTGATTCTTAAGTGGTGTATATTTCTGTGTCAATCTGTAAACCGTCCCAGATATTTGGTTGAATGCTGGGAGAGATAACTGTGAAGCCAACTTTATCACATGTCCAAGTTAAGTATCCACAAAGCTTAAAGGCACTGCTTTCTTAAGGAAAATGAGCCCTGCAGTATCAGAGTCCCTGTCATGTATGATTAAGAGGAAACAGAAAATAAGAGCACACAGAAGTCATAATTTATATAAATCACTGCCAGTTACCCTTTAAAAATGACAACTTTTTTGAAAACATCAGGCACCAAATTGCCATATAAATTACTATAAAATAATACATTTACTTATGCACTTTCCTGTTCATATAGGATTAGTTAAAAATCTAAATCTAAACCTGCTCAATCTTTATATATAAGATTTTGGCAACCCCCCCAAAAAACAAGCAGAAGATGCCTAATTTACAAAAGTGTTTTATTCCAAAAGTTTGTCTTCAAGTCTATCATTAGGAATGATGAATATACTTTCCATTAGAGCAGTGAGTCAATGAAAGTTATTGCATTCTTAAGACAAGTAAGTTGTAAAAATTTTATAACTTTGTAGAAAACAGAGAAACTAATGGCCATTAAACTTTTTATTGCATAAAGTTTCCTTTGATCTTTAATTTTATAAAAACATTTACAAGTTTGCCTTCAGAGGATAAATACTGTTTTGTGCCATTTTCAGTTTTATCAAATATGCATTTCCGAGTATCAAAATAGCCTCCTATACATTTTTTTAAAATTATAAAACAGTATACTTTTTTTTTTTTTTTTTAAGATTTTATTTATTTATTTATCCTCCCCCCTGCTGCTTGTGCTTGCTATGTCCATTTGCTGTGCATTTTTCTGTGTCTGCTTGTCTCCCTTTGTTGGGTCGTCTTGCTGTGTCAGCTCACCGCACCGCATGGGCTAGCTTGCCTTCACCAGGAGGCCCCGGGAATCGAACCCGGGGCCTCCCATATGGTAAATGGGAGCCCCATCAATTGAGCCACATCCGCTTCCCTAAAACAGTATACTTTTATATCTTGTAGTCATTTCTTCATTTTTGAGGCAAGCAGCTTTTAGATTTTCATTTTTATGAACATGTGCTGCTGTGAACATTTGCACAATGACCTTTGCACATTTTTCTCAATGATGCCAACTCATGATTTCAGAAGATTGAAAATATAGCATCCTGGAGAAAGGCCGTTTATTTATCAAGGATGGGATTACTCTCCCCCTACTCAGCTAACTGGAGTATCTGTGAGTGACAAGGATGCCATCAGAAAACCCAACAGAGATGCTGTACAATTAAAAAGCACACATCCTTGAATATGGTGGTGATTATTATCATAATATCAAAGGCCACTACCACCCCAATATCCTGAGCCCTGCCACCTGCAGGTGCTTTGCAAACATCATTCCTCCTCTTACAACTTTTGTAAAGTAAGTATTATCTTCATTTGAAATCCGAAGAGGAGGTGAATGACCTACCTAAGGCTACACGATATCCATTAACACACAATTAAGAGAATTCTCTCTTCTTTGCATTGCTCCTAACTGCCTAGTTATTAGAAGCAGATCACTGGTTGGAGACAACGACCTGCTAAAACCTACTCACTGAAGACCCAAAAGTGATTTTTATGTGAGACCTTGTACAGAGATGTTACCACCCTCCAACTCAAGCGGGAGGTCCACCAGGGCACCTGGTCCTCAGGAGATAAAGGAAAACAGGAGCAGGAGTAGCAGCCACCATCACTACGAGAAGCTAGCTGCCAAACAGGGACTTGAGACAAAATGAGCTTAACATTCTAAACCACTAGCTTTTTTCTCTCATATTTCAGCTAGTTTGAAGTCTGATGGTAGGTGGCATTTTTCTCTAAATCAGAATGTAAAATTATCTTTAGTTTGACAGTAATTGAGCTACATCACTTCTTTACATGGCTGATCAAAATATAGCTCTGCAAGTCTACAGAGAATTTAAATTTCAGGGAGTGTTTGGAGAAGCTAATTAATGTATTAGATAATCATTAACCAAAGAAAAATATTAATCTTTAAGGTCATTATTGAGCGTGGGGAACTATTATTCTGGGGATTATTTTATGTGAACAAGCCCAAATCCTTATGTTATACAAAGGCTGATGTCTTTGTTCAGAGGATTAGCATTAATTTATGACCTCTGCTCTTGACTTAATGTTATATACATCTTTGTTGCTCTTGAAAACAAAGACTGCTCTTGCATGATTTTTCTATTAAAGAAACTGAAATTAAAGTTCTATGAACTTATTTGCTGGATAAAACAAATGCCAAGATCAAAGATGCTAAAACATTGAGTGGATATTTATTATCCCCACTAATCCTTTTATACTTCAAAGTTTATTTTTACTATGCTCTTCTATAGTGATTATAGCATAGTTTTAAATTCATAAAAGGAGAATGCAGAGTTAATAATGTCATGAGGTTTAAAATATTCAAATAATGCAGATGAGGATGAAAATGCATTTGTTATTTGAATATGTCCCTTGGATGACCCAGAAAAAATGATAATCTAATGTTAGAGTTTTAATTCCTTCACCATCCCTACCACCCTCAGCCAATGAAGTCCTGCATCTAGGGCAGAGATTTAATTTTTTTTTTTTTTTTTTTTTTTTTTTAAATTTTTATTTATTTTATTTTATTTATTTATTTATTTATTTATTCATTTATCCCCCCCTTGCTGCTTGTGCTCGCTGGGTCAGCTAACCACGCCGTGCGGGCGGGCTTGCCTTCACCAGGAGGCCCCGGGAACCAAACCCGGGGCCTCCCACATGGTAAACGGGAGCCCTACTGATTGAGCCACAGCCGCTTCCCGAGATTTAATTTTTAAACATTAATGATGACTAGTTTTAAAGTAACAATGCAATAAATCACATAGCCATGCGCCCTTCAGTATAATAAAATAATGAAAGTTCAAATTTTCCAAAAATTCTGACCTTCTAGCATTCCTGAATTCTTACTTGTGAAGCAATTTCTAAAGTTGAAAAATGGATCCATCTCCATGGGTCTACCATATCAATACAACTGAGACATACCAATGCTCATTTCTCATTGAATACACCTTTTGGCAATTTCTAAAGAACTGTAAAGGGAACTGTTGGTCCATTTGTAGGTGGGAGCTGAGAATACAGCTGGTGACTTAAAAGCCTAGGGTACTGTCTTAAAGGGGCTCATGTATTTGAGGTGGTCAATGGACAGGACCCAGCAACAGCTTAGGCTTGAGCAACCAAAAGGAGAGAAGCACATTGGGCATATGGTGTGGCCATTAGCTGTGATAGGGGAGTCAGGAGGAGGAACTGGCCTTAGGGTGGGAAACAAACCTATGAAGAATTTAGTTTGGTAAATGTTGATTTTAAGGTGCATGTGGAAAAACGGAGGTAGAGAAATCTGGTGGGTGAGACTTCATTTAGGAATTAAAAGCCCAGGAAAAAGGTTGAAAGTAGTGAGCAAGATCAGAGGAGAATGAAAACATTTTCGGTAAAGGGCTGGAGCATAAATATTTTAGGTCTGGCGGGCTATACAGTCTGTTGCAATTACTCAACTGTTCTGTTTCGTAGCACAAATGCAATCATAGACAACAGCTGAACAATAAGCATGGTTGTGTTAAAATAAAACTTGATTTACAAAAAACAGGCAGCAGGCTAGAAGTGGATGCAGGCTGTACTTGCCAATCCCTGAATTAGATGATAAATGAAGCCCGTGGAGTGGATAAAATCACAAGAACTACACATAAAGAAAGTCAAATTAATATGATAAGAAAGTTGACAACATTTATACATAATTCTGAATTTCTATTCAGTACAATAAGGATGTATGCCATAGCCAAGGTACAGGCTTTCTTCCAGTCAGCAGGATGGGTCAAAAATCCTGGCTCTGGTTCATACTAACTGCGTGAAATTGGCCAAGGTTTTTTAACCTCTGATCATCCATTGCCTAAGACTGCAAAATGAGGATAATGATGACAAAAGCTAATACCGGGCACAATGCTAAAGAATATATTAATATTCATACCAGTCTTCAGAATCAGATGCTATTATCGCGTCTTTTTTTAAATAAGGACACTGAGGCCCAGAGGGGCTAAAGCACATGCCCAAGTGACACAGCTAGTAAGTGGTGGAGGTCTGATTATAGCGCAGTCTGCCCAAGACCCCACACTCTTAATCATATCCACACCTGAAAAGGTCATGATGAGGATTAGATGAGAGAAGGTCAAGTCTTTTATCATGGCACTTGGTGGGCAGAAAGAACGGATAAATGGTGGCCATTATTATTATTATTTCCCTGAGCGAGTTTAATAGATAAAGGATATAAAGAGAACTAAGACAAGGTCAGTTCTGCCCAAGACATTTAACAGCCTCTGGATTGCTACCTTGGGGGCCTTAAGAAGGCCCCCGGAGTCATTTCCATTGTTAATTTCCAGATGGCCATTTCTCTGAAGAAGAGGTGTGAGGGAAGGAAATAGTATCAGCTTTCACTACTACCTGCCTGGCATTTGTTTTCACCAACCCTTCTGAGTAAGGCTTGGTTTGTTCTTCTCAGGGTACATACACAGATATTTTCAAAAGGATAGTTTCTTTTCTTTGTGTTGCTGGTACTTAGACCTGCTGTAAGAATATACAGGTCCTCTTTAGGGGGCACATTAGAATATGCTTTAACAAGCATTTAATCTTGGCAAGAACTGGGATTAGGGTTCAGAAAAGATGGACTTCAACAAAGACATCTCTGAGCAACTATACTGGGTTGAACAGTGGACGCCCAAAATTCATGTCCATGCAGAATCAGTGAATGTGACCTTTTCTAGAAATAGAGTCTTTGCAGATGTAATCAAGTTAAGCCAAGTCCATAATGGATTATGGGGGCCCTATATCCAATATGACTGGTGTCCCTATAAGAAGAGGAAAATTTGGACACAAACACATACCTGGAGAAGGCCACGTGACGACAGAGGCAGAGACTGGAGTCACACATCGCCAGGCCAGGGGATGCCAAGAATCGGCAACTACCACAAGCTGGGATAGAGGCACGGGAAATGGTCTCCCTTGGAACTCCAGGAGGAACCATCCCTGCTGACACCTTCATTTTGGTCTTCTAGCCTCCAGAACTGTGAGAGAATACATTTCTGCTGTTTTAAGCAATCCAGTTTCTGGTAATTTGTTACTGCAGTTCCAGGAAACTAATATATCAGTAAACTCCTATTTAACCACTAAGGTCCAGCTAAAATCTCTCCTCATATGCCAAGAGTTCCCTGATGTCCTCTCTAATCCCCTCCTCTCCACTTGTCTTGGCACATTTTCGATATCTCTTTGGGCAATATATATTGTTAATAATTAATTTTGTCCCTTCTGCTATTTAAGAAGTTCTAGGAGTGGATGTGGCTCAAGCGGTTGAGCTCCCGCCTCACACACGGGAGGCCCTGGGTTCAGTTCCTGGTGCCTCCTAAAAAAAGCAAAGAACAAATAACAAGCAAAACAAACAAAGGAACCAACTCAGGGAAGCTGATGGCTGATGTGGTTCAGTGGTTGAGTGCCGGCTTCCCACATATGAGGTCCCAGGTTCAATCCCTAGCCCCCAGTACCTTGGGGAAAAAAAAGAAGTTCCTTGACAGATGTGATTGGATTTATTTTTCATTTTATTGACATGCAGAACAATGGCTAGCATAGGGATTTACATATACGGTGTCTTAACTTTCTTACAGTGCAAGAAAGTTATTAACCCAAAAAGAAAGATTTATGCTTTAAGTAAAAAAAAAAAAAAAGGGTCTTTCATATTCTTATTACCTGTGATACTATTTCTCCAAGCATTTTTGAAAAGTTTGATCACATGAAATATACCCAATAGTTACTTAAATGTATTTAACTAGGAAATGTTGCTAAAACTGAGTTAAAGTCAGTTCTTAATTTTTCCAAAAGAACAAGAAGCCAGGGATGAACTATCCTTACCCCTGAAATAGATGACGTATTTAGATCTTAAAGAAGAGACAAGGAAGGCATATCAAGAGAAATTGTAAAGGTTAAGCTAGATAAGGACAAAGCATTCCTGACATTTAAAAGATATCTGCTTATTTCTATAATAAGTGTTCTACATAATTATACAACTATTTCTTAACAACTGTCAGCATCTTAAATATGTACTTCACTGCATAAGGACTTAAATGTTGTCTCTATTTAAGTGAAAATATTACAGCCCAGCACAAAATTAAAAAATGCCTAGGGTGCTATGTTTAATGTCAGGGTATCAAAAGACCAGTATTTACAGCATAAAACATTTTCCAAGAAACGGCTGGCTTCATTTAAGTTAGGGTTTCTTAATCTGGGGCCTATAAATAGATTCCAACAGGTCTTTGGCAGGCTTTGAAAGAGTCTACAAACCGCCTGCAATTATATGTGAAACTTTCTGTGCATGTGTCCATAAAAGAGACTGTAGAATTGTCATCAGATTCTCAAAGGAGTCTATTACCTACCCAAAAGCCAGAGCAGGCTCTGTAAAGAGCCCTCCCCTGAGGTGCATTTATCTTGCTTAAAAAGTCTAAAGTAATTTTTTTAACTTCCTACTTAACAAAAAAAAGAACTAGATGATTAATCCAAATTAAAAGCAAGTAAATATTCTATTTCTGCCCCAGCCCACATACATTAGATTCAAATTCAAATTTTTGTACATTAGTGAGAAGTCAAGTTCCTTTTCTGCTGTTTACTCCAGTAAATTGACCTTTAACTTAGAATTTTTAGGCAGTTCAGTATTTTCAGGGATCTAAGGCATCTTTTTAATAAAACTCAAAATTAAAAAAAAAAAAATCTGTAGTGGTTAATTTTATGTGTCAACTTGGCGAGGTTATGGTGCTAGTGGTTAGGTCAAGCAAGAACTGGCCTCATTGTTACGGTAAGGGTATTTCATAGATGGATTAAAATCATTAGTCAGTTGATTGCATCTATGGCTGATTATATGTACCATATAATCAACAAGGAGATGGTCTTCAGCAATGAGAAGAGTCTCCTCATCCAATCAGTTGGAGGCTTACAGCATGAACCAAGGATTTCAGCAGTCAGAAGAATTTCTATCTCTACTTCAACCAGCTAGCTTCTTTTGGGGAATTCAGCATCACCTTCATTGGCATTTCCAACTTGTGGCCTAACCTATGGAATTTGGATTTACTAATCCCCACAGTTGTGTGAGCCAATTCCTATAATAAAACTAACACATATATATTTATATTCTGTCAATTCTGTTTCTCTGGAGAACCATGAGTAATATATACCTCAAGAGCCGAGCATTTCTGAAATGCTTAACAAGTCAATTAGTACATCTTATTTTTAAATTAATCTGAAGAATTAACTCTATTTTATAGGTCAAAGAGCATAGCAGTACAAGAATATCTTTCTTACAGGTTGATTAATTTTTGAGGTAAATCACAATAAGTTGATGACAAAACTAAGGTAAGAATGGAAAATTCCCGTTGTTTTATTCAAAGATAAAAATCCATTCTTTTTTAAATGAAGAACTTACTATCTCTTGGGAGAGAAACCTGTTCCTTCCCTAGAACAAAGCAAATTTCTCTCAGGGATTAGATTTTAAGAGACTTTATGACACTTATAAAAGGCTTTTGATATATCCCCCTGCTAATTTAATTTTCTGACTTTTCCATGTTAACAGACAGGAACAATTTGGAATATCTTTTTCATATTATTGAAAATCAGTGAGCAGGAGTCTCATATGTACAAGTGGTTACTACTTTAAAATGTAAAAGATGGTTAAAAAAAAGAGTTGGCCTACCTAAATTAGGAAGTAGCAAAAGCCCTGGGAGAATGGAATTCAAACGCTGTTTTCTGTTCTACCTGAAACTGTCCAATAAACTTATCTTTGACGACCACAGGACCAACATGCCCTTGTGTTAAACTGACATGGCCCATAAAACTGGGTGCGGGTTCTACAGCAGCTTCTCCTCTCCCTGAAATAATGGTTTTATTCATTCACTTTCCAATTTATACCTGTTTTGCATAAATGAAGCAGACTTTGTAGAAAAGATTGGATTCATTATCATGTAAAACATAGCCATTAGCAGAAAACCTAGCATATTCCCAGACATAACAAGATCAGACTCTCAGGCTACAGGGCTGCAGGTGGGAGATGAGAGGTGGTGTGTTTCTGTAAGAAAGAAGCCTTCCTTTTTTAAGAGTTATTCACAGGGGTAAACAAAATAACAGTACCAAAAAAGGAAGCTATAACAGGCCATTCCTTGAGTCTACCATCAAAGCAGAATATTCTGTCCAATTAACCCTTGTGTTAAGACCAGGGTAGGTAATTCTTAAAACCTTTTTTTAAGTTGTCTTGTCGTTGGAAAATTTGATAGGGCTTGCCCCAAATGCCTATCGTGCTAACACACAGGAGATGTGCTGTCATCATCATGCCAATCAGAGCCACAATCAGGAAGTAGCTGCTGGTTAATGACAGAAATGCAGAGCATAAAGTATACCTCGGGATTCCACAGCAATGGGAGGTGAGAGTAGAGTCTGATTCAGGGCAGTCATGATGAATGGTCTCAAAAATGGGCAAGAGGGGAAGACTCAGAAAAGAGAGTGGAAGGAACATTTAATGAATGCCCACTAAATGCCAGGCACTGTTCTAGGCACTGGGGCTAAAGGGTGAATAAAAGAGATGAGGTCTCTGCTTACTTCCTTGTAGGTGAAGACTGACAGTCTAACACTGAAGTATCAGATAGGGAAAGAAAATTAAAATGATAAAGCAGAAAAAAGTAATGAGTATCTGGAGTTTCCCAAGCCTGGGTGCTTAGGGAAACCCTCCTTGAGGGATAACCTTTAAGCCGAGATGTGAATGACAAGAAGGGACCATCTTCTATGTTTTCAACCTATAAAAACTCTGTTAGGAAAAAAGCCACGGGTGGCAAATTGGAAAATGGCGATTCAGAGTCCAGATTGATACTCGTAATTCTTATTAGAATGCTTACTTGTCAGTTTGTGTGGAGGGATTATAAAACAAAACAATTCAAAATCAGTCAACAATAATTACAATTCAGTCACTAATAGCAATTCAGATAACAATGTCTGTTATCTATAAAAACACCCGCACTCATGCCACTAGCCATCCCTTTGCCTTAATTCTGGTTGCTATTTGCAGCCTATTCCACTCTCATATCCTCAGAAGCTAAATCTCTCTCCAGTTAAAGTAAACAGGAGCTCTTTCTTTAGGAGAGGCTCAGGAACACACTATACTCCTTGCCTTCGCTTATGCTCAGCTCTATACCATATCGCATAACTTGTTAGGGTTAATAATTGCCTAACAACGCCTTTAATGTATATACACATTTTATATGCATTATATATATATATATACTCCGCTGTGGAAAAAGCAAAATTCAAACTTTAACAATGGGCAAAACACTTTTGTGCTACAGGGCACTTTGTGGGCAGGATGAGGGATCAAGTTAGTGAAATGCTGGACCCTGTGCTGCCACTCTAATAGTTTCTATGATTTCTGACTGTGTTGTTACAAAATATTTTTCATTTTTCACAGAATTCTTAATCTTTTGGTTCTTCCCCTATGTGAAGTATTGGGGAAAATTTTTAGTTTCTTCTTTCCCCTTTTTGTTAAAACCACCCAAAACAGAGTTAACTTTGTACTTGCATCAGGAATCTTCAGAAGTGCACTGATGCCATGATCAAATTTCACCATCGTTGGCCTCAAGGCTATGCTGCTAATCTATTTTAGAAAATATTAAGACATTAGGAGAGATTCCTGGTTGGCAAAGAGTACTGGCGCATTTTTGATATTTATTTTACTACTAACTAAAGGGAGAAGAGGAAGAAAATGAAAGGAAGAATATATATGTCACAGAATAATCAAGAACTCTCCCTCCTCCCACTCATGAATAACCAAGGGGAGACTTGGAACTTAAAAATCAAGAACAAAAACCCTATTTGGAGCTGGGCCATGTCTCCTGGTGAGCCTGGGAAGAGACATTTACAGTCTGTGTAGTTTCTCTTCTAATTAAGCAGACTCAGATAGGACCACAAGAGCCAGATGCTTCTTAGTACAATTTATTGGTGAGGAATTTGGAGAGGGCCTTTTTTCCCCAAAGTGGCACAGTCATAAGAAAAATATTCTTTTCCATGTCATGGGATAGGAAAATGGAAAGCAGTCACAGTTCTCTCTAGAAGGAAAAGGAGCTAGAAATAGAGCATCTCCATTCACCCCTGCCCATGACACTGGCCTAGGGCTCTTCATGACCAAACAGGAGAGGACTCAGTTACCTCCTTTGTTAACTGTAAGATACACAGGCCCAAGAAGGAAATTCTTTCTCCACTGGTGGAGATGGAGCTTTTCAAAAGATAGAATGGAAGCATCAGTCCAAGGATCATAAAAAAGGACTGCATGATATAAAAGGAGGATGGGACTAGGGAGAGAAAGTGAGGCCAGGAAGGAGGAAGTGTCCATAGGGGAGGGGGTGGGATCATGTTGGTGACAAAGGTCTAAATCTGGAACGGTTTCCCCTTCTGCTGTACCTTGATCTGGATAGAGCTCTAATCTCTAGCTGTCCAAATACTCTATTCACCTTAGGAATAAAACTTCCCACTAGTTTGGTCTGATGAAGGCTGGGAAGTGAGAAGTTTCAGAGGAAGGAGGGCCTATACGTCACAACCTATCTTTTTATGAGACTTCAGTGCATAAGGGTTTGGGTGGGCATTGGCCATTCTCCCCTTCAGAAAAGCAGCCCTGGGCAAGAGTTATCAGAATAGCTTCTCTACTGCCTGCAGATGAGGCACATGCAGAAAAGGAGGAAACCCAGCACAACAGGGTCATATATCAACAGGATGTGATATATCTTTTATATGATATCTGAAATCACATATCAACCACAAACTATGTTTGATGCTAGAAGTCTAAAGTTCCAAATCATCATGGGTTAATAATTTGGATGTGAAGGCTGTCTGGCTGTGACACCCGTCACTCCACTGATTACCAGGGTTGATCTGTGAGCTGAGAGGGCTGTTACAGGAACAAACAGAGGATCAAGGACAATGAGCCCCCAAATCAAGAAATACTTAGATAAAATAATCTCAAACTGAACCCACCCAGGCTGTGGCCTGGGTCGCTGGGCATTGGTGCCAATAAATGGAAAAGCAGGAGAGGACCTTGTCTTGGGGGAGGGGAGGGTGCGAAGCAGCTCAGTTTGGGGCAGGCTGAGTTTGTGGTGGGCTCCAGATGTACGAGTGCATCCGTGTTGGATCTGCAGCTCAGGAGAGAAAGCTGGGCTGGAGCTGCAGGTTTTGGAGTGGGCCACACAGACATGGAGGGCACCCAGAGCCGTGGGAACAGATGGGGTCACCCAGGTGCCAGCGTCGATGGAGCAGAGAAGAAAGCTGAGGGGAGACCCCCAAGGGGTGGGGTGTGAGCAGACAGAGACGAGCCCACCAATGAGGGAGGCGGGCAGGCAGTGGCCTGTGGTGACGTGGACACCAACCAGGAGGGTGTGTCGAGGTGGGGAGCAGTCAAGGAGAGGAGCCTGAGAGGTGTTCGGTGGGGGGAAGTGAGCAGGGACGGGGGTCTGAGTGTCTCTTTCAGGCAGCTTGGCTAATGGATGGGCTGGCCGGGGAGCCTGCTTGTGTGGCATGTGGGTGGAGGGGATGGCTGAGAGCGGGCTCGGGTGCCGTGGGAAGTAGCAGGAAGAGGCGAGGGGCCAGGTTGCAGCGTCGAGGTGGACAGCTGAGAGAAGGGGGTCCAGGGAATGGAGGGGGGCAGAGGTGACCTTGATCAAGAGGGGAGGCCCTGCTGCACTCTGGCAGCTCAAGGGTGGGACGGTTGGCGTTAAAGCACTGCGTCCTGACATAAAAAAAAAAAAAAAAAAAAAAAAAAAGAAATACTTAGAGTGAGTTTTAATTATCATCTAAAAACAGAGCAAAAGGTAATGTTAAAGAATACAAAGCTGATTATATCAGAGGAATATTAAAAAGACTGGAGGATTTAGCTAAAGCCATTTAGGAAATGTAACAAATAACACTTAACATAGTGTTAGATTCCAAATAGTTAACTCCCTCTTCTTCAAACAAATCCTCTGGGGTACCTTCCATGCCAGCCAACTAAGGTTTCTGCTGAAGCAAGATGGTAACCACAGCCTCGGTTTCCAAGACAATACATGTCTTCCAAGTAAGATATCTATTTATGAAATTAATAGCAATGTTCTCAAGCTGAATGGGAAAAACTTTAAAACATCAACTTGCCACCAGGCTGTCTCAACACCTAAGGCTGAGGAGGTAAAGAAAAATAAATGCCACTGGTAGTAAATGGTTACTGTAGTTGAAGGGTTTTTATAGCCTTCCTCTTGCAACTCTTAGAAACCTCTTCTGTAAAGGCTCCCTATTGTTGCTACCAACAGAGGGGAAACAGCTGAGACCAAAAAGGACAGTATTTTAAAGCCTTCCTGCAAACCTCTAGCAAAGGGCTCGGGCCCTCTGGGAGCTGCAGGTCTGGCCTGGACACCTGGCTGCTCTCGGAAGCAGGTACTAATGATCCCAGCCTCTGAACTCAAGTTATATGGTCTCACTGGCTAATGGTGCCTGAAACTAGTACCTGAAATCTTTTCTCTTCACAGAAGATCATGGGAGAAGCCTTATCCTTCAAGACCCTTCGTGAAGAAATAATCCTCACTCTAGTAATCCCTTTTTCCTCCTCTTTTCTCTTCGTTTTTCCCTCCTTTAAAAAAATCCACCAAGGAAGTAATTTTAAAAGGAAAGGGGAGTTTTTTGACATACTAAGGGATATGGAAGATAAGCAGTTGCCTGACAATTTCAAATACCCTCACTTACCTGTATTTAATGAGCAAACAAAACAATAATATAAATAAAAATTTAGTCCCAGAGAAGACTGGTAACTTAAGTTATATCACCCAGCAGCCTGCAGTGGATAATGAAATGTGTGTCTAAGTTGCCTGCTTCCCTGCCCAGCTCTACTGTGCTAAGATCAGATCGCTAACAGAAAATTAGATGATTAAAACTCCAGATGTTGACATTCTAGCTATCAGATGCATTTTTAAAAATTTCACCATGGTAACATATATATAAAACATAAAATTTGCCATTTTAACCATTTTTTAGTATACAATTCAGTGGCATTAATTACATTCACAATGTTGTGTTACCATCACCACCGTTCATTACTGAATTTTTTCCATCACTCCAAACAGAAACTCTGCACTCATTAAACAATATCTCCTCATTCCCCTCTCTCCCTGGCTTCTGGTAGTCTCTATCTATTTTCTGTCTCTATGAATTTGCTTATTCTAGGTATTTCATACAAGTAGAAACATACAATACTTGTCCTTTTGTAAATAGCTTATTTTACTTGGCATAATGTTTTCTAGTTTCATCCAGGTTGTAGCATGTGTCAGAACTTCATTCCTTTTTATGGCTGAATAATATTCCATTTCGTACATACACTGCATTTTTTTGTTGTTCATTCACCTGTCAAAGGACATTTGGGTTGTATATTGTCAATACTATTTCCATGAATGTTGGTGTACAAGTATCTGTATTCTTGAGATGCATTTTTAAATCACTAGAAAAATCAGTTAAGCTTAGGGAAATATCAGGGATATATTTTCTTAATTTTAAAATACTAATCATTTTCAGATGTTAAAAAATTTTTAAAAGAAAGGCTATATATAGAATATACACACAGATATATCAACCAAAATCAATCACTTTCAGAATTATACACGATTTACTTGGCCTACCTATGTACAGTTTTCAAATACACTTAAGGTACCAAAAATACAGAAAAGTACAAGAAAATGTATGGATTATCACAAAGTGAACAATTCAGCCCACTGTGGGCTCCCTGTGCTATGAGGCAGTAATAAAGAGACACCCCTCAGGAATGAGCAGACAGATGTATAATCAACAAGGGATCGCCACTGAAGCTTTGATTCTATGCAGCCTGGTGTTGCAATGACTATTTCACATCTGACAGTCACGGCCGTGGCTGGCTTCAGTCACAATACATTTAGGTCCATTTGAAAAACAGCGTTGAAAGCAGAGGAATGGAACTTAACCATACACTGAAAATCTCTTTTTACACTTGGAAGCATGGCAAATGTACTTTTTTAGGCTTGTGAGGTTACCTTCTAGCATTAGAACATTGATTTTTGAGTCTTAGGAAAGCTCTTCCCATCGCCCTACACCACATAGTTACTTGGCTGTACCTCCTGTCAGACATCATCTCTGCTTTATGAATAAATAAAACTATGCTCTAGGGAAACATTGATTTAGGAGGAAAAATCAATACACATCTAGCATGTGATAGACTCGAGGTTTAAGCCTACTTATTCCTAAAGCACAATGCAATATTAAGTGTAAAACCATACCTTTTTGCTTCCTAAATAAAGATGAGTGAAGGTGTATGAAATTGGCAGGCATATGCCTGCCTTCCATAGCCCTCAGCATTATCAGGATTCTTCTTTTCCTTTCAAAAGTAGTTAGTGGATACGTCAAAAAAGGAAATAGGACGGAAAAGAGAAAAAGGGGGAAGGATGAAGCAATCATCTTGACAATTTTTGAATCTGGGTTGTAAGTATGTGAGGATTCTCTGAACCAGATTCTCTTCTTTTGTGTAGGTGAAATTCTTCATAACAGAAATTTGAAAAGTCTCTATCTGTGCTTCGAGAAAACTATAAGACTAATATCAACCAAGATGTTGATAATGTCTTTTTTGGGTCATGGGCTCATTAGGAAGTTTTTTTCTTTCTTTCTTTGGATTTTTGTATCTTCCAAGTTTCTGTATGGAAAACATATATAATTCTGAAAACAAACACAATAAATGTAGGGGAGGATGGCCAAAAAAAAAAATCAGACAGCAAAGAATTCTGTTCACTACTGGCCTAGACATAGCTAAAGTTCACATCATAGCACTTAGTTATATTTAAGGCCAATTCCTTCTTACTACTCTTGGATGTTTTTTTGGGTACAACCAGGTTGCTATTCAAATGGACTGATCTAAAAAATAAAACTAATAGCTTATGCTGGAATTATCCTCATTTGTGAAAGCCAAAGATCAAACACGAGACAAAAGCTGGCTAAAGTAATCATTTCCTTGGCTCTGCAATCACCTTACAACCTAAGCCTATTTTCACAGTGAAGACAATTGTTAACGTTCTGACATGCCCTGCGGTAACCTTTGATTACAAAACCACTCTAGAAAGCCAAGGTTCTTGCTTTCTTACTCAGAATTGATGTGAATTAAAAATGAATCCCATTATTTTTTCCTAGCTCCTCAAAGATGTGGTTCATGGTTAATTGTATTAACTGTGGCCTCTCAAGAAGCACACTTATTTGTTGATTTGGATTAGGAGCTCTCAGGCTATAATGATGGCAGACTGACTCATTGAACAGGGCAGATTCTGAGTTCTCACTGCCTGTCTTTCTAACCACTGAAAAGAACAACTCTGGAAATTTGAAACATATATCTAAGACACAGGCACATGAGAAGCCAGAAAATGGGCTGGGGTAATTTATATTTTGAATTCCAAGTTAAAACATAATAAAGATGACTATGTGCATCACCAAAGCTGGTGAAGATATTGCCTGAATCTACTTCCAAGGTGGAAATCATACACAATTACAAGTGCCAAAAGTATCTAGCAGTATTCTAGTATATCTGGCAATTCTGAGAGCAGCAGAAGAGGGAAAGGGGCCAAGAACTGATAGTGGTGGTTATTTAATGCATGGATACAAAAAGCAAAATAGAATGCAAAACATTCTTGTTGAGAAAAAGTATAGCTTGAGGTTGCTTTCCATGAATACTATCTTTTTCCTTATTTGTATACATATACTCATTTAAAGAAATTAGAGTATCCACTTTGTGTTACTATGTGGTAAGCATTTGTTAGCTGTTTTAGATATAAAAATGATAAGATTTGATCCTCGCCTTAGTGTCTGCAGGGAGGTCAGACATAAATGTGGACAATTATAATACTGTGTGGTCAGTGATTCAGTTGAGGAGTTGGGGGATCAGGAAGGCCTTCTCAGAAGAGAAAGAAATCAAAGTGGGTATTGATGGATGAATTGGAGTTTATCCAGAGAAAAAGGAGTTAGGGCCAGGGCATTCCCAGAAGTGGAAAGGCATGGGTGTCTGAAAGGGCAAAATGAAGCACAGACTGCAAAGTAGGGGAAGGTAGGCAGTGCAGGGGGTATGGGGGGACATGGAGCTGACTGTGGAGGTCAACACCAAGGTGCTTAGATTTTATTCTTAAGGTGATGAGGGGTGCATGGAAGTCATTAAGTGGGAAACCACATTATAAATTTGGGAGCAGTGTAGCTGGAGTGGGGAAAGTCTGTTGGAAGAGCGCTCCATTAGCTCAGCAATAGACCAGCACAGAGGCGATCAGGCCCAGGGCTAAAGGGGTGGCAGAGGAAAGGAAAGGTGGGAAGATATTTCCACTTAACAACTGTGACAGTGGCAGTTAATACTTGAGATTTTCCCCAACGCCAGGCACCGTTCTTGTCACTTTCATATATCATCTTAAATTCAGAATCGTGTGGACTGAATGTGGAGGGTTAGGCATTGTCAGGGGTAGACAGTGATGCCATTAATTGAAATACTGACTACAAGAGGAGGACGAAGTTGTAAGCAGAGGATAAGTATGCGTGGGGTGGGGTGGGGAAGACATTCTCCATGTAAACAAACATATGGATTTTGAGAGGATCATGGGACATACAAATCCAACAACCAAAGAGTTGGAGGGTGGAATTTTGCAGAGAGCAGCTGGAAATTCCAGATTAGATTTTTAAAATGGCAGGCCAATACCCTGACAGGAAAACTCAAGCAATCAGCTATGAACAAAAAAGTAGCCGCACAATAAAATGTTTTCCAGAAACTTAGGTAGATTCTTATTCCATTACAGAAACATCTGATACCACTTCTAAAATAAATAGATTCTCAAGTTTAATCTTAATTGCTCACAACTGGAAAATGTATCACAATCCCGGCCCACAAAAAAGATAGATGTATAAGAAGCAGCTCCAGGGGAAACGGAGGCGCATTAAGAAAAAAAAAATTCAATCCCTGAATCAAGTTTTTAGTCAAAGGCTGGGAAATGAGAGGAAGGAACTTTTGGATTGTAGATACTCAAAGCTCTTAATGCACTGGTTCTTTAGCTTAAGTTAACTAACAAAAGGCAGGCTGTTTTCCAGATCCACGGTTATATTCAGAATGACCCTGGCCTCAAGGGGCCCTCAGAGGGGAACCAAAATGACTATGAATTAGATCCCTGCTCTCCTAAGAGGCAAGGGTTACTCTGGCAAAAGAAAGAATTTCTTAACAAATTGAAGGAAAGAATTAATTAAAAGACAGTGACCTATTTTATAAGATTCCTTCTGTGAAGAGATTGTGAAAATTCAGGCCGGATGGACTTCCTCTGCAGTCACAGAGGAATTAGGGAATGATGTGTAATGGATACGGGGCATTCAGGTCACAGCACTGGAGGCTTGTAAATCTTTTAAATGGGTGGACATGACACTTCAAAGTCCGAGGATTCATTGTAAAAATTGATAACCACGTAATAAACTAATTGCAAAATACAAATATAGAATGTCTTTGTGTTAATTTGTCTTTCATTCAGGCTGGATGATTTTAATGGACTTGGCTCTGTTCACAGATGATTTTTGTTGACAAAATGCTTCTTTTGGTGTTTACATCTAAATTTCTGAAAAGGTGAACTAGTGACTAAAATAATTCCAAATGCATGCATCAACCAGATCCACGTGACCAGCCCTTTACAAAAATTAATTACAGTTGCCACAGCCTTTACATTCATTCTTACCATACATTACAACAGGCAGATACACAAAAAAGAAAAGGTCAACAAGCTGAAGTAAACATTTGGGCATCAGGAAAACAAAAATTCATTTAGATAAAATAAACATAACTTTGTAATAACTGTAAAGAAAATGAAAGCACTTAATAAAACAATGGCAGTTCAATTTAGGAAACTTTGATATAGCTTTATAATCAGCACTAAATGGGATTACCAATGCCACTAATAACATGGGTAATAGCAGCCTCATATAATCGTTTTTTGTTGGTGGTGGCAAGCACCGTGCTAGGGACTTTACAGTCTTACCCCATTAAACCTCTCCATCAACCCTATGAGGCTGTCCAATTGTCAGCACCATCCTACAGAGAAGAGAGATTAAAAGAAGGTGGGAACTTTGCCCATTTTCACATAGGCATTACAAGGCAGAGGGAGGGTGTGGCCATCACGGAAGAGCGAAACACCATGTCACAGGAGGCACGTGCATTGGTGTCTCAGTCTCTACAGCATACATGCTAAATTCAAATCAGGTTAGCCAATATCCTCAAGATTTTTTGGCTTGGAAGCTGTGTTTCTGGAGATGAACAACTCAGAGTCCCCAGGTAAAGTATTGATGCCTGTACAGAAAGATAAGCTAATGCAAGCATGAATGAGCAGTAATGTGGACTACACCAGGTAATTGAATACCTTGAAATCCACTCTTTCCTACCTCTGGAGTTGTACCCTGCTCATGAAATAGGGGAATGACCTCGTGTTTTCTGGAATGGAAATACAAGAGGAAACAACTTCAAAATTCTGAACTTGTGAAGTAGATTAAAACAGTAATAAATAAGGGTAAAATGATTATCTTTTCATTTCCTTGTTAAAGTTTTGGGAAATAATGAAAGCAACTGAGAGCTATTTAATTGTCCTTTAGTATTTTAATACTATATATAAAAAAAGAACTTTAAAAAGCATACATTAAAACTTGCTCTTAAAATATTCACAGACCAATATATCAAATTTTATAGATGTAAAAAAATAAAAATGATGGCCTTTATCACGGTGCTCTCAGTGATTAATAATTAATTATTCCCATGTTTATTTTTACTCCTTGCCTCATTATACCTCTTTCTCACAGACACTAACTACTGAGGGACAACTGTGGGGCAGCATCGGCACTGCAACCGCACACCCCAAATATGGACAGTGCCCTCTGCGTTGTGCCAGTTACCAAGGATTAAAAGAAAAACAAGGGGGAAGCGGATGTGGCTCAAGCGAATGAACTCCCGCCTACCTCATGGGAGGTCCGGGTTCTGTTCCCAGTGCCTCCTAAAGACGATGCGCAAGACAAGGAGCTGACACAACAAGATGATCCAACAAGAGACACATGGAGGAAAACATAATGGGAGATACAATGAAGTAGGAAGCAGAGGTGGCTCAAGCGATTAGGCGCCTCCCTCCCACATGGGAAGTCCCAGGTTCAGGTCCTGGTACCTCCTAAAAAAAGACCAGTACACAACAGACACAGCAAATCCAAACATGGATGGAAAGAAATGGATAAATAAAAATAAATCTAAAAAAACAACAAGGGGAGTGGATGTGGCTTGAGCGGTTGAGCACCTGCTTCCCACATGGGAGGTCCTGGGTTCGGGTCCCAGAGCCTCCTGAAAAATAAATAAATAAAGGTCTGATGCCTCAAGAAGATAATAGTCTTGTCAGAAAAAAAGATGGCTGAAACAAATGGTACAGAACCATAAGATAATTGTTATAATAGCTTTAGCCATATTATTCTATATCTTCATCTTGAAATATGATACTTTTTTCTTTTTTTATTAGAGAAGTTATAGATTTGAGAAAGGTCATACATAACATAAAATTCAGAGTTCCCATTTACCACCCTATTATTAACACCTTGCATTAGTATATTTGTTACAATTCATGAAAGAATATTTTCACATTCTATTAACTATAATTGTACTATTATCTATAGTCCATTATTTACAATAGGGGTCACTGTTTTGTAGAGCCCCCAATTTTTTTTTATTCTAGTAACATATATACATCCTGAAATTTCCCCTTTTAACCATATTCACATATATAATTCAGTGCTCTTAATTACAGTCACAATGATGTGCAACCTTCACCACCATCCATTACCAAAACTTCACAATCAACCCAAAGTGAAACTCTGTACAACTCATTTTTTTTTAGCATGGTTTCCCTATTTACATTTAAAATAAAGCTATATCATCTATAGAAATCACTTTCTCCAAGAGGAAGTGAGCTTCAAGTTTGAGAAATGTAATCTTAAATCTAAAATACTGCGTTTGTGGATCTAAGAAGCCATTAAAAAATATGCTCAGTGGAAGGAAAAAAGCACTGTTAGCAAAAGAGTGACCCAATAACCATATAGAATTTTCTTTAGAAAAGTATCCAGTGGAGTTAACTAATGACTTTTATTTTTTGCAGTGTTTAAAGGGAAAAGACTTTTCTTAGAAAGACATGAAAAGATCTAAGGGAAACAGTAACGGTGACAACAGACAAGGTGGCGGTTACTTCATGACTTCCAGTATCAGACTCACCAGAGGCCATAAGACGAGGGCACTCACCCCCATCTCAGCCCTGCCCACACCAGTCTCTAGAGAAAAGTGCATTAGAAGTTGAAAGAGGTTTGCACGCTGGGAGGAGGAAGACAGAAAAGATCACATTTGCCAAGAGCCCACTTTCAGCGAAGAAAGGCTAGGAAAATTCTCTCCTCTTTGCCTCTTGCCGGGAAATCACCCATCCTGAACCACTAAGAGCTCCAGCTCAGGAACACGGTGGGCTCTGGAAGGTTTCCACACCAGCATGAAGCTTGCCATTCGTGAAACAGGAGAGGTGTCTTCCAAGCTCTGAACAACTGAATCAGAAACAACTGTTTGGGAAGAGGACCTGTTCAAAAGTGGGGAAATCACTATTTTCTGAGTTGCCTCTGATGGCGTTTAAAACACTGTTCAATCTGTTTAATGAACATTTCTTGATACCCTTCTGCATGATGGACAAGGGCACAAAGGCAAAGATGACAGGATGCAGTTTGGGAGATCGAGTTGCCAATAAGCACCATACAAGCACACACAAGAACACAAGTAATACTAGAAGCGTGTACAGGTTAGGAAGACCACACAGAAAAGAACACGATTGTTTGTTCCTGGAGGGCCCCCTTCTTAGGGCTCTCCAGCCAGTGTCCTCTTGCATCATCCTCACCCCCACCCTCAGCTCTCCATGCTTCTACTGCATTGATTTTTTAGAGTCCAAACAATTAATAGAGAAATAAGTATCTAATAAAGCACTTGGTTTCAGCTGGAAGCTGTCTGGAGTATGCTTGTGAAGAATTATATCTCCAACTTGTCCCAGCCTCTTGTGCACACACTGTGCTCTCGGCCTGTCACAGCCTCCTCAATCTTCTCCTTCCTTTATTGAAAAAAGAAACTGTAAATATCAGTGGAAAGTATATGCTCTAAATTAGGGTTTCTGAGCCTAGGTACTGCTGGTTTTTGGAGTTGCATAATTCTTTGTTGTGGGGCGCTAACATCCCCCCACACAGCTGTGACAACCAAAAATGTTTCCAGACTTTGCCAAAAGTCCCCTGAAGGGCAAAATGATCCCCGTAGAGAATCACTGCTCTAAAACAAATGCTGATTTATTAAAGCACAATAATATTTATAGCCTAACTTCCTTATTATGCAGAAAGACAGCAGCGTGGTTGGGAACATCAGAAAGGCAAGAATCGGGTGGAGAGGGGAAGAGGCATGTTTTGAGCACCTGCTGTATCTCTGTGTGCGAGATCAGTTCTACTTTATCTTATTTAACTTATTTAACTCTCACAAAACACTCTGTGCTTCCCCCTTAAATCAGAGTTTGCTCAAAATCTTTTTTTTTCCCCAAAGCCACTTTTTTTTAGTAGAAATATTTTCTTTTAGGAGGTACTGGGGATTGACCCAGGACCTCGTATATGGGAAGCAGGTGCTCAACCACTGAGCTATATCCACTGCCCTTGCTCAAAATCTTGAGAAGCAGCTACTTACTATGGCAATGCTATCAAAACCGAAACTCTTCAAAATAAAATAAAAATAGATATTGCTAGAACTTAATACAGACATTTATAAGCCTTCCTTCACTTTCAATGGACTAAAAGCCTAACTTCTCATCTTTGAGAATAAGCAGCACTCTACTTTCTCATGGAAAACACCTCCATTTTGTGATGGCTCAACATATCTGCTCCACCAACCCAAAGCCATGTGGTCATTTTCCTAATGGTAGGCCCAATGTATCCCCTTTGTTAAAATCATAGCGAATTGGCACATTTATCTTGTGGAACTGTTGTAAATGATAACTGGCGACCACTTTTTGCCAGTTGTCCTAAGTGGAGATAACAATGCTCTGCAGTGCAGTGCAATGTGGGGTGGTTAAATCCTGGCTTAGCTGCTGACCTTTCGGGGAGTTTAATGAAAGAAGGGACAGGGGGTATTGGTCAGAATTGGAGGTTAGACATTTTCCCAGTTGATCTCCAAAGGGTGTGGTGAGCTCAACAATCTATATTAAATTCAGTACACTGAGGTCCAAAAGGGTCCCCAAACAGGGAAGCGGCTGTGGCTCAATCAGTAGGGCTCCCGTTTACCATATGGGAGGCCCCGGGTTCTATTCCCGGGGCCTCCTGGTGAGGGCAGGTCTGCCCGCGCGGCGTGGTTGGCTGACCCAGCGAGCACAAGCAGCAAGGGGGGGGATAAATGAATAAATAAATAAAATCTTTAAAAAAAAAAAAAAAAGGGTCCCCAAACAGGGATTTCCCTTAGCCCTATTAAAAAAGGACCAGCATAGCTTTATAAATATATATGTTAATATGTATTTTTTCCCTTTCTTTTTCTGATTCTGTTCTAATATGTTCCTATATTCTACTCTAGTATATATTAAAATATTTTATTTGAGTCTCCATGTGCTAGACAGTACTCCAGGTGGGGTTTTTAATATTGGCCAAAACAGACAAAACTCTTGACCCTTGTGGACCTTTCTAGTGGAATTGGGAGAGAGAGGAAAATCAACCAATGAGCAAAATTCAATGATGAACACTGAAGAAAACATGAAGCCAGTTTGGGGGTGGGGCTGCCCAGGGTTAGGCATTATTATATGTAGGGAAGTCAGGAAAGGCCTTACTGAAAAAATGTTAGTGGAGCAGAGACCTGAAGGTGGTGAGAGGCAGTCATGCAGGTATCTGGGGGGCTGGGAAGGGGCAGACTCTGGGAAATGGTGGGAGGCGAGGTCAGACAGAACCTACCATCCTGGCCCATTCATGTAACCATCAAGATGGCACCACCAACCTAACACAGACAGGTGGGGGAGAGACAGGAGAGGGAGCAGGAGGAAGTTCTGGTCTAAGCCATGATTCAACAGAAGAAAATAGGTAACAAGGTTATCAGCTGAAAATGTAGATGGAGAAAGCGATATTGGAAGTTTGAGAAGGGAGCAAAGTACGAAGATGTACTCTGAAGACCACATGAGTTTAAGGTCATGCATTTAAATAGAGAACAGTCTGCACAGTGGGGTGTGTTCCTTCCGCCACATTCACCAGCATAGGTGATGGCAAGGAGTAGGTAGAGAGCTTGGTTATACAGGGTGGGGGTTTTGCCAGGTAACTAAGAGACAGAGAGAGCAGCAAAGAAGTTGAGGGTGTATGAAAGGAGTGACTACAAAGGTAGATCAAGGAATCTAAGCTGCGGAACTAGGAAAAGAAAACTGATGGTGGTGGGGAGGGTGACAGACTGAAAATTAATAGGATCAATCGATGGTAGGCACTGGTGAAGTCCAGGATTTAAAGTACCAGAGAGGTGAAATGGAGAGTCAAGAGGTGCTGATCAGAGAGGATGGAAGCTTGAATAGGGGGTGGGTTAGACCCTCACTACTCAAAGTGTGGTCCCCGGACCAGCAGCCTCAGCAATACCTGGGAGCTTGTTAGAACTGCAGGATCTTGAGCCCAACCCCAGACCTTCTGAATCAGAATCTGCATTTTTTATAAGATCTTCAGGGATTCACAAGCACACTAAATTTGGGGAAGAACTGGTTTACACCACTGTTATGTCTGAGCCAGGATGATTCAATCTCTATTCAACAGAAGCCACAGATACCCTATAAAAAGATCTTTTTGAATATGTTTCTAATTAGGGACTTCCTTGGGGTACTGCTTCCCAGTCTCTAAACACCTCATTTTGGTTTCTTGGGTTTCTACCCAGCTGCTTCATCCACTTGCCCTGTCCTGTGGCTTTACAGTAGAGATGGGCAGGCTTTCGATTCCCTTTTATCAACGAACACTACCCCTCCAAGTGCCCGCACCCGCCCTGTCTGTGTGCAAATGCTGACACCCTTCCTTCCTGAGCCCAGGCTCTAGGTGCCCCACTCCTGGCAGGGCCAGCAACCACCCTCTTGTTTGCCTGGGAAGTGACAACCAGACACTTGGTGCCCTCAACCCAGTCTGCATAACTCCGTGTGTCCATACATATCTATTACAAGGCACAAATGCAAAACACATCGTATTGCCATCTGTGGCTTTTAAAAGTTTAGCTTCCTGCTATACTAATTACTTAGGATTTTGTATCTTCTTTAATTTCAGTAGACTGCCTTCACTCTTTATAGTTAATTTTCTAAAACAAGGAAAACAACAGCTGTGTAAGACATTTCAGAACGAAAGATGAGGTTGAGCCTAATTAATGCAAGCTTTGCCTCAATAACAGATTTATTCCTAATAAACAGAGAGTGACATTTGTATTAACTCAGACACAAACTCCTGTACAAATATTCACACATGAAATAATATAAAGATATAAAATTCAGTCTTCTCTTTCAAGACTCAAATGATTTCAGATGCTACCACCTGTAATATTTTTATTATAATTAGTAATAATTGTCAGCTCTACATGTCCTTACTCCTTGCAGCCACTGTGCTACACAGTCTATATATCCTCATCTCACGTAATCCTCACAAGAATTGCTCGGGTCCATACTATTAATACCTCACTTATACAGATGGGTAAACTGAGGCTTAGAGTGGTTAAAGAACACAGCTAGTGAGTGGTGGAGCCAAGTTTCAAACCCAAAGTGTATTTGATTACAAAGTGGCGCCTCACTCTCTAGCACCATTTTAGACAACACACAACTGTAGTCTAAGTATGTGGCCATATCAAATTTTCTCTGCATCTTTACATCCCTAAGCACATACAGTCACAACTATTCTATGTGCCTACCTGAATCAAGAAAGTATAAACCAACACACTTTAATCCCATTATTGGTAAATATTTGATACAGAGACCTTGGTTAGATGTGGCCATTTTCCAAATCCAAGAACTAAGCCAACCAGGCACCCATCTGCTAAATTGAGATATAGGTAGAATAAACTGGCTGATTACCATGGGTACCTGAATGCACTCTCCAGTGGCTGGGTGGACTGGCTTCCAGGAAGAGAACCTGTTCTG
The DNA here is from genome assembly GCA_026826555.1 of Tolypeutes matacus. Taxonomy (NCBI): domain Eukaryota; kingdom Metazoa; phylum Chordata; class Mammalia; order Cingulata; family Chlamyphoridae; genus Tolypeutes; species Tolypeutes matacus. Next base: position 29,348,999 of record JAKSZT010054487.1, read on the forward strand.
CTGTCAGGAGAAAATGCTGGCAATGGCCACTCACCTGGCTCTTTCGTCCAAGGCAGCCAGCCTTCACGTCAGTTCAGCAAATGCAAGTGTGTAGAGAAGAAAGAGAACTCAATCCAAACATTCAGGAAATCCCTGTGTGAGTCAATCACCATGAGACTTCGGACACACCAGTTTCCTTCTCCGTATCACTTAACCACCCACCATCCAGAGACAACACTGTCCAACCCTGCCTGCTCTGCTTCCCGAGGATGGTGTTAGAATGACCTCATGGGCCTACAGGCCCTCGGGCAGGAACAGCTGGGGCTCACAGACCTGTGTGCACATGCTCAGCGATGAGCAAGATAGAATCAGGCCCAGGCACCTGCACGTGGCAGTCAGAGTTAGGCGTGTGGGGCTGATAAAATATTTCTTCTGAACTGGGTGAGGCCAAAACACACCCAACAACAACAAAAAGTAGTTTCAGAAACCGACCTGCCCATTCCCCAATTCCCATCTGTAAAACAGAAACAGAAACCTCTTGTTTTTTAATAAACATTTTAGGGCAAACCTGTTCAGTTGCCCAGATTTTAAAAAGAACAAAAGCTGCCAGAAAATAAATATACTAAAGCGCGTGCTAAATACATGTCCTTTTCATTTTAATGTGCTTGGTATCTGGATGAACATTTATCACTCAGTTTTTATTACTGCCGCAATATTTATTACTATCTCTATGCCCATCTCCTTATCTGTCTTAGGCTGTCAAGTTTTATAAGGCAGGGACTGAATCTATTTAGGTCTTTTTGTAAAGCATGTGAAACTGTTATGCATAATTAGGCACATAAAGGATTTTTGATGAAGATGATTACAAAAAATGAGAACTAATACTATTGCAGGCATGTTTCAAACACCTTCCTGTTTTTTCTGAAATGTCAGATGATCACACTTTTATGGGACTGTAAAGTTGATGGCGCTTGAGCTTAGAGCATGCAGAGCTTGCCAAAGGAAGTGATGTCTGTGGATCACAACATCAACATCACCTGGATGTTTGTTAGAGCCGCAAACCTCAGGCCCCACCCCAGACCTCCTGAATCAGAAGCTGCAGTTTAGCAGGTTGCCCAGGTAACTTGTATGCAGCTTAAAGGGTGAGCAGCACAGACTGAGACCCCATCCGGTTCAACTGCTTCATTTTACAGAGGAGGAAGTGTGAGACTTAGAAAGGAACTTGTAAGCAGTTAAAGATTGTGAACTGGAACTCAGACCCCCCAGCTCCAATGTTCTGCACAACCTCTTGCTCCCTCAGGATTACTCCTTCTTAAATATTATTCTATGGGTCTACACAAACCCCAAATATCTGCTTATTTCCAGAATGCACCCATTCATGACTTATAAAGTGTTATTAGGAAGAGCTTGGGCCCTGGTGGAAAAAATCTTAACTCATCCCCCTTTCCATGGGCTCCGAAAAACCTTCAAATCACAATGGCATTGTTTGACCTCAATTCTTTTAAAAATATTTGTTTTTAAAGTATCTTTATAATAGATTTAAATATTTTGCACTGATTTTATTAAATAGATTAAAATTGTGAGTCATTTTATCTCAATAAGAAAAAATATGCAACCGAGTAGTTTGAACCCAGAAACTCTGGTGTCGAAAGAAGGAACTATCAGACACCTTCTACATTTTTCCCACTTTTGCATGTCAGGAAGTTTACTTAGTGCATTTATACCAATGATTCTTTAAGGAAAAGCACTTTATTGTTCAGCCCTGCCTTCCAAGGGCTTTCACTGATCCAATTCTATTCACTTGGCTTGATTCCTGGGGGTCAGTCAATGCAATAGACACAGTAATGCTAAAATTGAATAACATGAAATTCCTTTCTTTAGGGAGCTGCTCATCCAGCCTCTGGCTATGCTTTGGGATTTAGGGATGGAGAAGGAGCAGAGTGGATTGTGGGCCAAGGAGAGGTTTGGGACTGAGAACAGGAACGAAAGGAGGTTAAGAGCTTTTGAGATCATGGGTTAGGGTGGTGTGACCAGGTCTGGCTGCCCCTTATTCTTCAATAATTTCTCTCTCTCTTTCCCATTCCTTCAGCAATTGCCAACTTTATCTCTGAAGTGGGAGATGATGAAGAAGGGGTGAGGGAGCTGGGAAGAGCAAGGGTGGGAATGTTTCTCTCTGCTGCTTCTTGCCTCCTCCTTCTCACTCCTGATCCTACCTTTTCACCATAGATGATAACAGTAAATATTTAATCTGGAAACAAGCAGATATTTGAGTTTGGTGCACAGAATGAACCTGAAATAGAAGGGTGGAAATAAGTTCTCTAAAGAGATCTCTGAGAGCGCTGATGCATTGATAAGGGTCCCAAACACAAATGCGGCCAGGACTGCTTTTCTTCATCCTTCCCTTTTATCTCAAACACTTCCCAAGCTCTTGACTCCTTACACTAAAAGACAGGCTGTTTCAGATGACCTTGTAGGTGAAGAATAAAAAGAGCAATTGACAAAGAAGAAAAATTAAATGTACAGTGCAGAGATATTGCTACTCATAAAAGGAAGCATTGCCTTTTCAGTACAGAAGAGAGCAAAGTCTCTGTCCTTGCCCTTGGAGCCTTCCCTATCGATAGCAGCAAACAAGGATATCACGCTTACAACATACCACTCACTATGCTACACATTTTTCATGTAACAGCAACCCTATGAGATAAAGGCTATTGTTAAACCCATTTTACAAATGAGGAGACTGTCATATAGAGAGGTTAATTATTTGCCCGAGGTCACAGAGCCAGTAAGCTGGTGGGGGCAGAACTGAATACAGAGTACAAGCTTTTATCCTCTCAACCTTTACTCTATTTCACATTCTTTCACTCATTTCTCCACGATCTTCCTTCTTTCCAGCAAATGCTGAAGTCCTGCCCATAGCGGCATCACAAACTAAGAAGTCGCTGACCCCTGAGCCGGTGAAACTTGCCAGGTCTCAGTCTCCTGAACCTTCTCTTGGAATGAACATGGATGAGCAGGGGAAAGTAGGGCAGGAAGTCTTCAAATTAGACCCCAAGCAGCCTTTCCATTACTTCATTTCCCCCCTTATCTTCTATCAGCTCAAATGCTAATTTCTGCCATTAAGTATGGAAGCCAAACAAGTAGCCCCTTCCTAAGTAGTAATTGGCCCAGTCAGGAAGGTTCTCATATTCATGGAATTTTCAGTCATCCCTCAATCCCAACACAGTGCATGCAAACAACGCAGCCTCTGGGACACCTACTTCTTGATCAGAAAACAACAACAAAAACTTCTAATTGTAATATAGTTTGCAATTCCATTATCCTCAGACACAATATTGAATTAGCTAGTTCAATACTGAACATATAATCAATTCACATGTGAATATCTACTCTGTAAAGAAAATGTACTAACTACTACAAAATATATCAATATGAATAACATTAATCCTTTCCTCATGGTAAATTCCCCTTCTGTGGAATTCTTTATTTCCATTGCCTAGTATGTCAATGATTTCAGACTGAGTCTAAGAGAATCAGAGAGACACTCAGTTGGGCCTTTGCAGAGAAACGAGGGACTGTGAGTTGTAAAATTGAAAACATCTTGAATGCTTCGTTAGAAAAGCAGATACAGAAGAAATATTTCCTCTTAGTATGCACATTAGGTGACACAAAACAAAATCAATTTATAAGCACAACACTGAAACTCCAGACAGAGCCACCAAATGTCTGTAACAAGATATGTTAAAGTAACTAACAATGAAGACAGTAACTGCACAATACTCATTTTTGCTAATTTAAGAAATGCAAAAGCAGACATTCTATTTCATCTATTGTCTACTTCATTTTTTTTTAAATGGTAGCTTTGTTTTTTAGTTGTATAACCTTAAGAGTTAGTATATAAAGGTTTTATATTTAATGTTGGATTTTATAAACAATATTATACTACCAGTAGTTGTTTTTCTTATTATTTTTCAATAAAAGAAACATATATATAGAAAAGCACTATAAACAAAGTTAGAGCTTAATGAATGATTATAAGGCTGTCTCCTTGTGGCTACCACCAGGGTCATTTCCTATCAGTGGAACAAATGACTGCAAATTTAGTACTTAGCATAAGTCCTAATGCCAATGTCTTTCTAGACATTTTGTTTACTGACATCTGTTCACTCATCTGGAAGGGATACTGGGAACAATATTAAACAAGGCCTAACAGGATAACTTGGATTTCAATGCCTGTTTTACACACAGGTCACTTTTACTGAGTGCAAAAGTCATGACTCACAGTTTTTTTACACAAATATCATATTAATCCATTTACTTCTGGCACAAAGCAGCATCCTCAAAAACACTGATGAGATTCAAATGTTCCTTCCATTAGACCACTTGCTTTTTTTTTTTTTTCCTCCAATTTTCATTTCTTTTATTTCTTTCCCTTTTAATTTCTCTAGCTAGAACTTCTAACACAAGGCTGAATAACTGGTGACAGTGGACACACTTGTCTTGTTCCTTATCTTAAAGGGAACACTTTCAAACTTTCCCCATTGAGTAAAACGTTGGCTGTGGGTTTTTCTTTCTTTTTTTTTTTGAAACAGACTTGCCTGGTGGTTAATAGCCTGGATGGGCCAGGCCATCCACCTTTCTTTCTTTATTTCTATTTATTTATTTATCTATCTATCTATCTATTTATTTATTTATTTATTTTATATTTTAAAAGATGTGTAGATTATATAAATGTTATTCAAAAATTACAGGGATTCCCATGTTCCCCACCTCCCACACCTCCCATAACATCCCACATAAACATCTTTCATTAGTGTGGCACATCACCTGCAATGGATATACACATCCTGGGGCTTTGCCACTAAGCATGGACCATAGTTCACATTGTAGACCACACTCTCTCCCACACAGTTCTGCATGGTATATGCTGGTGTAAAATGGCCTATATCTGTCGTTGTAATGTCACTCAGGATAATTCCCAAGTCCTGAGAAAGCCCCTGTATTACAACTGCTTTTCCCTTCCCTGCCCCGAAAGTGTCCAGTGGCCACTGGCTCCACCTCACTGTTGTAATTTCTTCTATTGCTTGACTCACAATATGTCTACAACAGAATACCATTAAATCCACTCTAGTCCATAGTTCTTCCCCCAATCCTGAGGAGTTGGGGATGGTGATGTCCACTCCACCTCCAAGTGAGGGGGCTTATATCCCATGGATACAATGGATGAGATTATCCTGCCTGCAGCTGCAGGCTCTCTCCATTCCCTGGGATGTCCATCATCGTCTCCTCACCAGGTGACCTGGGTGAGTCCAATAAGCTGTAGAGTAGGAGTTGCAGCTCCACCGAGATTCCAGGCACAGCTGGCACATGGGCAGGCCCGAAGCTCCAGTCTCTGGAAGTACACCTACAAACTCCAGCATCACATATAGGTTTGAATAGAAGGGACTGATGGACTATGTGCAGGGAGGACTTATTTGAGTCCAACTCTGTCACTCTCAGGAGCACAGATTCCAAAGTAGAGCCCACTGATAAGGCATCAATCTCTGGAGCTATCCCCCATTATACAGGACCTGGGTGTCTCCAGAGCCCTTAGGAGCCCCTCTGTGTGGGGTGATATCTACTTTGGTGTTCTACGAGATCCTACTGAGGTGTGCGTGTCTACTTCATTTTAATGAAGAGCTTCCACAGGCTGATTAGTGATTTCAGCCCCTCCAATTCTATGGGGGTCTTAAGCTTAACAGCTGCAAATACCCTAATAGGGGAGGTTTTCAAAAATATAACTTTAAGTAGTTTATAATTAGGGAGGATACGACTATACAGATTGCAAAGATAGAAGGTAAAACATAAAAGCCATAAGAAAGAAGCATGGCTTCTATGAAAAAAAAGTAATATTAAAAGCAATAGATTCTGATGGAAGAGATCAGAAAGCCACATCAGCCTTGAAGAACAGGTCCTATTTGGGCAGACAGGGAAGGGGAGAAACACATGGTAACAGTGTCAGCGACACTGCATGCAGGGCAAGAGCCACACGTTCAAATGCTGGCCAGAGCCAGGTGGGCATCATAAATACGCAAAGGGAACCTGAGGAACTCAAAGCTCTCTTGGGAAGGCCTGTGATTTGAGGTGGGTAAAAATGCATTGCTTTCCTCTGCTCTGCTTTGAGAAAAACAAGAGTGTCACATGATGATAAAAAGCAGATGACAGTTGTCTGCAGTATCTGGGAGACAACAGGGAGTGGTAAGGGCGGTGGCAAAGATGCCTCCTCTAAAGGGGCAGCTGATGCATCTGTATTCAACAGATTTGAGGGAATCTGGGATTTCGAACCCAGCATTGTCAGACATTCTGGTTTTTCCTGAGAAGCTAGAAATCTGGATTTTTACATGAAATCCCACAATTTTTAAATACACACAATTAACATAAACTTAAAAATAATACTCTATGACCTAGCACTAAATGGGTCAACAAAAATATGCTTGAGGATTAGATCTGAGGGCCATTTGGTATATGGCTTCTGGTGGGGTGGAAGTAGGATGGGATTTGTATAGGAAAAAACTAGAATTTAAAGCTCATATCTACTACTCTAAGGCTAGGAAAACTGCTTAAACTTCCTGAGCTCAGTACCTTGCTCCAGAATGCTATTTGGAGACTACGTTAATAGCCTATATGAATAGGCAGATGAATTTAGTCATTAAAAAGGAATGCAGGCTTTGGACCCAGACTGTCCAGTTCAAATGAGGACTATCTACTCATCAGGGCAAATTATTTCATCTCTTTAACATGGTACTTACCTCATAGGGTGTCAGGGGCTCAACAAACATTTACTATTTTTTGAACCATATGATCAATACAACAGAATTCCTTGTCTTCCTTCCCAAACTCACACAAAATAGAGAAACAACTGCGTTTTAGAAGAGGCAATGTCATATTAAAATATTTCTGAATTAGGATATGGGAAGTCCTTTACAATATGACTTTGAAATCATATTTTCAAATTGATTTAGCTACAAGAAATAAAAACTTCACTTTTCTCCAGTATTTGAGATCCCATGTACCCATCACTTTTTCCCCTCAATGGTAACAACTATAGTACAATATCACAACCAGGGCTATTGACTTTGATATAGTCAAGATACAGAACAATTCATTGTGGTAGTTTGAGTCTTTTATTGATCCCAGAAAGTTATGTTCTTAAATTGGTCCATAATTGGTCCATTCCTGTGAGCGTGGGACCCTTTGGTTGGATTGGATTCAGAAGAGGTCCATTTGATTAGATTACTTCATTTAAGCCCTGCCATTCACTAACATTCACTAACATTTCAAGAATGTTATATAATGAAATCATACAGCATGTAACCTCCAGCATAAATACCGCTAGCAAGGTATAAGTAATCCAGTTTGTCCTCATCCTCACCAGTACCTAGTGTTGTCACTTTTTATTTTATTTTAACCATTCTCACAGGTGTGCAGTGATATCTCATTGTAGTTTTAATTCGCATCTTCCTAATGGTCAGTGTTGTTGAACATCTTTTCATGTATTTGTCATCTGTATACCTTCTTCGTGTCTTTTGCCCATTAAAAATTTTTTTTTTCACTGTTGAACTTTAGGAATTCTTTATACGTGCTAGATACTAGCCCTGTCACAAATGTGGTTTGCAAATATTTTCTGCCACTCAGTAGACCCTCTTAAGTCTTTTTCAGAGCAAAGGTTTTACATTTTGATGAAATACAATATATTAATTTTTCCTTTTATAAATTATGCTTTTGGTGACAAGTCTAAGAACACTTTACCTAGTCCTAGATCTCAAAGACTTGCTCCTGTATTTTTTCCCAAAAGTTTTTTTTTATATTGTTTTATGGTTTATATTTAAGTCCATGATCCATTTTCAGTTAATTTTTGTATAAGGTGTAAGAGTTTGGTCAAGGTCCTCTTTTTTTAAAAAAACCTCTGGCTGTCTAATGACTGTGGAACCAATTGTTGGAAAAAGCTATTCAATGAAATTTATTGTTATTGCACTCTTGTTAAAAAAAAAAAAAAAATCAGTTGGCTCTATTTCTTTGAGTTTATTTCTGGGTTTTCTATTCTGTTCCAGTGATCTATGTACTTATTCCTCTACTAGTATATCATGGTCTTGATTACCGTGGCTACAAAATAAATCTTGAAATTGGGTAGATTGTTTCTTCCCACTTTATTCTGTTTAAATTTTGTTTAAATTCTCTTAGTTCCTTTCCCTTTCTATCTAAATTTTAGAATAATCTTGTCTCTAGCTACAAAAATCTTGCTGAGATTCTGATAGGAATTGCACACAAGTAAATCAACTTGGGAAGAATAAATACCTTTACTATGTTGAATCTTCCAATAGATGAACACAGCATGTCTCCATATTTATTTAGGTTTGCTTTGATATCTTTCATTGGTGTTCTGTAGTTCTCAGCATACAAGTCCTGTTTTGCTGGATTTACACCTAAGTATTTTTTTAGTGACTGTAAATGGTATTTTTTTTTTTTTAATTTATGATCCATGTGTTCATCACTAGGATCTAAAAGTATTGATTTTTTGGTATGTTTATCTTGTTTCCTGCAATCTTGCTGAATTCACTTATTCTAGGAGGGCTGGTTTTTTTGTTTTGTTTTGTTTTTGTTTTTGCTTTTTGATTCCTTGAGATTTTCTACTTAGACAATCATATCATCTGCAAATAGGAGCAGTTTTATTTTTTTCCTTTTCAGGCTAAATGTCCTGTTTTACAACCTTTTCTTATTGCATGGTATAGAATTTCTACCACTTAAACTGAATAAGTGAGAGTGGACATCATTGCCTTATTTCCAATCTTAGGAGGAGAGCATTCAGTGTTTCACCATCAAGTACAGTGTTAGCTGCAGTTTTTTTTTTTTGTTTGTTTGTTTTTTTGGTAGATGCTCCTTATCAAGTTGAGGACATTCCCCTAGCTTTTATCAGGAATGGGTGTTGAATTTGGTCAAAAGTTTTTTCTGCGTGATTAGTATGATGTGATTTTTCTTCCTTAGCCTGCTAATGTGGTGCATTACAATGATTGGTTTTCAAATATGGAACCAGCTTTGCATCCCTAGAATAAACCACACTTGGTTGTGGTGTATAATTCTTTTTATAAATTGCTGAATTTCCACTTGCTAATTTTTTAAGGGCTTTCGAGTCTACATTCATGGGGGATATTGACCTACAGCTTTCTTTCTTTGTACTCTCTTTGGTTTTGGTATCAGAGTAATACTAGTTGCATAAAATAAACCCGGACATGTTCCCTCCTATTCTATTTTCTGGCAGAGACAGTGTAAAATTGTTGCTAATCCTTCTTTAAATGTAGAATTTCTTCAGTGAAACCATCTGGGTCTACAGTTTTTTCTTCTTGGTGGTGGTGGGGAGTTTGACTGTATTTATAGGGCTATGCAAATTATATTGTATGAGTTACTGTAGTTTGATTTTTTTGAGGAATTGGTCTATTTCATCTAAGTTAGCAAATGTATGTGTGTAGAGTTGTTCTCAGTATTCCCTTATTTTTCTTTTGATGTCTGCATGGTGTATAGTAATATCCCCTATTTCATTCCTGATATTGGTAATTTGTGACTTTTTTTTCATTGTCAGTCTTGCTAGAGGGTTGTCAATTTTATTGATCTTTTTGAAGATTCAGCTCTTTGTTTCATTGATTTACTCTATTGTTTTTCTATTTTCAACCCCATTAATTTCTGCTCTTAACTTTTCTTTTTTTTCTTGTTTTGGATTCATTTTGCTCTTTTTCTAAGTTCTTGAGGTGAAATAGATTATTTGAGACTTTTTCCTCTTTTTTTAATATATGCATTTTGTGCTATAAATTTCTTTCTCAGCACTGCTTTAGATGTATCTCACAAATTTTGATATTTTGTATTTTCATTTTCATCCCGCTCAATGTATTTTTTTATTTCTCTTGAGAATTTCCCTTTGACCCATAATTAAAAAGTGTTTAGTTTCCAAGTGTTTGGATAATTTCCTATAATCTTTCTATTAGTCATTTCTATTTTGATTCCACTGTGGTTGGAGAACACACTTTGTGTGATTTCAATTCTTTTAAAATTGTCAAGGTTTTTTTGTGGTCCAGGAAGTGATCTATCTTGATATTTGTTCCTTGGGCACTTGAAAAGATTGTGTATTCTGTTGTTGTTCAAGGGAGTGTTCTGTAAATACTGATTTTATTGCTAGTTGATGGTGGTATTGAGTTCTGTATCCTTGCCGATTTTCTGTCTAGTTGTTCCATCAACTGTTGAGGGAAGGGTGCTGAAGTCTCCAATAAAATTGTGGTTTTGTCTATTTATCCTTTCAGTTTTATCAGTTTTGGCATCACATATTTTACAGTTCCATTGTTTGGTGCACACACATGTAGGATTGCTATGTCCCCTTGGGGGACTGATCCTTTCATTGTTACAGAATGTCACTCTCTGGTCATTTTGTCTAGTCTACTTCATCTGATATTAATATAAAAACTCCTTATTTCTTTTGCTTAATGTTTGTATGACATACTTTTTTTCTGTCCTTTTACTTTCAACTCATTCATATAATTATATTTGAAGTCAGTTTCTTATATACACCATGTAGTTGGTCATGATTTTTAATCCAATCTGACAATCTCTGTCTTTTAATGTGAATATTTAGACCATCTACATTTAATGTTATTATTGATATGTAAGGACTTAAGTGTACCAATATGTTTTATTTATTTATTTATTTTTGCTATATCATTTCTCTCTGCTTCATCACATTGTCTTCTCCCTGCCTGACACTCCTGTTTCCCTCTTATAAGGACACTTGTGATTACATTGAGCCCATCTGGATAATCCATGCTAATCTTCCTACCTCAAGATCATTTAGTCATATCTTCAAAGTCCCTTTTATTAAGATAACATATCTACCAGGATGTGAACTTCTTTGAGTGACCATTATTCTGCCTACTGTACTCAGTTCCTTGAATCTGCAAGTTTATGTGTTTTGCCAAATTTGGCAAGTTTTCACCCATTATTTCCTCTAGTGTTTTTTCAGCTCCCCTCCCTCTTTCTCCTCTTCTTCTTGGATTCCAATGACATGAACATTAGATCATTTGTTATAGTCTCACATGTCCCTGAGGCTCTCTTATTTCTTTTTTTCCATCTATTTTTTCTCTTATTCAGACTGGATAATTATTTTTATTCTATCTTCCAGTTCACTGATTCTTTCTCTTTTCCCTACCTTTCTCCTGTTCAGGCCATCCATTAAGATTTTTATTTCAGTTATTGTATTTTTCAATTCCATTTGGTTCTTTCCCATAGTGTCTATTTATTTGCTGAAACGTTCTGCTTTTTAAATTTGTTTTCAACATATTCATAATTGCTCAATGAAGTTTTTTCTGAGATGCTTTGAAAACATAATTCTAATATCTAATATATCTGTCATCTTGGTGTTAGCCTCTATTGATTATCTTTTTTCACTCAGTTTATCTTTCTGGTTTTGATATAATGAGTGATTTTTTAAAATTGAAATCAGGATATATTGGTTTGGGATCTGAACATGCCTTTTGTGGGGGACATGATTCAATTCAAATGTTGTCTGAAAGTTCTCTCTCTTGCCAGGCTATCCCTTTTCTGATACTCTGGCTAGGGGGAACATGCTTTTCTTGGTGTTTTTTTTGTTGTTGTTGTTGTTTCTTTGCTTCTTTTCATCTATGCCTGTTGGTGTTTCAAGAGAGGTGGTTTCTCCAAATCTGGGATATGTGAGGCAAAATGAAAACCCAGGGAACACCACTGTGTTGTTCTTTGGGTCTTGAGGTTCCTAGCCAGTCTTCTTTCTTTTCTCCACCTTTCAGAGTTGTTCTTTTGTTTTATATATAATAGGCAAGGTTTTTACTTGTACTTAGTTGGAGGAACAGGAAAAAGTATGTCTAATGTAAATGATAGATCTTAGTTACCAATAATGTAACTTTGGGGGTGGAGTATAGAGGAATTCTCTGTACTTTCTGAGTAATTTTTCTGTAAACCAGTTCTAAAAATAAAACTCATTATTAAAAAAAAATATATATATACATATGTCTCCTCCACCTTCCTGGAAGAAGTAGTCCTTCCTTTCATTTTCATGTAAAATTACAAATCCTGTCAAGCAAGGAAATAGCATTTACTATATTGAAAAAAGCTACAGCAAGCTGGTAGCAAAAGTTTACATGAAATCAATTTCAAATATTTATCAAAGAGCCTTAAGGACAACTTTAAAACATGCTGTGGCATTTATCTGCACCAAAGAAAATCAATTTCCAAGGAATACATTCCAAATGGTCTCAAAAAATACCCCAATAATGTTGGTTAACTTTTTGTTTTAAGATATTTAAAGAAAAAGAAAGGAATAATTGCTTTGCAAAGTGTCTAGACTATTAAGGTTTTTAGTTTTTTCCTACTTTGGTAGTTACTTGAAGGCATCTTTCTTTCCTAAGTTATCTGTAAGAAGGAGCTGCACAGGTCTTATGTATGATTATATTATCTGAAAGTGTGTCTCCCAAATGACCTCTTAGGAATTCGAGAGAAGTAGATGCATATTAGAAGGTTTCAATCATTATTAAAAAGCAAGCAGGATCCTAATAATACATCTGTTTTCCTTTAATCAACCTTTTCTTTTCAATGAAATGGACAGAGTGGCAAAAACAAAGCTACAAGTAAATAAACGTCTATCTAGAATACACTGAGATGAAGTCTGTTTTCAACAGAAATTCATTTCTGCAGTTCAGTGTGGAAGGTTACACTTAAGAATAAATTTAGTTAAGAGAAAGTGTCAGTCAATTAATACATATTAAGTAGCAAGAAATGGGTAAATCAGAATAACCTTCAAATTGATAAAGAGACTTTAAAACCATCTAAGAACAGCTCTAAGTTAAGATGGTTAGGCATTTACTTGGAATAGTGTTAAGAAATTAGGGTTCTGATTATGTGCTCCACTTGCCAATAAGAAGCAAATGGCAACTCCTCAGGCTACACTCTAAATTCAACATATAATTGCTTCATATAGCCATTTTCTCTTTCTCGGGTGAACAGAAGGAAACTGTATGGTACAGTACTCAGTGAAATGTGAAATAAGGATTAACAAGCCATTCTGGAGATTTAGCAAAATTAAGCTTCATCAACCAACCTGACTCACAGCCAATCTAGCAAAAAGCATCCTAGAAAGAAAACTAACAGTAAAGTCACAAGTGCGACAGAAAATTAAATAATTCACAAAGGCATTAACATCATGAAAAGGTGCATTGTGTTCTGAGATCAACCAAGTCCAGTACTAGAATAACAAGAGTCCATTCTTTACTCAACATGCAAGTTCAAAACAGGCCACTGTGAAATCTGCTCAGGGAAAACAAGAGTACAGTGCCCTACCGATCTCCAGAGAAGGGAATTTCCTAACAAAGAGCAATACATAGGATGGTGTGAAGATCTGTTTTCCCTTTATGTGAAAAGAACATGTGAAACCCCCCAACAGAATTGAGGGATGGCAAAGGCTCCCATCTCTAACTGCCTGAGACATAAAAGAACAGTGTTGAATAAATCTGAGGTCCGCTTGGTAGGAGTAAGTCTTTTACATGCAAAACTAAATTAATAGTCAGGTACACACTCAATATTTGAAGTCTTTGCTTAAAACTATAGCATGATGAAGTAACAAAGATATTTTTTTAAAAACTATAGCATGCATTTGGGTTTATGCTTTGATTTACAAACTTTTTCACATATAATTCTAATTCTATTTAATCTGAAAAGTTTATATTAGCTAGCTATTTATTTACTTATTTATTTCAACTGCAAAAGATAAAATAACAGACAAAAGGCAGCTTAACAAATTGTGGAGGCATTACTCTTTTTTTTTTTTTTTTTTGAGGCATTACTCTTAAAACTTCTGTCCAGACACATTTGTCTCACTTAATCCTAAAAACAAATTCAATTGTTTCTCCAGTGCTCAGAAAGATACATAAATGAGCACAGATCGGTCAAATGACATGACCAAGGTCTCCTTGTCAATGAAGAAAATGAAGAACAAGAATGCTTAATCATATTCCTATCTCATAACACTAAACCCCATATTCTTTCTTGTTTTACCTTTAGCATTGATATAGTACCTTCTTTGATTTTGCTACCAAAATATTACAATATTATTATTAACTATAGTCTATGAATTACATTAGTTGTAATTTTTCCCAGGTATCACCATATTCTTAACACCTTGTAGAAGAACATTCTTGTATTTATATTATTAATCACAATCCTCATCTACCACCAAAATCACTGTATTATACAGTGCCTAGGTTATCCTTGTTTTTCAATTAACATTAACCTATTTTCCGATTTTCAGACAGGACTACATTTAAATATTTCAGGCCCAACATAAGCAGTTCTTACTGTCAGTGTAAGAAAGAAAAACGATGTACATATTTATTTTATTTTTATGTATTTGTGTGTGTGTGTATACACGTATTTAATCTAGAGTCTATATGTGCTGAAATTTAAGCCTATTTCCAAGTGTCTAGATCTCTTAGTCTGAGAAGAAAGCATCAATATCTTCCCTTAGAAGGCTTAATATTAAAAATAACTGAGCAACTGGTTAGTCACATATACTCCTTAGAATTACACATAAATCATACACAAACACCAATTTCTACTGGGTTAAGCACTTACATGTAAAAGACAAACCCGTAAAACTCTGAGAAGACTTCTTTGAGCTCAGAGTAAGAAGGAATTTCGTATGACTCCAAAGAAATTAAGCTATATGCAAAGAGACTGCTAAAGTCAGCAATATTACAGTTAAGATATTCTTTCTGACTATACTAAAACATAATGAATTATACACTTTGAAAAGGTGAAAACTTTATGGTATATGAATTTATATCAGTAAAGTTGCTACTGAAAAAATATATACCTCATAAAATCATTCAAAAAACAAGCCACAAAAGTAAGAGAAAATATTTGAAACAACAACAGCACTGTAAGAGTATCTGGAATACTGGAAAACTCACACATATCGATAAGAAAAACACAAACTAAACAAAAAGTAAGCAAAAGATTCAAACAGGTGTTTCACAGCATAGGAAACACAAATTGCTCACGAATGTGGGAGAAGATGCTCTACCTCATTGGTAATCAGGGAAGTGCAAATTAATACCCACGATAAGATATCATTTCACACCCATCATATGAGCACATTAAAAACTATGATAATGCCAGGTATCAGCATGGATGAGAAACATCAGGAACTTTCATATACTGCTGGGAGAGTAGATTGATATAACCACGTTGAAAAGGCAGTTTCCCTTTGCCTAGTAGAATGAACATGGCCGTAATTGATGATAAGCAATCCCACTACTAGCGTTACATCTTAGAGTAGGGGTCAGCAAACTTACGGTGCTCAATCAAGATCCCACAAGCTAAGACTTTTTTTTTTTTTTTTAAAGGTTTTTAAAAAAAAAAAAAAGTAACAGAGATCAAATATGTCATGCAAAAGCCTAAAATATTTCATACTTGGCTGGTTACAGAAAAAAGTTGATCAACGTCTATTTTAGAGAAACTCTTGCACATTCTTAGCATTTTATTCATAATAGAACAGAATGAGAAAAACACAAATGTCCATCAACAGGAGACTGGATAAATTGGTTGTGGAATACTCATATGACAGAATACTATTCAGTAATGAAAAACTACAGCTAGGTACAACACTAATCTATAAATGAGTGAATGAAGCAAGTCACAAGATTTATACAGCATGACTCCACTTAAATAAAATTAAAAAAAGAAGTCCAATGAAAGTTTGGGGGATATGGACAAAATAGGTGAAAAAAATCTCCACGTAATAATGATTATGGAATGTTTATTTTAGTGCCAGAGCTACTCTTTTAAAGAGTAACTGATCTTAGGAGATCAAGGGCCATAAAAATAACATTGGTATCCAGTTGTAATATTAATGAACTACTGTTGCAACACAATGTTCCATGTGTCCAGTACACTATTTTATAAATTTGTAATCACTCAGTCTGCTTCAAATTCTATTCAGAATAGATTATATTAAATAATGAAAGAAGCATGCTTAGACCTGAGGCTCTCTTGATATAATATTGAGGGTGTATTTTTGATAAAACATGAGGTAATTAGGCAACATATCTACTCTGTAGGACCAGGCACGTCTCTGTGGAGAGCAAACCCTCAGCCTAGAAGAGCTGCACTTGTATTCAGTTGGACTGGTCGGGACATCCAGCACTGGTGCTGAAGACAAAGAGAGGTAATTCTGTATGATGTCTACCATAATAGCAAGTTTGATGGCTCTAGGAAAGGAGGGAAGTATCTAGGTGCCATTGGGCTCCTCGGAAAATATATCAAGACTCAGCGGAAAAAACGCAGATTTAAAGTTTAGGGTTTCTCAGTACAAAACATCTACTCTGGTGTTAAGATATGTTGCCTAATTACCTCATGTTTTATCAAAAATAACTCCTCAATATCTTATCAAGAGAGCCTCAGGTCTGGGTGTGCTTCTTTTATTATTCCTAATAATAATGATAAAGGATTTTTAAGAATGACATGAGCACATCTGCATATTAGACAAGTCTCCCATGCACAAGGGTGAAAAATATTATGATTTTTGGCTGAGTCTGACAGAATGGAGATCAACTAGGAGAGTTTAAAAATTATATAGGACCATATGTCATTAAGATATAAGAAAATGGCAGAGGGGCAAATTCAACAGATATAGTGTACAAACATTGGTGGCCAAGAGCTATGTGAAGAGTAGGAGGTAATTCTCTGTTTGCCTGGTCTACTGAGTGGTGACAGTAAGTAAGGCAAAGATTATAAGAAGAGCGCAGATGTGGCAGAGGAAGCATCTGCGGGCAGACTGATAAGTTGGATTTTGGACATGTTAAGTTATAATATCATATAGTAAATATTCATTTTGTGTCAGGCATCAAAGGGGATCTAAAAAAGAAACACTAAACAATTTAGTGGTAATATAAACATTTGAATAAACAATTTCTGGTAGTACTTGGAGCATGCTAGAGTAAATGAAACCTTCAGCAAATAGTGAATAAGGGCAAGTTTAACCAATGCGATGCACCACTATAGCTGCATCCTAGGTCAGAGAATGAAGCCAAAAACTGGGCATCAGTCTGAATAAAAATAAATCCACCTCCAAATATTAAAATGATAACACTTTCTATAATGAAGCTTCAGTTATTCATTTATTCTGAATATGATTTCATCTCTGTTGAACATGACAGAGCCATAAAATCTTTGCATCTCATACCATCAACCATCAAATGTTGATGTCCACAGATTGAGCAATATTAGCTTGGTCCAAAATTTATGCCATTTCACAAAACTGATTTGACAAACCAGTATTAAATCTTTGTAAGTTAAGTTCATCATTTACGAGCACGTTTCTCCCAAGAAAATAGAAAAGACATTCAAGAAAATTATTTCTCCGATCAATACTTTAAAAGTTGCTATTGTTGTATCATTTTACAGTCAGATGGACATCTGATTTTATATAATAATTTATGAATTCTTTAATACCTAGATAATCTGCAAAACTACTGCGTATTTCTTGTAGCACTGTGCTTCAACAACAGAAGTAACAGAAAAATACAGGGAAAGCACCTGGACTTCTATCAGATATTTCTTTAAACCTGTATTCAAAAACTTCCTAGCTCCATGATTTAGGCAAGTCATCAGACTTCTTCAACTAGATTTCCTCTTTTAAAGGGGGAATTGTGAGGCCTTAAGGATATATGTTAATGTGCCTGGAAAAGGCTTCCTTCTTAATAAATGTTAAATGAATGAGGTCTCAAAGACATATACTGAAAAAAAAAAAAAAATAGAGAGGATAATATGTTAACAGTACATCGATTTTTTTTTTTTTTTTTTTTTTTTTTTACACCATCAAAGCCAGCTACACAAAACAGAATTGACTGTATACCTGACCCCAAGGTGTCCAGGTAAGTCATCCTACCTTCAGTGGGTGAGACAGGAATAAAGGATGCAGTTAGCCATGGGGGAGATAATCTGGTACAATTAGTCTTCAGATGGCCTGAGGGTGGCCATAAAATCTGGAAATAGGAGAATACACAATAATGGTTTATAGATATTACTTCACAATACATATGTTCTAGGACATATATTTCTGGGTTTCCAGACTTTATGGACAATCTATACAAACAACTTATAAATGTTCTTATCACATTTTGTCAAAACCTCTCCCCTTTTATAAATTCCCTACTTAAAACTGCAGTTAAACTTTTTACAGTTTTCTATTCCTTTCAAGACTGTCACTGAAGTTCCTCTTTCACTTACATACAAATGTTAGTGCAGAGAGAGGGGCATTTTGTCTTCACACTGGGATCTGCCTTGTCCTGCATGCTATACCCCGCTGAGGTGGCCCTGAGCCCACTGTATACCATTAATAATGGAAATGAGGCTGACCACCAACACCAAGCCACAAATGTCCCACTGGGAAAACCTGTACACAAGAAATTAGCTCTACAGACAAGCAGCCTGCACATCTAATACGAGAGAGTGTTCATCTAATGTTCTGAAATAAAGCAGCAACCCACACTGTCATGGCGTGGTCTGTGGGCAAAAACACCTGCCTCTCCCCTTACAATTCTGCACGACACAAAAGCCAGGCTTCAAAGGGAGAAACAGTCCTTCATCGCTTCTGGGAAATTTATTCAAATTGGGTTCCTACCCAGAAGACACAGGCAGTTCACAACCTGGGAGTCCAGGCCAGGGTGGCGGCTGACATCCCAAGGATGCTCCCAAAGGGCTCACTTTTGTTCTCCCTCAGCCCACTCAGGGGCCCAAAGAGGGGGTGGGGTGGGCAGATGACTCTAGGAGAATGTTTTCTTGCCTACTGTATCAGGTGGGGCTTTCAGAAGAAACAGCACCAATATGAAGAGATTACATAAATATAAAGAGATTTATTTCAAGGAATTGGCTTACACAATTGTGGGTGCTGGCAAGTCTGAAATCCGTAAGCTAGGCCAGCAGGCTGGAAACTCAGGCAGTCTTGAGGCAGAATTTCTTCTTTTCTGGGAAACCTGTTTGTCTTTCAACTGATTGGCTGAGGCGCATCCACGTTTCCCCGGGTCAACTAATTGTAGATGTTAACCACATCGACAAAAATACCTTCTCAGCAGCATCTAGATTAGTGTTTGATTACATGACTGGGTACTATAGTCTAGCCAAGGTGACACATAAAACCAATCAACAGGGAAGGAGATGTAGCTCAGTGGTTGAGTGCATGCTTCCCATGTATGAGGTCCTGGGTTCAATCTCCAGTACCTCTAAAAACAAAACAAAACCCACCAAAAACCACCTAATCAACACATCGTTTTCCATGCTCTGCCTTTCTACATATTCCCCAGGTAGGCTGCCTTCCTAAAAGTCAGGCCACCCTAAACTTTCTTATGAAATTGAATCTTTCAGATAAATTTGTTCAATACCCCATCCATAGAAGAAAATTAAGATGTACGCTTCCTCACAATTACATTCAGATGGGGGCAGGTAGGTAATTTAAACAAATGTGTTTTCAAGTCAGCTTTTAAACAAGATTTCTAATTATCAGTGTGCTTTTCATTCAGCAACCCTCCTCCACCTCTTCAACAGCATTTTCACAACTCTTGGTTCAAGAGCCACTTAAGAAATAAATGATTCATGGCAACTGAAAGCATGATAATTTTCTGTGAGGCATAATGCTTCAGTTTCTAGACCTAAGGGTGATAAAAATACGATAGGTCTTAACCCTGTCAACTTCTTTTATGGAAAAAAAAAAAAAGGCAGAGACCCAGAAAGTCCAATAAAGATCAAATCTCTCCTATATATACAATATTTGTATATATAGGAATATACATACATACATACATATATATATATACATATACATACATACATACATATATATATATATATTTTTTTCCTGCCCCCCAGGACTTAAAATTCTAGCTTTTAAAAACAAATTTAAACTTTACCTTCAGGAAAGAAAAGCTAGCAAAAAAATCATTTCTGGTTCTGCCCCAAGAGAAGATGCACCGAGTCCTAGATTTGAGAGACGTTCACGTTCAATCGTAAGACTCATTAACTCTCAAAAGTTTTCTGAATTTTGCAGGGCTGCTCTTACCATGTTCACACAGGCAGTCTATCTACAAAAGAGGGCAGATGCTTTGCCAGCCATAACATGCACCAGCTGTGAGACCGGGGGCTAGATGCTCACACGGAACCCGCTGCCAATCTGCAACCTAGGAAAATACACTTCTCACAGGGTGGTCGTGAGAATTCAATGGGGTATTAAGCTAATAGCACAGTCTTGAGATACAATAGTTATCAAAGACTAGTCTATTGGGTCCCTGTGTCAGAATCACCTGGAGGCTTAAGGGAGCCCTCCTTATGCCCCAAGACCAGGATGAGGTCTGGATGTGCGTAATTCTATCATGCATTCTCAGAAGCATATTGAGCTGGTCCCCTCTCCAGGCTGGGAGGCCAATCTAGGTCTGAACAGAGGACAAAGGAGGAACCCAAGACCAGCAGTTTAGCATCAAACTGGTCCTGCTGCCTGCTCGCTCTCAAGTACCCTGGCTCCAGTATCTGGGCTCCAGCCTGGGGCCCCAGCATCCCATCACTGGCTCAGTTTACCTTTTGTGTTGCTATCAGAGTGATCTTCCTAAATACCAACTCGGCCGTGGCTGCTCCCTGCTGCAGAGCACAGACACCCACCCCACCGTCTACCCTTCTGGCCTCCTGACTGCCTTGGTCTGTTCCATCCAAGCTAGGATTAAGTCCAGCCAGTCTTGCTTGTTTTATTCAGATTTCAGCTTAAATGTCACCTCCTCCAGTACTACCCAGTCACTTCCAATGACATAAACATATCATATTTTTATTTCTCTGCCTAGAACTTATAAACTTCTGATATTCCCTTGTTTATGAGGTCGTCTCCTCCCACTGGAAAGTAAGAGCAGATAGCATGTTTACTGCTATATCTCCACTGCCTTTCATAGTTCCTGGCACACAGTAGGCATTCAATAAGCAGATGCCAAATGGATGAACACATTCTTTAATTATGGGCCTGTACCAATGCCAGTCTCGACAAGGTTCTCACAACTGAACGCATATGGCAGACAGAAAAGTTGCATTTCTTACCGTGCCATATGACAAATACATTGCTTTGTGCAATACCTGTGCTCAGGGAAAACTGACACAGAAATAGAATTTCTGTTAACTCAATTTAAAAGAAAGCTAGAATTTGAATAATTCCTATCAAGAAGTAGTTTGTAAAGTGAAGAATTTCTTTTTTTTTTTTTTTTTTTTCCTTTGTACAAATGGATTTTCACACAAATTTCATATTGGATTTCCTTATCCTTGAAACAATTAGGTCTTGCATACTTGCTATTAATGCCAAAATCACCTCACTTAAATTTTTCTACTTACTAATTAAAATAAAACTACTGTCTTTTGAATAAAATATTCCTTAACAGTAGGGTCTAAAGAGTATTTTAAAGCCACTCATGTTATAACCATTTTCAGCTCCTTTAGAAACTTTGAAACAATGGAGCGAATCCAAAGGCTCTTGTGTGGTGATCTCTAGAAAATGCACAAACATTCTGAGCATAGAAAGTCTAGAGATGAGACTTATATAAAGAGGGCTTTATAAAGAAGGCTATCAGAATGAATCTCTGCCCAATTCCTGGATTCTTTAATGAGTAAGGAAAGATTTCAGAGACCACAGGTATATTACAAATAGAAGAAACTATGAATAGATGACAATTCAAATTATAAGCTACACAACAGCTTTTCAGCAAAGATGGGGCCACCCATCTTTCTCCCAAGGGAAAAGTGAAGTGAAAAGCTCCACTTCAGAACTTCAATTGGCTCCCCTGTGTTTGTCATTTTGGCTAATGAGTTAGTTTCAAGTGAACTAACAGCAGATGGGGGAGGAGGGCACCTGGCTTTGGTTTACAGAACGATACAAAAAGGAAAAACTGAAGCACTAGCTTGTGAGGAAGGAGGCCTAGTGATGAAAAGAAAATCAGGCCCCTGGTGGCTGCGTCCTGAGGAGATGAGTGCCGATTTCCCCTGGAAAGGGTTCTGGCCTGCTGCAGGCACATACCTGCCCTGGATTTACAGACAGGAACACAAGTCCCAAAGGGATGAAGGCCCTTTAATTAAAATTATTGGGGGCAGGGCCTGGGCATCAGCATCTAAACCTCCCCAGGTGATTCTAATGTGCAGTCAGCAAGGAGAACCATGGCTCTAGAGGCAGCTGGCAGGAAGGAGGGAAAGCGACAAACCAGGTTAGGGGGAGAGGGTATATGAGGAAGCCATCTCAACAGAGGGGGGAAGCTTCACTAGAGAACCGAGGAGTGGGGAGAGGTCTTTAAACAAGGAAGGGAGCGCAGCAGAGCCAAGGTGAGGCTCCTATGGACTGTCAGCTTTTTAACAACAGGAAATGTGGAAAGGAGGAGAAATGCCTGCAAACTCAGGAGGAGTTGGGGAAAGGAAAAGATATGTGAAAAGAGGTTACAAGTCCCTGTGAGGAAACTGGCTGAGGCCAGAGTAGGAGGTGGGTGATATCCAGGAGTGAAGTCTGTGGATGAGAGGGCCATCTACCACCGTGTGGCAACGATACTCTGTCTTTTCACATTGATGGCACTCTTGAAGCAATTAAAAACTTTCTAAAAAAGAGGTAACAGAGAACAGCAACACAGCCCCTAGGACATGCTCCACAGTGCCTATAAAAGTACCCAGAATTATCAATTCACTTAGTTAGTTTCATATTGATCTTTGAGAATTTATTGCCTTAACTGTCCTCTTGAATCCTCAGCAGGCAAAATTCTTGGATGGTCCTATAAACATGTAACTTTTCTGATGCCAACATAACACTACAGTCTGCTCTTTTCTCTAGTTGGCAGAAATTGGACCACCTTTCTCATAAATGGGTCCCCACAATCTAGTTTGTTCTAAGTAACATCACCATAATAGTGTGCATGCTCATTTGCAACAAAAGTAAATTGTATACATCGATCAAAATACTCATTCACATTCCTGACATCTTTATCTTTCTTGACTTGAAATATTTCCACCTCAAGAGAATTTACTCTAGTGGATTCTCTTCCCTGGTTTTCATCTCTTTCTATAGCCATCTATAGATTTTGGGATGGGGGTGAGAGTCAGAAAGCATGGTCAAGGGCTACCTGGACTGACAGCTGCCATTGCCATCTCTGGTTCTTTCTCTGTGGACATCTTTTCCACCCAACAAAACTATCTTCATCTTCCTGGGCCCTGGAGTAAATATGAATATGGCTATTGTCCAGACATATAGCAGGGAGGTAAAACCACAAACCACAAAAGAATGTAGATCTGGCTGGCCTTAACACATCCCTATCTGGCCTTCATCCACTGAAACTGAACATCTAATTTGGCATTTTGTCAAATCCGATGGGAAGTTAATGATGTGAAAGACAGACAAGCAATATCCGTGGATAAGTTATATGATGTGTGTAAATGGCAGAGGGGGTGGGAGGGTAGGGAGCTGAGAAAGGGATAAAGTATTTGAAATGTAATATCCTGGGATATATTGGGACAGGTTCTCAAACATTTATTCATAATTTTTGAAATGCAAAAAAAATTTTTGTAACTTTGCCACCAAATGAGTTTGTTTCCCAAACTGACCAGAACTGACATGAAATTATTGCATCTTTGTCCCACTAAATGTGAATATTCATCCACTTTGCTATAGAAATTACCATGTGTTTCCTGGATCCCATGGGGATATTACATAGCACACAGTATATGAACTGTAGTACTTTTCTAAAAGCAGAATTTTGAAAGACATCTGATCCCAAGGGTTTGGCTAAGAGATCGCAGACTTGTATAACTTCCCAGGCATGCCAGTTCTCCAGATTTAGTCCTTCTGTATTTTCTTCACATCATGCAGCTATTTGCCTGACCTCAGCTTTTCAATGATTTCTAGAACATTTTTTAGTAGATAGACTCACAGGAGCAAGTAGAATAGTAGAGGGTCAATTGTCACCATTGACACAGAGAACGAAGCAGGACAGCTGAAAATGCCACATACCATGTGTGCCTTAATATAAGACATATGCTATATTAAATGCACAGGCTTATTTTCTCCTTTGCCACATTTTTCATTTTATTAGTCCAGGAGTTTTTAAAAGCAAGTGTACACAAGCCTGCATAGTAGCATGCGTATGGTACAGATAATTTAAAACATAAATGTGATGCTGATCTTGAAAAAGGAAGATATCAAAGTGCATTTGTACTTATAAAAATGAATATCCCGTATAAAATGCCCACAGATTTCCTAAAAGGCAAGTTTACGGAGACAGGGAGCATTAGTGGGTGCCTGGGGATGGGAATGAGGATTGGCTGCAAATTGGCACAAGGGATCTTTTACCGGCTGATGGATCGTGGTGATGGGTACATGATTCTGCAAATTTATTAAAAATCACTGAATTGTACACTTAAAACAGGAGAATTTTATGGCATGTAAATTATACTTCAATGAAGATGTTAAAAAACCTAATATCCCCAAATTTCTAAAATAACACTTTTTATGTCAGCACCTCTTCTCACCTGATGTTTCAAATTAAGACCAGTTGAAATGGGAGTACAGGAAAGCAAATAAAATGGCCTATCAAGGGAAAATGAGGAATTTCATCACGAATGGCTGATTTTCCATCTGGGCAGAGAACATGATCCTTTTCAGATATCCTCCTCCACTTAGCAAATGAAATCTAAATTATTTTTATTTTAACATACCATGCATGTCTCTAATTAGAGCGTGCATCACAATGAATAGTATTTTATTTACTAGTCATTCCTGCAGAAAGTGTACACTCCTTCAGGGCAGAAACTGTGTTATATTCTTCACTGTATTCTCAGTACTTAGTAAGTGTTCAATAAGCGATTATATTGAACGCAATGATTTCTTCATCAGAACCATCTATTGCATTCCCATTTATATGAACAATATATAACAAATTAAGCACATATTACCTACCTTCTAGATCAGATTTCTCAGCCTCAGCACTACTGACATTTTGGGCCAGACAATTCTTTATACTGTGGGTTTGCTGTGAGCATTGTAGGATGTTTAGCAGCATCCTTGGCCTCTACCCACCAAATGCCAGTAGTATACTCTCCCCAGTTGTAACAACCGAAAGTGTCTCCAGATATTGACAAATGTCCCCTGGGGGACAAAGTCGTCCCTGGTTGAGACCACTGTCCTTGACAGAATATAAAGCAGAGCGAATAAACTGCTGTGACACATTTCAACAACGACTTTTGTGTTATTACTTCCTGGAGCTAACGACAACATCAAGGAAGGCAAAGCACATGACTAGCATATGATGCTTCCCTGACCAAGGGCCTTGGTATATTATGGGGAAAAGAAAAGGGGAGAAAGTCTTTTTCTTCTTTGTGTGACTGTGGAGATGCAAAAGGCTTATTCTAATCCAAGGCCAACAGTTTTCAGGATATGAGGAGCTATGAAAATACATGAGAAAGGTCCAAATGCCAAATGGCCTGTAGCTATAAAACAGTCTGAAAGAAGCATGTTCACTGTCAGCACTGGGCTGTTTACTATGAATTGTATCTAGGAGAACAATTTTGAAAATGCTATTGAATATTTATTAAAAGAAAGCTCTATAATAATTCAGGTCCTGACGTGCCACTATTAGCAAGTAACTCAGCCAGTTTGAAAGGTTAAGAACTGTGGTGGCAGACGCCATTAAATTAAGAATAAGCTTAATAATATTTCAGGGCTTTTTTTCCCCCTCAACAACTGTAGTATTTAGTAATTCTCTTCCAGACATCCTAGAGCAGGGGTTCTCAACACAGGGTCCGTGAGCTTGAACTGAAATTAAAAAAAAAAAAAAACATTATTTTTGTGGGGACACATTGGTATGGGTGTGATATATTTATTAAATAATACACAGTATAGTGTGGACTTTGTATGGGGTCCGTGGTTTTCACCTGACTGGCAAAGGGGATCGTGGAACAAAAAAGGTTAAGAACCCCTGTCCTAGAGCGAGTCAGAGAAGCTGTTGCCCAAATTGTATTCTTTCAATGAGGCACCAAACTTTTAAATTTCAATTCTACTTTGGAGATTCTGAGCAATTTACACTGATGAAAAGATAAATGTTTTGGGCAAAGAGGCTATTACAGAATAAGTAAAGGAAAGATATCCTAACACTAATCAATAATGTATAAATATTAAGAGTCATGATAAAACTTTTCTTCAAAGGTTTTTGTTTTGTTTTGTTTTGTTTTTAGGAGGTATAGGGGATTGCACAGGGACTCGTACATGGGAAGCAGGCGCTCAAATCCCTGAGCCACATTCGCGTCCCCTGTTTTTTGTTGTTTTTTTTTTTCAATTTAGGAAAACAAAGGAGTACACTTTAACCTCGACAACGCCGACAAGAATCCAGGCACTACAAGGGATACCATCCTCGTTTTTGACCACTTTCATGTTTCTTATCAATATATTGCGTATTAAAAAAAAGCCACAGTAGACAGTTGTTGTCAACTCCTAATACTTGAAAGTATCTCTCTTCAAATTCTGTTCATAAAATATTTATATTTTGTTTTGTGTGCCTACGGGTAAACATAAGCAGGTTTAGGATTCTGAAATATTAAGCATGTAATTCCTAAATCTTCTAAGAGAGAGAACATACACAATATGCAAAACCACTGTATTCAATCAAGTTCTAACTGTACACATAATTATGGTATTCAAATTAGATTACTAATTTAGACATGTTCTCTCATGTCAAGTACACTAGGAGAAAAATGTTTGAAAAAATTCAATAGGATGAAAAAAGAGGTAAAGAAAATTTAATTACTCTTTTTAGGAAATAAAAACTTCTAGTATGTAGTATTAAAATATATACCCAAGGAAAGAGCAGTAGGAAATACAGCTTAATTCATCTTGGTAGTGAGAAGTAAATATACTTGTGTCAAATCACTTCAACAGAATACTAACTTTATGCCCTGGATTATCATATTTGCATTTGTATGAAACTGGGACATGTGAGGCCTGAAATGACCAAATTAATTTTCATTTTATTTCATGTGAATATCCTCCATATAATTATAAATATTAAATGCAATTAAAATCCTATATAAAATCCTATTGTTATTTAAATTTTCATGTGCCTATATTGTAATTTCTCAACTAAACTGGACTAAAGCTACTACAATACTCCATGGGTACTGAGAAGTACTACAATTAAGATAGTTGTCTAACATTTTATAAAACTTAAAAAAATTTGTTAATGTTTTGTCACTAAAAGAAGTCAGAATACTAAAGGAGCGACCTACTGAATTTACAAATGTAAATTTTGTAAATTTGGATTCAACTACTCCTACTGAAGCTAAAATGCAAAATTGGCACCATGAAGCTTGAAATTGAGATTCAGGGATAAGCACTGGCACTGGCATTTGCTACTTGCTAGTAATTGCTTTCGTCTAGAAATTACCATTTAGCAAGGCACCTAGATATTTTTTGTGAAATAAAAAAAAGTAGCATCATAAACATTTTCAAACAGCCATAAAATTCCATGTCCTTTTCATGATTTTAGTGTTACCGTATATTAAAAACTAATATCTCCTTTAATAGTAGCAAAATTAGGTATATCATAATTTTAGAATATTAGGAGCCAAAAAAAGGTCATAAAACTAAAATAAACCCTTTAGATTAATCCTGGGTCATTTCACACTGTGTAAGAAAAGGACCAGTGCTTTACTACTTTGATATTAAATAAGTAACACAATAGATACTTTGGCAAGAAAGAGCAAGCTAGAGCATTTACTGTATTTGGAGAATTCAAGAATAATATCATAAGAGGAAAGCTGATAGTTTAAATGTAACTTGGCTGCTTTTTATTTTATAAGCATACATAGACACATACATGTACACAAAAGCGAACACTTCTCATACACTAGCCATTGCAACAAATGAAAAACAAATTTTCACTGTATCAGAAAAAGTAAGTTTACAATGATTTTGCAACTTAAAATATTGAATCCTTGTATTTAAAACTCAGGTGCTTTTTTTAAAATGCTCTTAATATAATAAAAGATGTTCATTTTGTGAAGAAACAATTTTTTCCCCAGTCTAACTTAATTATTTACATTTCCACAAATAACCTGTGGCCCAACACTCAAATATATAGAGATTGTGGCTAACACCGTTTTTACTGTTGGTGCTTGGAGCAGATGAATAAAAAATGTCTTTTTTCTGATTTTTTTCTTTAGCAGCTATTCAAGAAAATACAGGCAACATGTGAATGGAAAGAACCCAGAATTTGAAGTCAGAAGGCTTCATCTTGGGTCCTCGGAACTCCACCACTTATTAGCTGAATTACCTTCACCTAATCATCTTAATTCTGTATCTCAGTTCCTTCATCTCTATAATGGGAGTAATTTTGCCTCTAGGTCAAAATGGAAGCATAAAACGTTTGAGGACTGAAATGCACATTAACCAAAACACAAGATAATTATTCTCATTATCCAAAGATATTCCAGTGTGTCTATAAAGTAATGAGCTCTGTTTTTAAAAGACAAGTGAAAATTATAGTAAACTGTACTCAGCATACCACAACAAATCAATGAGCCAAAAAGATTAACTACTTTAGTAAGTATAAACGGGTTGGTTCAAAGGTCCAAACCCTCTAAAGATGCTATGACCATGGTAAAACTTAGTCTTCGTAAACTGTAAAATAATGTGTCATTTATCACTGTTCCCTTACAGAGTGCTCATTCATGGATACAAGATGCCTGTTATGGAGAATCAAGCAAATTATGTACCAAGAAAGTGATTCTTTCATTTTTTCCCACTTTTCCAAGTGCCCAAGTTCTATTGTCAATGAAGGAGAAAAATGAATGGAAAAGAAAAAGAATTGACAATTCTGTTCAATATGCAGCATGAAGGCAGGGATCATGCTTTATTCAGAATTTTATCTACCCTCCCCACCTCCATCACCACTCTACCTTCCACAATGTTTGTTGACAGAATTGAAAACTATATACGACTTGCCCCTAAGGGGCAAGTCATAGCTTGGGCTTAGAATACCCTGATGAGAAAAGAGAAGAGGAAGGGAGGCTACATCTACACAAAGCCTCTCACCACTGCTGCTCCTTATTTTTACTTGTCTTGCATTGTCCTGTATTTATCACAGTTTCTGTTGAACAGCTTTTTTAAGTATTTGGGGAGTTTATCTTGCCATTTCCCCCTCCTGGTTCTCTGCACCCACCTGTCCCACTGCAGTTCCTTCTGTGTTCTGTGACTTTACAAGAAGTGGGGGGGAGGGGAGGTCTGGAATTTTGTTTGTTTTTTCCTCCTTAGTAGTAGGACCTGATATTTTCAATTTTGGAAGAACTAAAAGATAAATAAACTGGGTTTTTTTGTTGTTGTTTTGTTTTTGTAAAAAAAAAAAAGAAAGAAAGAAAACTATATACGAAACAGCCACTATTGTATATATAGATACAAGCAAGTTAAGAGTCAGACCTGTCCCTTTGCTGTCTGCCTTTGCTTTCTACTGCATTTCTTTTTTACTAGGCTCCCATTCAATCAAGCACCTCATTCTGACTTGCCTCTGGCTTCTGCCACTTTGTGTCACACCACCTGTCAAAAACTTCTCTCACTTAATCTTACGATCTCAGCTCATTTCTTCTGCCTGCCACCTTGGCCTTCATCTTTTTTTTGTTTATTCCACACATTCTCCCATGCAGACTGTGACCACTACAATTTCAAACACAAAGAGGATTCTCATACCTGCTTTTCCAGCTCAGCCTCTGTTCTGAATTCCAGGACCATAGGCATATACAACTGCTGATTGAACCTCAAGCCCTGACTGCCCCCCCTGGCACCACACATCAAATAAATCCATAGCTGTATCTGTCATCTTTCCCTGCAAAGCTGCTCCAGTTATTGTCATCATCAATGGCAGAGCCGTTCATTCAATTTTCCAAGCCAGAAACCTGGGAGTCTTCCTGGAATTCACCCTCCTCTCCCTGACCACCCCCCACCCCACCCCCCAGTATCCTCACTCTTATAACTCTTAGTTCAGACTTTAAATCCATAATAGGATTCAACAGCTTTTCTACATGGCTTCCATTTTCCATACCCCATCACACACACACACACACACACACATACACACACCCTATCCCTTCTCTACAATACACCCAGAGTGATGATTATAAAAAGAACCACCTAAAGGGCTCCAGTTCATCTAAAGACCAAACATGGCCTACAAAGTCCTTCCTAAAATGGCTCTCCAAGCTCATACACTACCCTCCCCTGGGCAGCAGCCACGTCAAAAGATGAGCTGCCCATACTGGCCTCCTGTTCCTTCTGCTCAGTGATTTCCCCCAGCCCACTCCCATCCTCAGCTGCCTGTGGGTTCTACTCCTTCCAGACTCAGAGCAAGACCCACTGCCTGATCCGCTTGGAGTCAGGCACTCATTCGGACATAGCATCTCTCACCACTGAGGACAAATGCTGTTCCGTGTCTCCTTCTCCCTTAAGACTGAGATCCTTGAGGACAATGATGAGAAATTTCTTGTTTCAGGTTTCATCATCTAACGAAGTACCTGATATCATATCAATAAATGTTTGGTAGTGAATGAATAAGTGAATAGATATGCCTCCCACTACATTTGACTCTAACACTGCCAAGCTGCTAGTGACTGATTAGGTATGAACTAGAGGTTCTCAGCTCTTTTTAGGGAAAAAAATAATAAGATCACTCTGGTTGCACTTCTAAACTGCTTAACGCAATGGGAGAGAGGAACTCTCTGTGTATAGCCAATGTCAGAGATTGGCTTTCTGGAAAAAAAGAAAAAAGAAAAAGAATCATTGTGTTGTATGATTTTATTGCCTCTGACTTGAAACACGGGTAACTTCAACATGAAAGTTTCCCAATAGCTTCCACATGTTCAGCCTCAGTCGGGGTGAAGGAGGGATGAGTAGGGTTAGAGGCCAAGGGCCAGGGTCAGGACAAGCACCATTAACACCAGCGGCAGAGCCACAAACGCAGTGAGACTGGATGCTCAAGGACTTCTCTGAACACCCTTCCTAGGAGAAGACATCCACATGAAAGTTTACATTCGCAACCCTGGGGCCCTCTACAGACTAAAATGACTGATTTAGTCACCGCTTTGGGTATTTTTGGAAAATCAAGTGAAGTTGCTCACTTGCAAATGAATACATGATACAGTATAGGAATTGGGTCAGCTGGAGACCCATGAAATTGGAGTGAGAGGCACAAAGATGCTAGTGACCACTTAAAAATCTCTTTGGTGACCTGCCCCACTCTATAACGCTCACAGGGTTTCCGGCGCTCTGTACTTTAAGTAAAGGCTCCAGTGGGGCCCAACTTCCCTGCCTTCTGCAATAAACAGACTAAAATTAGAAAATGGAATTAAAAAAAAAAATAAGTTCTTAATCACAGGCTTGAAAATTATACAGTCCTATAAAATCAAGGACATGGAGTGGAGGAGATGTCAACATATGTTAAAATATTATGAAAATATTTTCTTTATATTTCAAATCCCAGGGGATATGAAGAACTTATTGAGTAAATGTTGCCCCTAGTGTGAATCAAGAAAAAAATAGAAGGGGTAGGGCTAAGAGGAAGGGTTTTGAAAGTGTTACAAGATGGTTTTAAATCCTGTCTGTGGTAGCTTGGAGTTATGTACCCCAGCAAAACACATTCTTGTTTTTTTTTTGTTTTGTGTGTGTGTGTGTGTGTGTGTGTTTATTTATTTATTATTTTTTTTTTATTTTAGTTTTTTTATTTTTTATTTTTATTTATTTTTTTATTTTTAAAACACATTCTTAATTTAAATCCATTCCTGTGGGTATGAACCCATTGTAAATAGGACCTTTTGGAGATGCTATTTTTTAGTTAAGGTGTGGCCATCTGAAAGAGGATGGATCTTAATCCTAGTACTGGAGACCTTATAGAGAAGGGCACAGGGGGAAAAAGCCATGGAGAGCAGCAAGGGGTTGGAAGTTAATGGAACCTAGAAGGGAAAGGAGAAGGCACAGCCATGTGCATTGCCATGTGATGGAAAAGCCAAGGAACCCCAAAGATCGCTGTCCTATCAAAAGCCACTGACCCAGGAGGAAGGAAGCCTTCTAGCCTCTGAAACCATGAGCCAATAAATTCCTGCTGTTAGGCCAACCCGTTGTATGGTTTTAGCAGCTAGGAAACTAAAACACTGTATTTATATTCTACATTTGGACGGGAGCTATAACAGCTGTAAGGCTGCTTGCAGGTTTGAAGCAATGTTCCTATTCTGCCAATATACTTGAACTCTACTTTTCAGGCCTGTACTCATTTCCTTTAAAAACCAGTCTCATTGTGAATGACAGGTGGCACTGTAGTAATATGGTAACCCCATGACAATGCATTACTGATACTTTAGATCTAAAGACATTTTTTTTTTTAAATCATGCAAGAAAATCTCAGGTCTCTACACTTCTCCTTTCTTACTGATAAAGTTACCTTGCCTCTCCTCTGTGTTCCATTATCAGTTAAAGTCTTCATGCTTCCTATTTCACAATCTAACATGTGGTTTTCTTTTTTGAGCTGATTGCAAGAACTAAGCTTAAGCTCTTCCTCCACAAAGATATGAAGACGACACTTCCTATGAGTCAAAACCAACTTGGGCGTGTGCCTTCCCACCATCCCTTCCAGCCCTATCCCAGGGTTGTTGTGGGAACCAAGCAAGATAGAAAAGATTATTTTGAAAAGCACATATTGTGTGCCTGTGCAATATGGTTTAACTATCATGAAGGCTCGAAACCTGGAGGCACTGGAATATTCTGTAAGGAGCACAGGTAGAGTCAGACAGCCCTGGGCTCCATTCCTGGCTCCAAAAACTCACTGGTATAACCTTGAACAAGTGTCCTGACTTTTCTAGGTCTCTGTTTCTACTTCTACAAAGGAGAAAAATTAAGTAACTACCTCATCAGGTTACTGTGGGCATTAAAGGGAATACTATATGTAAAGTTCTTAGCCTAGCAGCCAGCACATAGTAAGTGCTATGTTAGCTATTCCAGCTTGTCCAGAAGGGATCGACAAGAAGGACTAGAAATGTGCCCAGATAAATCATGCTCAGAGCTGTCTTCCCCCTAAACCACCCCAAGCCCCGATGGTCAGCAATCCCTCAGCCTTGAGGGACTGTCTCTGCAATCTTAGATGTGAACTGCTTGCTTGTATAACCAGAAACTTGTGTCCCCACCCCACAACAAGCCACTCATGGATGCATGAGGCAAAAGCTCTAAAAATATAATCATTTCCCAATTCCATAAGCCTAAAGTGAAGATAATCCAAAACAGAAGATACAACTGGGGAATGAAATGATCTTCATTCACTTATATCCATATTAAAATTAGTTTGCCTTTCTTGCATATGTATCTTCTGATAGCAAGAGAAAGCTGGATGTCAGAGGAAAGTTACTTGGAGATGTAATGATGGGCACGGAGAAGCCACGAAAAAGATAACGCAGACAGGAAATAAAACAGAACCATATGTAAATTCTGAAGAATTGGCTAAAAGTAAGTTATGAAAAAAAAAAGAAAAAGAAATATAAGATATAAGAAAAGGAAAAAAAAAAAAAGTTATGGATCCAGCTCGTCACAAAAACAAACAACAACAAAAAACAAAATCAGGGGAGACTTTAACTCTATAATAACCCAGAGAAGAAGAACATTTGAAATATAATGGAGCAAAGGGAAACATCTGTTCTCTGAAGAGGAGGGCTAAAACTGAAATTGAAGATATTTTTGGCACCCCGAGGCACCTTACTGGAAGCTCAGTCCCAGAGAGTTTTGATTTTTAAAAAAGAGAGCACACCAACTTAGAACATGTTTTGAAGAACCTTTTAGTGGTAGGTTCCATTAGCTAAACGTATCAGTCTGTGAGCAGTCCATTGTCTACATTCCTTACACAGAAATTAGATTTTAATATTAAGAAAAGTAAATATTTAGCAAGGACCAGAATGCTATGCAGTATCCAGATGATAACCTAAGAATGCCACACAGAAAACCATGGCCTCTCAATCATTTCCAACCTCTGGAAGTCAGGTAAGAAGTTCAACAGGCTATGGAGACTTTTAACAAAGTGCTGTTCCCACACAGTGTTTATTTAATGTGAAGTGTGTTTATTTACTGTGTGTATACATTATTTCCATTTCTGAATATATAGTATAATATGAGGCAAAGTGCAAACCCTCTTTCCCTGCCCAAGGGGAGTTGTCTGGCTGGGACTGACTTCATACACCGGGCTGACGCAGTTTGGGATCAATTGCTGCTGCTTGCAGGGGTAAGTGGTGTATTATTTGCTGGTGCATGGATTATTGCAGCTACATCTGCAGGCAGGAAATAAAATGGGGCGTGTCATCCTCCAGGGTGAACTTTAACATCATACCAATTTTTCTTTTTTAGACTCTCTGAATATACCATAGGGAAGTAAAGAGCAATGGAATCCACTCATGCTTGAAACTCACTTCACCTGTTGGTGCCTCTACCATGTGCCAGGAGGTACACAAATAAAGGCAATATATTAACAATAATTATGATAATAATAGTTCCCACTCATGGAGAACTAGGTTGTGGGTGCTGTTAAGCATTTTGCATACTTTACTGCTTAAACATCAATTTCCTCATCTGTAAATTTAGGATAACAATGCACCTATTTTTTTATTTTTTTGTTATTATGAAGATTAAAGGAGAATCTATGGAAACAGCCCTTTGCTGGTTGAGGCAGCAGGGTCAAAAAGAACAGGCTTTGAAACAGAAAGGTGTGGGTTAAAAATCTCAGCTCTAATCTCTACTACTCCATCTCAATGAGCTTCAGTTTCCCCACCTTTAAAGTGTACAAGAAATCACCAACCTCAAAGGGCTGTAGGAAGAACTGATAAAGACAGTAAGCCAAATATCAGCTGCATGGCTAGGAGGTGCCCGATAAATGTTTATGTCCTCTCCCCTATAACATATTTTAGCAGCTTCTATTAACCTCCTTCAGCAGCCATTCCATGTCCACAGTATCCAAAGATGCATTTCCTTTCATGACAATGGTAATTTTACTCAGAGGGAGACACTGGCTCAACAGCTCTCCACTCCATCTTCACAACAATCTTGGGAGAGAGGTAAGACAGCAATCCCCATTTTACAGATGAAGACATTGAGCCACAGAGAGTTTAGGTCACTTGCTCAGATTCAAACAGATGATAAATGTCAAAGGGCAGCCCAGGTCCAGAGGAATCTGTCCTCTTCACCATGATGCAAAACAGATTTTAGTCAACCTGTTTTTGTTTCCTGGAAAATCTTCTAGATTTTCTTCTAGAGAAATATCTTCTAGAGCTAAGCATTGGCTACTCTCATCAACTACAATAGGTGGACTTGACTGAAACAAGCCCACATCACTTATGAAATAACATTGTGTACTTTCTTAGAATTTTTAAAAACAAATACTTTGCTGTATTTTTTAAATAAGGTGCCTGTACCTAGTTCATCTTGTTCTATATGCTGGAATACCATAAATCAAAGTATTTCTCTCTCCAAAGATTACCTGAATAAATCCCATATTAAAAACCCACCCTGTTTTGGTTTAAACAATTATTTCAAGTCCAAATCAAGAAAAATATTAGGGCAGTTTTAATGTGATCTGTTTTGTTTAGCTAATGACCTCTACACCAAATAGTCCAAATATTCTGCTTTTTGTTAATATCCACTGCCTGAGTCACACAGGAGTACTGTGCAGTATTTCAAAGTATTCCTTTTACAAATTTAATCAACTCGAGTATTAAACATCAATGATGATAATCTATTGCTCTGCTTAAAAGGAATCTATAAGGGATAGATGAGAAAGAAAGGTTAAAGAATTCTATCCTCCAAAGTAGGACAGTGCAGCTACTTATAAATCATGCTCTTTGTTTATTAAGATAATTAAGCCCATCAGTGCCCTTAACTTTCAGGACTCAACAATTATCTTGCATTTCCACTTTTACTAAAACAAAGGGGAGATGTTCAAAGGGGGTCCTCTGCAAGCTCTCTGCACAATGCATGCTATTTTATAACATGATTTATGTGTCTAATTCCTGGAGCAGCCTTGAAAAATATACTGCGTTCTTTCTCACATGGCAACTTATTAGGAGAAGACACTCCAATTTGAAGAGTGCACTCTGTTTCAAACCACAGGCCGCTATATCATGTCAACATTTTCATTAAATACTGTTCAAGCTGGACTTTAACAAATGCGATGGAGAGCCACAGCTGCAACCACTGCAGAGAGACAAAGTTATCCAGCCCAGAGGCTTACATAAGAGGCACAGGACAATGGAGGAAACCCAAGTGTCATCATATGAATCCTTTTCTTTGAGAATCGTCCACATTCTTTAAGTTTATGAAGCGAAATGCACAGAGCAGTTCTCTTATTTGCCGTATAGCACACACAAAAAAGCTGACTGGACATATAATTGGGGGGGGGGGGGTGTCTCTTATAGTACTAGGCTCCAATTTTGGAAACATTGGCCACTTCTGCCGGGGGTTAGAGCAAACTAGGATGCACGGGAAGCCTGGAGGTCTGAGAAGGAACTGCTTAGCGCTCATCCCCAAAGAGCCATCTCAGTTCTGGTCACTCAAAAATGTCACAGACCCCACAGAATTAGGAGAGAGATGACCAGACCCCGGGGCCCGTTCACTAGCTCTCTCACGCACACACAGTCAAGTAGCTCGGCATGTGCAATCAGCAGCAGGCGAAATGCCCTCGGTGCACCTGTCCTCTTACAGCACTTTTCCAACTGGCACATTCGCCATAGGCTGGAAGCAGCCCGCCCTGGACTCCAGCCTCTCCCCGCGTGCGTGCCCGCTTCTTCACACCCTGCACCCCCCTCTCCCAAGCTGGAGCCCTGCTAACTACAGAAGAGGGGTACTCTTCCCTGGGGTACCCCAGTCCATCCCATCACCCGCTTCCCACAACATGAAAATAACGAAAAAACGAACCTTTCCTTCCCACGGCTTCCTCCAACTTCAGAAACTACTGTCAACTTACTGGGACGCAGGAGGCAGGGAATCTTCTTGGGGGACCGCACTCAGTGGCAGCCCCGCTGGCTCCGCACTGCACGGGCGGCGGCGGCGGATGCGCTGCGAGGCGCTGCCGCTTTGCACCAGCCGGTTCCTCTCAGCCGTGCCCGGAGCCCGGCACTCGCCAGGGCGCACCGCCCGGCGGCGGCGACTGAGGCTGCAACGGGCTGCGCAGACCCGAGCGCTGCAGCTGCCACCAGCTCCGGAGTGCGGCACTCCGAGCCCCTGGTGCGTGTCTCCGGCTCCGAGGGAATCGCGGCTTAACAAGAAACGCCGCAAGAGAAAAAAGCCAAGGCGCCGTCACCCGCAGAGCCGCCAGCCCGCTCGCAGCCGGTCCGTGACATCGCGGGCGAGCGAGCGGCCAAGCACCGCAGTCCGCACTCGCAGCCGCGCCGCGAAGAATGACAGGCGCCGAGGCGGAGCAGCCGCGCGGGACGCGGGGCGCGAGTGCGCATGATCCCAGCCCGCTGCGGCACGTCACGGGGGAGGGAGGGCCGGGCCCGGAGGCAGCGGGCCCGGCGCGCCCTGCTAGCTCCAAGGAAGGTACCGGAAGTCTCCTGCCTAGGGTTTTGTGAACCCAAAGCTGTGTAGTTGAACTTGTTTTTCTCCAGTGTGTCCCTGTCCTTTAAAAAGGATAGTATACCCTAAGTGGTCCTTAGGGTGCCAGACGAGCCCACAAAAGCCTGTTAGAGCTTAACCATAAAGGATTGTGAATTGGGGGAAGATGATCCTTAACCTTGACTGTGCATTAAAATAACCAGGAGAGTTCCTAAGTGCCCCTTGCCCCCGGCCGCACCCCGGAATAAATACTTGAGACTCTCTGGAGAAGGGCCCAGGTGTCAATATGTGGTAAAACTTCCTTAGCTTGTAAAGCTGAATCCAAGGGTAGCCAAGGTTGAGGACAGCTGCTCTACAGCGATGCTTCTCAAGCCTTTAAAGTGCGACAGAATCCCTAGGGATCTTGTTAAAAGGCACATTCTGATTCAGTAGGTACAGGGTAGGCTTGAGATCCTGCATTTCTAACAATTTCTCATAATCCTAGGGGTCCTGAACCATCCCATCCCATCCTCGCTGCTCAGAGTGTGGTTGAGAACTTGGGGCGGAGCTTCTGAAACTTTGGTTTGCATGAGAATCGCCCGAGAAGCTTTTTCAAAATGCAGAGCAAAACCCCAGGCCCTATTCACAGTGGTTCTGGTTCAACTGTTGGACAAAGGGTGGGCTCTGGAATTTCATTTGTAACAAGCACTCTGGATGCGTTAGATATGGGTGTTGTTTGAACCGATCTTGGGCCAGGAACCTAGAGAGATGGTTTTGATGACAAAGAGCCAAACCGGGTCTAGAACCCAAACCGGTGCTTTATCTGTTTCAAATTTTCTACAATTATTATGTATTATGTTACTTAGCAGGAAAAAATATATTGAAATGATACGAAACACACACACATACCGGGTACTGAGTACTCATTGCACATATTGTTAAAGGGGCTTAAAGTTGGCAGGGGAAGTAGTTTCCTTATGATGGGAAAGGTGGGAGTAAGGAGAGTATGGAGTAAGGGATGTTAGATGGTCTGCACCAGTGCCTGGCAGGGGGAAGGGCATGTAGGAGGAAACCAAGCTTGGACTCAACCTAGAACCTGGGAAAGAGGACTGAGGGACCAGGCTTAGCCTCCTGCTGAGGAGCAAGGTGTGAAACTCAAGTGTTTAAGAGCTTATGAATACCTGGTACTTAGCATACATTACCTCACTGAAATCTCACAATGGCCTCTGGAACTGGATAAAAAGGTATTATGCCTATTTTGCAGATTTAAAAGGGAAGCTCTAAATGTAAGGTGACTTCTACAACTTGAATAAGGGAACAGATATGAAACCTGGATGTGGCTTCTACAACTCTAAGGAAAACAACAACGATTCAGTTCTTACAAAGAAAATGGTTTCTGTGTTTTCTGTGCACATCCTTTAAAGGCTGGGCCTAAATTTTGAGTTAGGAAGGTTTCAATTTTGTAGGGAGGAAATACATTTTATATCTTCGCCCCAATTTTGTAGCTCCATAAAATTGGGATTGCAAAATGTGGTTCTGAGAGAATCTTAGTCCTGGTGCATTACTGTTACACAGTGCAGGCATCACTGAGAGGGTCAAAGAGCAACACTCCCATTTTCTGGTGACAGGGTAATTACCATTGTTTTCCCCAGGCCTAGAGAAGTTAAGTGATTTAGACAATCCAGGCTGGGGCCAGTCTCTGTCCTTTTCCTCCACTCTCCTTTCGCCAAATGACATACTGAGGAATGTTTTTCAGTTTCAAGTTTTCATATCAAGATTTGCCATCAGTAAATTAGAAATTGAATGTATTTCAAAACCACTCCTTAAAAAAAAAAAAAAAAAAAAAAAAAAAACCACTCCTTTGTATAAAACTAGAAGTGTCAGGAACAATTCTTCTGTTTGTGGTATTATTATGGACTATAATCCCAGTCTGAATAAAGCTTTAGAAGAAAGTGTGTGGTATTTATATGCAATCTTCAAATCCAAAGGTTTGCCTTAGAATGTGTATTGCCAACTATATGCTACTCAACCTTTATCTCTACTTCCCCTGTAATTCGTCCATTGTTGTTATTTTTTGTGATTTTTGAAATGAAAATAAAAGAACACAAAGGAATGCCTAATAAGAGCATTCTCTGTAAATAAGGGAACTGGTTCATCATAGACTGTGAAATTTAGTCAGTTTTTAATAACAAAATACTTTAAATAAAAAAACACAAGGGTAGCAGAATAGTCTTGTTGGGGCTTTTAAGAGAAGTATCCAATATTGTCACCCAATTTTCTTAGGTGCTTAGAAAGTTAGAAACTCCAATCATAATATTTATCTGTATAGTATTTGAATTCATTTGCATATTGACTCCAAGTCATCCAGGATTTAATTATATAAAAAGGTAATTAGTATGTCCCAAGGCCATCATATTTTAAGCCACTGTTATTGGCATTAGACACATGAAATGCATAATATTGGCTTAATATTGATTGTGTCTGAAGAAGGATGCATCTAGAATTTGTTCTCATTAGCTGCTATTGTTGTCTGACAGAAGCAGCAGCTACCTTTTTTTCCCTGAGGGTTGTATTCCTTGTGGGTAAGCAAAGCCTGCTCTTTGAGAATTTCTTCATTCAATACTTCTTTTAATTTTTTTTTTTTTAGGAGGTACCAGGGGATGAATCCAGGACCTGTTATATGGGAAGCAGGTATTCAACCACTAAGTTACATTGCCTCCCCAGTGAGAGTTGGTTTTTTCATTTGTTTGATTGTTTGCTTTCAGGAGGTACCGGGATCAAACCTGGGACCTCGTACATGGGAAGCAAGTGCTCAAACACTTGAGCTACAACCACTCCCCTCAGTACTTCTAAAAATCACAATAGTGAGGTTTTCAATTATAAAGATGCTGGTGACTCTACTGAACTTATTCTCCGCTCATTCAAAAAGCTGTAACTTGGATAGCTTTTTTCTTAAAGTCATTCTGCTAAGATTCACAGGCTTATCACTTAGCTCAGAAGTTTGGACCCCAAATTCTATACTTTTGATAATTGCATTTCTTCATCCATTTCACTTAAAGGGATACTTTGACATAAAAATCTCCCAACTTCTACCTGCTTCATAAACACAGTCCAGATAATTGAACTGTGGGGAGTTCAAGGTGACTGCTGAGGCAGAGACAGGGACGGGAGCCGAGAATTAGCTGCCCCTTGCTGAAAAATAAGCTTGCCATAAAAAAAATTAATACAAGTTGTGCTTGATTTTTGGACATGGTTTACTACAAAATTTGCCTTGGTTTGAACACATGCAGCTGCTAGTAATGCCAATGGAAACCATAACTGAATTCCTCGTGGGGGTCTGGGACAGATTAGCATTCTGTCCTTTTTTCCTGGAAAACTTTTGAAAACGATTGGAAAGTCCAATTCTTTTTGTTCTAATAACAGGAAACTTATAAAATGTCTGCTTTTCAAATGTTCCCTTTTAGATTAGTTGTTTAGAACTCAGAGCAATCAACATTGTAAATACATTTTCAAACTAGGTCCAAAATATTTTTTCATCCCTTGAATAATTCAACATAATGTTAATTGTTACCCCAAGCCTGAAAGGAAATAGGTGTTGAGTAGGTATTTTGATAGGAGTAGGGTAAGGAGCTGAGAAGAATGGAATTTAAGTCTGTAAGAGCAAGACTATGGTAGTGGCACTGTGGCTAAGGAGCAGAGGTGGGGAATATAGATTATCAGCAGACTCTGAGATAAGGTTAGGAGATGGGCCTGTGACCAAGAAGGGAAATAGCAGTTGAGTCATGGACTTGCAAATTAGGTCTTGCCCATATTTAAAGTGTTCAGGGTTCTACATTTGACTTTATTTATAGGGAAGTATGATCAGAGAGTAATACATAAACCATGAGTCCCTTAAAACCTATCATCAATGCTTTAAAGACTTACTACAGAAGTGTACATTTAATGTCAATCTCTTAGTAATTACCTACACCCCCTTCCCAATTGATAGAAGGAGAAAATGGCCAGTGGAGAAGCCATACAGCACAGTGAGGCCACACAGATGTGGCTAGCTCTGACTCCCAGCATCTTCACTGTCAGCTGTAATTGCAGGGCTGCTGTCTTTGATCACCTGACATGATATGTGCAAGGTCTGAGCAACAATAGCTTTTTTTTTTTTTTTTTTTTTTTTTTGAGGTACCCGGGCCAGAGATCGAAACCTGGCCCTCGTATATGGGAAGCTGGCACTCAACTACTGAGCCACATCGGCTCCCCTGAGTCTACAACACCTTTAAGTACACAGTAGGCTCTATTAATGCTAGCTCTTAGTGAATGGACTTTTTCTTTCTCCTAGAGTTAAAATTCGTAGCTGTTTTCTAACGTCTGTCCATGTAATAATTTTAATGTAAGCCATGATTGACTGTAGGTTTTAGGAGAGTGCTTTCCTTTCTCAACAGAAGACTTAAAGTGACTTGAGGGCCCCTCTGAGAACAGGGGAATCATGAAAAAGGCTTTCAGGGGAGCTCAAGGAAAAGCCTGCTAATGTTACTCTGTGGTCTTAAAACTGTACTGAGAGGAAAAGGCTGGGCTTAAAGGACTTGACACTTCCAGATCTTTCTACAGAGAGAAAGAAATTATGGTAGAAAGAGAGTTAGACTTATGACAGTGAAAACAGAGAGTGTCTTTAGGAAATGTCTACATGACAGATTAAAGAATGAACCTTCCCATTGTCTTTTGTCATCCTGACTCTACACATTCCTTACATTTCTATCCTGACATCATTGCTTTAAGATTTGTGGCTGTAAAACTGATGTGGAATTCAGAATGTTGGCAGAGATTCTTTAGATTCACTTTTAATTCTTCTCTTTATCACTTCAATACAATATAATTTTATAAACTCATATTTTAAATAGGCACCAGAGAAGACAGTGTGCTTCATTAGTCACAAATCATTTAGGGGCTTAAATAGCTGGCAAACAAAAAGCCAGGATCAAAAAAGGAAGATTTATGTAGTTACTAGGAGATCCAATTCCAACAAACAAGTTGTGTAGTCTACAAGGTCAGAAAGATGTTAAACGCTCATTGTGGCTAAAGCATTTCTATCATTCCTTGCCCCATTCTATACCTTCTTCCTCCTTTGCCATCCTTTCAACACTTTCCCTGCAAATAGACTTTTCTGCTCTCAGTGCCTGCACCGTCCCCGAGACCGGAGTTGTCTCTTGTTACAGAGGCACAGAAGTTAAAAGGAGAGAAGTTAAGCTAAGCACACTTTGGCTGTTTCTTTGAGCCATCAACACAATTGGAAGTGGAAGAATATGCATTGTTTACATGGCTTTCTTTATCATTCTGCTTGAGGTTTCTTGTCTGGAAAACAGGGCTAATAGTAGTAGCTTTATTATTCTCTGAAAGACTTAGCCATTTACCTATTCCTACTTCCCCATTAAGAAGGAACATTCCATATCTTTTGAATTTCCTTATTTCCTTTGAGTGGGGTGATGGTCAGTATTAGGTGAGCATGAATGAGAGTGAGAGCTCCCCTAACTTTCCACACATTTGGCAGTGGTCAACCCTACAGTTCTGAACAGGCGACAAAAACTCCTGGTTTATGAGGTGCTATTTGTGTAGCTAGTGGTATTACTCTGAGTGGAGTCTCAAAAATGTTCCTTGGGGGATGAATAAAAACACACTCAACTAGCAGGATGGAAAGGCAAGGAATCTTGGAGGTTTCACAGCAATTCAGAGAGAAAGAATTCCCAGAGGCCAAAGCCATAAAATAAACCATCACTCCAAGATGTCTTGTAAAAACAGCAGTTGCTTTAAGAAATATTCAACCCCAAATTCCACTGAAGTACACATGGTATTTCCTGTTTCTGG
Source organism: Tolypeutes matacus (assembly GCA_026826555.1). Classification (NCBI taxonomy): domain Eukaryota; kingdom Metazoa; phylum Chordata; class Mammalia; order Cingulata; family Chlamyphoridae; genus Tolypeutes; species Tolypeutes matacus. The sequence goes on from JAKSZT010054487.1 coordinate 29,392,512, forward strand.
AGACTTAGAAGAAAATTAAGCTCTGATTGAAAGAAAGCAAGTAGAGCCAGATGTTGGTGTTGGTAATGACCTGCAGAGCCTAAAACTCATGTGGCAGGAGTCAGGGAAATGCATAACAGCTGCCTGAAACCATGGGAGCCTGATTTCTCTTGGCTAGAAAAGAAACAAAGTGTAAGGGTTGTTTTGTTTATATGTACAAGGGACAGCTGAGCCCAAGAGACATTATTTTGGTGTGTACAGCCAGCAACAGCAATTTAAAATATCATTTCTATTCTTTTGATACAATTGGTTTAAGTCACTTATTCAAGGAATATTTAGTATCCAACCAGCTTCAATGGCCATTCTAAAGCATTTTTCATAAATAGACTATTCCATTTTGAAACCAATTATAGGGAATCTTTTTTTCCCCCATATTAATAATTAGAAGAGAAAAAAAAAAAAAAGACTTTGGGTATACAGGAGAAAGGACAATCTACTTTATCTCTCCCTACACCCCACCCTGAATCTTCTACTCCGGTCAAACTGGCTTGCTCTTCATTGCTTCATTAGTCTTTGTGCTTTCTTGTGTTTATGTTTCATTGTCGTTTTTTACTCAAGCTCTCCCCTCCTATTTCTGTCCTTCAAATACTAACTGTACTCTAATGCCTTCCTCATATATCACCACATCCAGGAAGTTGGCCCTGATCATCCTAGCTCCCCTGCTGGAGCTTCTATAATACCTCTGCTTATGTCATCTACATGGCACTTTTCCTAAACTGCTTTGCATTACAGATACAGATGTACATATTTTACCTGTTCCATATGACAGTAAATTCCTGAAGGCAAATATTGTATTTCATGCTTCTCTGTATATTCTCTCCTTCTCCCACTCCTTAAATACCTAGCTTATTTTATACAATTCACAAGACTTCTGTCAATGTCTATAGTTATGCTGTTGGTGGTAGTAGGGGTGAGCACATTTGGGGGAAGGGAAAAGGCAAGTTTTGGGGGGAAGATAAATAATGCCAATTGTAATTCAACATCTAATTCTACTTGGATTGCTGAACTGGACAGATGATCAGGGTTTATCTGGTCATAGAGTTATTACATCTAAGTTATAACATGAGGGCTTGGTCCCAAGAGCAAAATTTGAAGCCTGCCTACTAGTATTGAAGCAGAAGGTCTAAACCAGATAAATAATAAGTTTTAAGATGTTGAATTCAATACCTGCCCTACCTCTCCCCTTGATAATGGACATGATTAATAAACTCAGAGCCTGGAAAAAGATTGAGTCTATAGCTACAGGAAAGGTGATAGGGATGCAGTAAGCAAAAGACAAGGGAACAGGAAACCAAGTAGGGTAATTGTCTTGACGCGGTGTCTTTTATAGAGGGTTGCTTGACACACAAAAAAATGTCAGTCGTGTCTTTTCCTCCCTATGCCACCTTCTGCTCTGCCTGCAGATAGTCCCCTGTTTAGGGAAGTGGCCCTAGGCAGAAACATGGTCACTGATTGGATCAGGATTGTCATCCCAAGCGTGTCCTGATTCAAGGGCTTAAGGGACAGGGGTAATTAGCTGAACCAATAGCACTGGCTTCCTCTAGAATATAGACTCTGGAGAATATGGATTGGATTGGCCAGGGAATGGAAGAAAATGGAACTGACGTTTGGAACAATCAAAGAGAAGTAGAGATACAATTGAAGAGATGCAGAGCATCTCTAAGAAAAATGGCCAAGTTGGTAACTAGACCTTCAAAATGCTGCCAAAGCAATGTTCTTCCAGACCCTACATATCGTTAAATAAAGTTTCCCTTTCCTTAAAATTGCCTGATCCTTGTAAGGTAAAGAATCTAACATACTACTCAAATAAGGTTTATAAAAGGTATACCTGGTAAGTTTTATTTACTATTCATATAACAACATTTATATGCATTACATTCTTTGTGCACTTAAAAACACACTATGCTTTTTTTTTAAAAATGGTTTCTAAAATTTTTATTCTGGTAACATATACAGCCTAAAATTTCCCCTTTTAACCACAGTCAAATATACAGTTCAGTGCTATTAATTATATTCACAGTGTTGTGCTACTATAATCATCATATATTACCCAAACTTTTCCATCACCCCAAACAGAATCCCTGAACCAATTAAGTATTAACTCCCCATTCCCTACCCCCACCCCAACCCGTGGTAGCCTCTTCTGGTTTATAACTCTCTGAATTTGCATATTCTAATTATTTAATGTAGGTGAGATCATACAATATTTGTCCGTTTGGGTCTGGCTTATTTCACTAAACATGAGGCCTTCAAGGTTCACTATGTTGTCACATGTAGCAGAACTTCATTCCTTTTTACAGCTGAATAATATTCCGTTGATGTATATATCACATTTTGTTTATTCATTCATCTGTTGATGAAGCACTTGGGTTACTTCCATCTTTTGGCAGTTGTGAATAACGCCACTATGAATATCTGTTTGAGTCCCTGCTTTCAGTTCTTTTGGTTATATAACTAGAAGTGGCATTGCTGGGTTGTATGGTAATTCTATACTTAATTATCTGAGGAACCACCAACATATTTCCCATTGTGACTGCACCATTTTACATTGCCACCAACCATGAACTAGTGTTCCTATTTCTCCACATCCTCTCCAATACTTGTTATTTTCCTAAAAACACACCATGTTTCTGTGTTGTCTATTTTACAGCATTAATTAGCATACAGTAAAAATGATATCACAACTCAACATGAAGAAAAGAGCAATTGTATTGGATGATTCTTTTATATCTGCATGTGTTGATTGACAGTCAGTGAAATAAATAAATCAATTGTAATACTGTATGTGTATCCCATCTCTTTGTATGCTTCTGGGAGTCAAGCCCACATTTTCTATATATTTGTATTTCATACCATGCCTAATGAATTGTTTTAAAAATCTCAAGTAGTAATGAAATGTTCCGTGGTGTATATGATGATGTACAAACAAGTCCTTATTATTTATAATACCTTGCATTTCATGCCTATTTAACAGTATTATCTTTCTGGGTACTACTTTAATAATCTCATATTCTCTCCTTATTTCACAAGTAGGAAAAGCTAAGCCATAGGTAAGCATCTTGCCTAGGATCTCAGAGCAAGTCGGAGCCAGACTTGAACTTAAAGGTTCATCTCCTCTGAGTTTCCAAGCCTATTACTTAGTTTATTGATACATTACACCCTTCTTAAGCAGGGTGTAATGCTACTGGTCATTTCCAGTTTCAACCATTATATGGAAGATGATAGATGGTGATGTAGCCATTGAAGGTCAGAATCAAGTTCTATTATGCCTGGTGCACTTGTAAGTACTTTGTCATTTATCTTAGAATTGTTCATTTAGCCTCATGTTCATACTAGTAGCTAACCCTAATGTCTTCTTGCCAAATTAAGTCATTGAATCATTCATACTGATAGGAAAGGTTTGGAATCTGATTTAATTTAGGATAGACTCTTTAGAAAAGGAAAAGAAATAGACTTCATTGACCAAAACAAAAACAAGAAACACGAAAATAAAGAAATGTTAAGGGCATAAAAGTAACGGTATTGCTTGTCTAGTAGATTAAAATTTAGCTCTCTTGAATAGTAGCTGGACTCACTCTCTGAGTCTTCTTCATGTTATAAATAAGAATCGAAAGAGTAACTTTGTCATCAGAGGAGTTTTTAATGATTATGGGGGATACCAGCCAACAATTTATTTCAGATGAGAGTACAGAGAGAAATCTCATTTTATTTTATTCAATTTAATGTTATTCTTCAGAAGTAATTACTTGCTTTTCTAAAACACTAAACTTTTACTTTATTGCTGAGAGGATCTCTGAAAATGACAGCAACTGGAGTTAGAGAACAGTCATTACTGTTCTCAATTTGACAACACAAATTCACATCCATTAAGAGCTTTAAATTCCCCTACAACGTGTTGGTAGGAAATTTCAAAGTTCTTTAACTCTGTGTTGAGTACGAAACAAGCTCAATCATAAATGTGTTGATAGACTGACTCTCAACATATTCCCCTAGGAGCTTTATCTAACTGCCAACCACTGACAGAAATGGTTGTTTCCTGGAGTCTAAAGTTTAAGCACAATTTGTGATGCTTTTTCCTAGCAAAAGCAGGTGACTTTAGTGGCCCTTTTGCAGTTAGGGAAAAGGTTCATGGTCCTTTCCTTCTACCTCTGGAGGAGGTTCCCAGAGGAGCCTGGATAAATTGTGGTGTGGTCCTTTCTCCGGGAGGTTGGTCCTATACAAACTCCCATAAGTGTATATTCTTTTGGGGAGACACCTGGGTGATGGGTGGCTTTTCCTTGGCCCACATCAGAATCAAAGTAGCATCTCTTAGGAAGAAAGTGGCCTTAGCTGGAAAGGTGTGTATCTGCTGCAATACAAACCCTGAAGCAATTTTCCTTTTTATAAGAGAAAAAACTAATGATGAGATCTGACCCGCAGCACAGTGGTTAACAGTGTGGGCTCTGTGGGGAGGTAACCTAGGATTATATGTCTCCTCTGACAGGAAGTAGAATTTTAGTCAATCTGTGTCTCAAGATTCTTTGTAAAATATGACAGCTAATGGTACAACATTTAGCTCTCAAATAACAAATACCACACCGGCACTGCAACCAAGTAGAGCTTAAGCTGGATCAGGTGCTGTTCCGTGCGTTTCATGTTTGTAACTCATTTAATTTTCACAAAAACAGTATGAGATATTACATTCCCATTTTACAGATGAGGTAACTGAGGCACATTACAAGATAAGTGACTTGTCTGAGATCATAGCAGATCAACTCTAAGCATTTTCGCCCAGGCCATGTGGCTCCAGAATCCATACACTTAGTACTACTTTCTGCTGCTTCTCTAATAAATAAATGTGATCTGTCATTATTGTTGTTTTCCTTCCTGTAAGCCTTTCTAACTCCATGACACAACCATGACCTCTGCTCCCTCAGGTCTTGTGTCCCAGGAGAAGTAGCAGCTGACTCCACCTATTGCCAAGTCACCTAATCCTTGCCAAGCCATTTGCACGATTCCCATGGTGGAGGGGAAATGATAGCCGGAGGAGCTGAAAGTCTGCATATAAGGAGTTATATTTTTGTTTGGATCCTGACATTCTCTAGCCATGTAAACTTGAAGATCTTCTCTGAGTGCTAATTTCCTAAATTATAAAAGGACAGGCCCAAACTGTAATGATTTATGCCATATCTAGAATTTTAAAAACAGGCTGTTTAATTAAATGTAGCAAATATTTTTGAATAACTATTAAATGTAGAGCATTGTATTTTATGCTGTGGTGGACAGAAAAATGAATAAATAGAAGCCATGATCCTGACCACAAGGAATTTCTATCTGGGGGGACAGACAGACATCACTAGAAGAAACCATGATTACATTAAAGAAATTGTGTATCTGGACAATTTTTTTCATTTGTAAAATAGGCTTGGTGACATTTTCCTTAAAAGATCTAGATCACTGTTGGCACT